>OW121729.1:7772500-8372500 GCA_933228805.2 Hipparchia semele
CAAATCAAGTTGACCACCCCTGATCTAAACCGATGCAAAAAAATCACATCGCTCCGTTGCTGCGTAATTGAAGGTAGGAAGTATATACATTTTTGAAGAATTTCTGTAGATGTATATTACTTCTAGTACTAAACCAAGATCATTATAGAATGATTCAATTCTATGCAAGAGACATATTCAGCACAGGACGTCTATCAGTTGATAAATAATAAAAATAATCAATGCGTCTTGAATAATTTCGCCGCAAATTCGGACGCATTTCCACGTAAACGTCCAAAGACGAGTTTAATTTTGAGTTCGCAGTATCTAGTGTTGCTGGTGTCAGACAGTACACTCACAATAGTGGTGGTGATGCGCAGGCGCATCGACGGGCACGGGCGGAGCGGCGGGCGGGGGCGCTAGACTTTGTGTGTATGTGAGAGTATTGTTGCCTGTCCATGTACCTAGAACAAATATTTCTAGATGACGTCCGCAATTCATCCGCGTCGATTAAGTTTTTTTTGATTCCCGCGGGAATTCTTTAATTTTCCGGGATAAAATGTAGCCTATATGTCTATCCTGGGTATGAGCTATCTCCAGTTCAAGCCAAATCGATTCATTCGTTGTTGCATGAAAGAGTTCCATCCATCCATCCTCCAAAAATTTTGTATTTATAATATTAGTAGGATTAGTGCATGATAAAACCAAAATTCAGCATTTTCGACTCGAACTTCACAACGCCATCTAGCGTCACTCGTAAAACTACTTTGACATTATCAATCAGGAGTCTCCCTAGTGGACACTAGATGTCGCTAGGTGTAATAAATACTCCCTTACAGTGTGCCATAATATTACACTTTTATGAACCAGCTTCCTGATTTTATAACTCAGTGCCTATCAATGACGATAGACTAGATCCATTGAAGGTTTGAAGAGAAATGTCATTTTCTATTTCATAGTAAACATTCAATGGATAAAAAATATATTTCAGTGGCTTTAATTTTTTGATAGGCGTTACAGAATCAGAGGGCAGAACTTTAGTGGATATCAACAATGCAATGTAACTTGCAATCCTAGTAACGCCATCTAGGTTCATTGTTAGCGTAACTTGATTTACACAAAGAGTAAATATCAATCTAATATCTGCAATTAATGCAAGGTCTTCTGAGGCTCAACTGGCATCACCGACACAGCCGTTCTGTTGAGGCTCGGTGGGCAGCAACTGGCACCGCTGACACTGCGGTCACTGGCATCGCCGACACTGCGGTCAGTGGCACCGCCGACACCGCGGTCACTGGCACCACCGACACCACTGATACGACTCAGTACTCACCCTGCTGATGCTGCGTGCGGTGTGGCACTGGACTCTGCTGCGGCGCGGGGCTGCCAGCGGGGAAGCCGTTCTGCTGAGGCTCGGTGGGCAGCAACTGGCACCGCCGACACTGCGGTCACTGGCATCGCCGACACTGCGGTCACTGGCATCGCCGACACCGCGGTCACTGGCACCGCCGACACCACTGACTCAGTACTTACTCTGCTGATGCTGCGTGCGGTGTGGCACTGGACTCTGCTGCGGCGCGGGGCTGCCAGCGGGGAAGCCGTTCTGCTGAGGCTCGGTGGGCAGCAACTGGCACCGCCGACACTGCGGTCACTGGCATCGCCGACACTGCGGTCACTGGCATCGCCGACACCGCGGTCACTGGCACCGCCGACACCACTGACTCAGTACTTACCCTGCTGATGCTGCGTGCGGTGTGGCACTGGACTCTGCTGCGGCGCGGGGCTGCCAGCGGGGAAGCCGTTCTGCTGAGGCTCGGTGGGCATTGCCGACACCGCGGTCACTGGCACCGCCGACACCGCTGATACGGCCACTGAGCCCGCTGACAACAATTATTATTTGTCATCATTGTACCCAGTACTACAACCTAAAGGAGGTGGGTTGATAAGGCCCAAAATCCGCCCCTCATACACTCGAAAAAAAAAGTTCCAGATTCCGACAAATTGTAAATGTATTTATATACTTGAAGATATAAACTTTATTTTAATATAAAGTTTAGGTGATAAAAAAAATAGTAAGTTACAGAAAATATTACCCAAAAAGAGAGTGTTTCTTTTACTTTTCTTACATTTTCATAAATTTTAGTCGTTTTTTAAGCTTTGATTTAATATTTTAGAATGAGGCGCTCCATGAACCAAAATAAATTAATACTCATATAAAAGCTTATAAAAATGAGCATCATTATCAGTTACGTTTACCATGGTTCATGGAGCGCCTCATTCTAAAATATTAAATCAAAGCTTAAAAAACGACTAAAATGTATGAAAATGTAAGAAAAGTACCAGAAACACTCTCTTTTTGGGTAATATTTTCTGTAACTTACTATTTTTTTTATCACCTAAACTTTATATTAAAATAAAGTTTATATCTTCAAGTATATAAATACATTTACAATTTGTCGAAATCTGGAACTTTTTTTTTCGAGTGTATGAGGGGCGGATTTTGTTGCCTTATCAACCCACCTCCTTTCTTTTTAATGAGAGAATTAAATTTTTTTTTTTTTCAGTAATGTAAGTATACACTACAATGTATACTCACTAATATTACAATCTAGCCGAATAATATGGCTAATGAGTAATTTTACTTTAACCTAAACTTATAAAATATCTTATATACTAAGAATTAGTCCACTGACGTAACTTAGTCTTTCTTTATCGATTCGAATCGAATCGATCGAGAGAATTAAATAAAAATAAAAATCTTCTTAAATAATTAGATTTTCCTCGATAAGTTGTGTACAAAACATAAAACATACCTGGTAAAGTTTGCGTCATTTGCGTGTCTGCGGTCGTCTGCTCCGTCGTAAAGAAGGTGTTGTTGGATCCGTCCAATAAGGGCGTGGTTGCACCAGGTGACATACTGACTGGCATGGCAGCTGGAAACAGTCAATACCTATACAAAATGCGAATATATTATATTGCAGTGGGTAGTTACTGCAGGTTCTTCCAAAATAGCCACTCTTTCAAACAATGAATGTTACAATGACTACTTTTTAGACGCTTTTGTCGAAACTCGTAGATACATTAAATTAATATTAATTAGTTGACAGATTGATTAATTGAAGTCTTTATTGCACTATAATACACATGTAAGACTAGATTAAACCAAGAAGTATGCGAAGGCAGTCTTACCGCGTATGACGATTATCTCAGATTTTTTTCTTTGGAAAGAAAGTGCAAGGGCAGCTTTAATTTGTTTAGTTTATTTTCTTTTTTTTTTTTCAACTTTTTTCCCCAAAGTTAAAAACATAATTTAAGGCATAGATACATAATAATAATCAATTTTTCTTTTCAATAATTACAAATGGCAAGTCTTGAAGAAACACATAAAAAAATAAACACACAAAAAAATTAACGACGAAAAAATTTGCCACAATAATTATAATATGTGCAAAATAAAGTATATAAGCTTACAATGGTTCATTCTTTTGGGCAGCCACATCGTGCGCGCGTCCATTGTATCGGGCGGTTCTAACTTCGGTGCTATAGTTCTCTGTTGAGCCATGGCCATTTGTTGAGGGCTCGGTATTGACATGCCTTGGCTTATTGGCATTTGAGGTGTCCCAGGGGACATCTGTGTAGGTGCGGAGGCCATTCGCGGGGACGCCATCTGTGGCACGTTAGTCCCCATCTGAGGTGTACCTGGCCCCATTTGCGGTGTCCCCGGCCCCATTTGCGGCGTCCCCGGTCCCATTTGTGGTGTCCCTGGCCCCATTTGTGGTGTCCCTGGCCCCATTTGAGGTGTCCCTGGTCCCATTTGAGGTGTCCCTGGTCCCATTTGAGGTGTTCCCGGCCCCATCTGGTTCGGTTGATGGTTTAGCATTTGTGCTCCAGGTGAGTGGACCATTTGTTGAGGTACCAATGGCGCGCCCGGCCGTATCGAAGGTCGTGGTCCGTGCGCAGCAGAAAACATATTCGCAACGCCCTCTGGCGCTTGAAAATAAAAAGAATGCAAAATAAAAAAGTTAACATGCTACGCAACATTGCAAATTAATAACACACTAGGTAAAACGAAATAAAAGAAATTTCAATTCACACCACGAAAGTTGGACATGTCCAAAAGGGTAGATGACATGTTTAATCATTCTTTTAAAAGGAAATACAATTAGAAAGATAACTTTATGAAAATAGGTGTTGCAAATGAAGGCATGCAGTAGAGTGGGGCATAGTTTTTTTAGTTTAGAGATTGTATATAACCAAGCCAACTGACTTCGATTTTGGTGCCCACAACTGAACTGGGCGCAATAACCTTTCGAAAGTTCTTTTGAACTCTGGGACTCTGGTTTCCCTTCAAACATATAAATCTTTCACCTTTTCTTTGAGTAACTTATATAAAAATATTAAATTTCTGTAAATTGGTAGGTATAATAAATGGTAATCACCATAGTACATTATGGCTATTACAATTTTATTCTCCAGGGATGGTGAAATTGGTAAAATTGGATAGAATCAGGCATTACTTTGCGGAAGTTTGTGATTAGCAAGAAAAGATTAAAATTATTTTGCTATAATCCAATATAATAATAGCATAATAATTTTAACCTTTTCTTGCTAATTGGTAAAATTGCTTTGAGGAATCATGATTGTCCAAATTTCGTGGTACGAGTTGTAACTGATACAAATTGAGCACTTACTTTGCCCTTGATTGATAATAATATTAGTCGTTTGGAACTGTTGATGATGGTGCTGTATATTGCCATGGTGATGTCTTGGACTGGTGGCGTGGTGTTGAATGGTGACAAGCTCCCCAGTGTCCATATCCATGCCGTTGCCACCAATGCCCGCGGTGTATTCATCTTTGACTAGTCTACTGGGTCCTGACTGGAGTGTTAGCCCGGAAAGATCTAGAAATACACCATTGCTATATTTTAAGGTAAATTAGAGGCACGGTCACTCAGCCAACATACTTAATAGTTTAGATATGAAGACTCCTCGGGAAAAACAATGAATGTCAAAAGATGATTAAAAAGAGAAAAACAACTTTTTATAGTTTCAAAGTATATTTCTTTCATTTTATGCTCATTTTGTATAAATATTGAAATAACATATTACTATTTAAACATGTTCTTTGACTTTATCAAAAAATATAGTTTAGTTCTATATTTTAGTAACAGATGGCATTATAGGCTGTTTCACGAAAAAAATGACATTCATTGTTTTTCCCGAGGAGTCTTCATATATAATTTAGATTTTATTAGTATTGTTGCACTTACGGGGGTGACATTGTCAGTGTTGACAAAACCCCCAGGGAAATAAAGGAAAACAAAAAAAAAGGTAAATTATATAGTAACAAAGATTTTCCATGATATTCTTCTTGTAAGGAGAGATAAAATATTTGCTTAATCTTATTACCGATTTTAAAATGTGATAAGCATAATTTTCTTATAATTTTATTACAATCTAATCTATCAAAACATCATGATTGAAATCAAGAAAAAAACACATTTTTTCAATTTTCATTTGATTAAACTTGTTTGGGTTGTGCTAAATGAATTCATAGTTCATCACACTCCAATTTTATTTATAAAATAAAATTACAAATAAAAAGTATTAAAAATAATCCTAGACGAAGTGGAAAAAGATTCTTATAAAATTGTCTTGACAGTTCATCTGAAATCTGGCCTTCGATCACAGAAAAATAAGTGGATATCGCATGTTAGTCCGATTTGTGTAACCACTAAATGAGTGCAGATCATTTCGCTAGCTAGTCTGTCATCGAACATTGACGTAAAGCAGTTATTTCAATGTCAAGGAACAATGATGCATTTGAATAATAGTTGAAGTATGAATTGCTGAATCCACTTATTTTTCTGTGATCGAAGCATCTGGCATATTCAAACTTGGCAAAAAAATAGAAAATGCCATAGAATTGATTTATTCTTGGAAAGTCCCCTACACGCTTTATACATTTTTGTTTGTTTCATACAACTGAGCTTAAACTCTAAACATAAATAGCTTGTATAATGAAGATAGACCTACAATTCTTTTCTTACCGGAAGAGAAAGAAATCCCCAATCTTAAACAACAGCTAGTGATCTATAATATACCATTGTTGGCCTTTCTTCATTTAATAATCCCATTTCCTATATTGTTATAATATTATGAATGCAAAAGTTTGTATGTTTGTTACTCAATCACTTCACAACTGAACCAATTTGGCTGTGCATTGAGACAGATTATTTATAGTCTGGAATAGCACATAGGCTACTTTTTATCCTGGGAAGTAAGAGTTCCCACGGGAATAAAAACCTCAATCCACGTGAATGAAGTCACGGGAATAATCTAGTTTTAATTTTAACATAAATTTATAATTCAGACAAAAATATCATTTTTAAAATCATAATAACTTAAATACTAACCAATACCTGGAGACACTACTCTCTCGTAATGGTAAGGGTTAACGCAGACAGAGTCACATTTGAGATCAAAGGCAAACTGGCAAAACTTGACGTGCTTCAACTCATTCTTGTGCAGGTCTGGCCAACGCCATATGCGAGCGTAGATAACATGTGGGAAACCTTTTCTTCCTGCTACCTAAAATTTTAAGAAAATCCTTTGTTTACATAAGATTAGTCTGCAACTTTATTTGTTTATTCCTATTTTTTATTTTTAGCGAGCAAACTAGCAGGCGGGTCTGATGTTCTGGCACCACCAATGCGTCTATTCTTATTTGAACAAAGTTAAATTAATACCAACAGATTCAAATTTTTCAATTGACAAGTTTCCTAGGTTAGATCTTATTTGCTAACTAAGTTAAATTATAGGTCAAAAACTGATAGGCATTTGTTCCGTTAAGAACCTGTGGTGTTACCTGTAAGCGACCATCTAATGTGCGCTGTATTGTAACACATTTGCTAGGATGTGCACCGTTTGTAGTGATTGCAGTGATCAAAGAGTCTAATTCATCTCGTTTTTCCTTCAACTTCTTGACTAGGGACTCTATAGCTCTCTTTGAGAAGCCTTCACTCTCACCCCCTTGCCTGTGGCACATCAATGAATGAACTATGCTAAGGCAGGCATCTGCCGAAGTAGGTGCAGTGGTATTCATATCTGCAAAATTAAAATCCTTAGGCATTAGTCTAAACAGTATGTTATATTAACTTTACTGTACAATATATTGTACATCTGATGATTTTAATTAAATTCTTGTAGACATTATTATTCAAATACTATTAATTACATACACAAATTATCAATCTATTTATATCAATTGAATAATTACATATTACACTTTTTATAAATAACTGTATTGACTAATTAAGGATGAGATAAATGAATTTAGCTTTCCATATAACTGAGGAAAGTAGAATACAGATAAGTTGCAATTGATAATTTCTAAGAATTAATAGATCTTTGAAAAATAAAATAGTCATTCGCGTTTATTACCCAAATAAGGAAGTAAAATAAAGTAACACGCTTACCTGCTTGTTAACACAAAAACAGTTCCAATTTTCATATGTAATGCACTTATTGTATAATTCTAAAATCATGGATTAATTATGAAAATTGATTTCCTTTATTTCGAGATGATACCAAAACAGAACACGACATTTTTGATTTAGTAATCCATAGAGCAATGCACAGACTACAAAAACTATTAAGCTATAATATGATGACCACAGATTAATACTATTAAACTTCGCAAAGCAACAAGCTCGGTAGAAAGCAGTCGGTATGTTCCTTGGCAACAAGGCAGCCAATGTTTGCCAAACATTAAAATCAAATCATTGGCCCGTAGCACTGACCTCTATAATTAATATATGATCAATACTGGACAGAACTGAACACATTTTCATTCCACATTTTTAATCTTCTATATAATTATAAAAGAAAGTCGTGTTAGTTACACTATTTTTCACTCTAGGACGGCTGAACCGATTTGTCTGAGATTTGGTGGGGAGGTAGCTTAGAACCAGAAGACTGACATAGAGAGATAGATAGATAGATAGATCATTTATTCACCAAAAGTTGAGGACAAGAAGAGCCTTTTACTCCAGAAAAACAGTAACCTAGCTCACGCGGACGTCATGAAGTCGTGGGCAGAAGCTAGTCACTAATATAATGAATAAAATAAGTAATCCCAAAAAAAAATTAAAATTCAACAACTATTGCAATATTATGATAGGCTTGTAGAAAAAATATCATATTATGATAATTTTTTCCTATATTTTTTCTTTGAAATTGTGTTGTTTTTTGTAGACGGACAGCCAATCCAGTGTTAATAGATCTAATTATAAATGTCAGTGGCCGTAAACAAGACCTCTGTTTTGCGGAAATAATTTTTATAATCGTGGAATTGTCAATGTCATTGACGTTTGAACTTTGACAGTCAATTTATAGTCAAAAATTGCTTTTTCTATAATTTTCTTTTAAAAGGCAAAACAGGTCTTAAATTATTAGATTTTAATAGATTTACGTAATTTATTAACGATAAACTAGTACAATTCGCGTACGTATGTCTTTCGAAGAGGTCAAAAAAGTGGGTGGACCTAAGTTCCTAATTGGGCAGTCGTGTTGTGCGGTGCAAATGAAAATAAACTTTATTGATGATGAAAAATGAAGGGGGTTGGTAATTCACCAGCTGATCGTGAAGGGATGACAAATAAACCTATAGTAGCATGTGAGTTGGTAACTATTATAATTTTGTACTATGTTCCGTACAAAAATATTAATTTAAAACTATTTGTAGGCGCTGGCGACTGGAATTTATTCTGTACGTTAGAACAACCCCTAGTGGCTGCGATTCCTCAAGATTCATGCGAATGGCGTAGGTCTTATGGGAGAATAACTAAATTTGTATATTTGGAAGCAACTTTTGTGAAGTTTAACAAGGACAAGGCACAGTCTGAGCTCAATCTTCTAAAGCGACCTATATTCCATATTTATTGGACTGATTGTGTGGTAACAAAATTTTATAATATTATCCATACATATACTATAATTAATGTGAAAGTGTGCCTGTCAATTATCTGTTCATGATTACTATACTGTAAAGATTTGGATAAAATTTGGCTTAGCAATAGCTTACATTCTTGAAATGAGTATGGGATTCTGAAAAATCAAAGTTTCCATACTAAACTTCCTAAATCCACCTGGTTGAAATTGTGGGCATCAGCTAGTTGAAGAATAATTAAGAAATCTTAGAACATTGTAAAGCTGTATTAAAAGTTATTTTATATTTGTGTGTTGATACTTACATTTTATGACAAATTACTAAAAATCTATAGGATATAGAATATTATAAAACAACACTCAGAGAAGAAATAGAAGGATGGCTCAAGCAACTAGAGAAAAACAATATAACAGACTGGATGATAGTTCTAGTAGAGACCTACGACATAAGAAAGACCAACAAGTTACTACCCAGGACTACAGTTTTAGATAAAATCAAAGGTATGTTTTTATAAACCAATTAGAAAGAATTTTTAAATTTGCCATTATGCTTTGAATATAAGCTACAGAATAAGAATATATTTGAAATGATTCTTGGAAGTAAATGCCTTTAAATAATCTATGATTTTGAGCTTTTAAATTAGATTTCTTATGAGACTGTTGCAACTCTTTATATTATGAACTCAAGTTGTAGGTACAACATATATGTGACAAGTAGTAGTTTTAAATACAGAGCAATTGCCTGATGAACTCTGCATCCTGCTTTAGCTATGCTGTTAAAGTCTGTTAATTAACAATTATAAACGTAAACAAGTCATTAACCCAAAAATCTACTGAGATACATTAATTCAAAAGTTACAATCCAGCCAGAACAAAATATAGCTAATCTGAATATTTTAAAGATTTAAATTTAAGCCCTAAATAGATGTTTAAGGTTATTTTAACTTCCACATTACTCTATCTTGCGCCGCCTGTTTCCGGCGGCATCATGTGGTTCGTTTGATATCATCAGTCCACCTAGTGAGGGGTATGCAAACACTGCGCTTTCCGGTGCAAGGTCGTCACTCCAGCATCTTGAGAACCCAGCGACCATCTGATCTTGAATTATGTCCCACCCATTTCCACTTCAGCTTTGCGACTTGTAAAGTTTTGTCGGTAACTTTCGATATATAGATTTTAGTCTATAAAATGTGTATTATTATAATTCTTAAAGGTGACTTTGCCACCAAACAGACAGAAGATAGATTTTTATCCGTCATCAATCCTATAAAGTCTGAGGCTAGGAGTGCAGAGTCTTGGCGCGCATTGGTGGCGAAAGTTAGACATTTTATTCTAGTGGCATATAACAAAGCGCTAATTAAGTTTGAAGAGTATATGAGAGAGCAAAGAGAAAAGAGGAATGATCCAGAATGGGATTTTTGTAAATACTTCATTTTGCAGGTAAGTTTTTATTTATGTTGATGAATGTAAAATAAATTCTGTTGTCACTGTTTTAATTCTGCTAGTGCTTCTTATGTCGGGTTCCCGCGGTGCGCAATATTACGGACGGGCGCGGATCAGTCCGCGCGACGCACCATGGGAAGAATATCGTCCGTTGTAGCACAGACACAACAGTGGGGTGGACGAACGATCTTAAATTTTTACAAACTAAAAATAGCATAAAAACAGCAACTGCAGTGATATGTTCTCCTTCAAAATGTCGAATCTTGGAAGAGCGCGTGTCTTTCCGTGGTCGTCGCCCGTGCGTGATATCCACAGAATCATGCACTGTGGGAACCCAGCATTACAAAAAATGCGATGGAAGTAAAAATACAACTTTTGTTAAAATTTAAATAATGTCCACTGTCTAATATGAATTACACAATATTCACAATGATCCTGTTAAGAAAATAAGCCCAAAGTTTCACTCCTTTTAACATGTAAGTAACAAAGAGGCAGAACTTATTAAATATTCTATTATTTGTATATTCACAGGAGCAATTAGCATTTGTGCTTGAAATGCTTGGTCTTTACGAAGAAGCTCTAGTCCAGTATGATGAATTGGATGCGTTGTTTTCGCAATTTGTACTCAATTCTAATGTAACTGAAAGTCCAAAATGGCTTGAGACTTTCCGACAACCTGTCACATCCTGGCAAGCTGTAAGACTGACTTCACTAGTACCACAGAATTTAAGAGAATTAATTATTAAGAAGAAGGCGTCTCTATTAGACTTTAGGAGTTACTTGTTTCAACGACAAAGTGCCATGTTATTACTTACGTTTAAACCTTGGGAGGTAAGTGTTACTTTTTAATGTTGATTTTGATCATTAGGTCAATCTACATAAAACATTTGTAGGATTTTTCTGTTTTGCTGAGTAATAAAATCATACAAATATTCTTACTGTTTTCTGTGTGGTAAATTTTATGTAACATAGTTATGCCCATCTCCGTAAAGCAAGCTATATCTGTGCCAAATTTTATCAAAATTACTTCATAGTTTCAAGCTTGAAGAGCTCTAGTTTAAAAGGTAATTGATAAACTAGCAGCAAACAGACAATCACACACATTCAAGCTTAAGAGTGAGAATTTTTTAAATTCAAAAATTTTCCTATAACTCGTTAAACAGATGTTCGTAATCATTATTTTTTAGAAATAATATTTATATCATTCAAAGCATGTTACAAAAATATTCTACATTATTTTCTTATACACTATAAGTAAGTAGGTAACTACGAATATCAGCAAGACATTCATGTATATCATATTAAACTATAAAACTCATAATAAATCACTTTTTTCGCTGAGATAAAACATGATATTACAAGTAATTAATGTCTCATGAATTCATAATTTACTGTTAAAGCTAGTCAACGTAATTGACAATATTTTTTGTTGAGAATTTAATTGTTCATTGTTAACTGTAATAAATGCTTTTCTTTTAGTATAGTAGATATTCTTAATTATAGTTGAGAACTTATAATATGCGTAATTTTTTTCAGGAAAAAAGTTACGCATATTTTTTTCAGGAAAAAAATTACGCATATTATAAGTTTTATTACGCACAATAAAATTCTTGCTTTAGAGAATTCCAATTTCCAACTAAATGTTTAGACTTTGGCCTTTCTGGATGTTTTTAAACTATTCAAAATGAATAACAAAAAAATGTTAGAGTTATTTTGCTGTAATCCGCCAACAGAAAAAAATCTGTATGGTCAAACATGCAGTTATAAGCTAAGCACCGCTTACCTCCCAAACCAAGCAATAAAGCAAAGTTCCCAAGCAAGCAATGCCACCACCACTCACATGCACCACCACACAAGACTTTAATACTACTCTCGACGCACGTTTCGCCCCGACGCCGGAGCATCCTCAGGAGATATCGACTTTACAATGCTGTATTGTCTAGTGACGTGTGTGTGAAATGTGCGGTATTATATACTATTTTTATCCCCGCTACTGTTGCCCCGCCCACTACCCCCCGAACTCCCCTTGGACCCCCCCGGATTCGCCCCTTCGAATAAACGGAGTAACGGTGAATTTGAAACATTGATTTGTTCGTTTAGTAATTCAACCTTATTATTTTTATTATGCTTGATTATTTCTAATTGTTCTAACATGCTCAGTCGAAAACCTTTATCGCAGGTGTGTAGGATTTTATATGTATGGTTGGATGATAATTTGTGTCCACTGTCTAGGAGATGTTTAGCAAAGTGTGATTTTTGTGGTTGTTTGTTCCTAACCGCGGCTATATGTTCTTTGTAGCGTATTTCAAATTTTCGACCTGTTTGACCAATATACGTGGCTTTGCAGTCTGAGCATTCGAGTTTATAAATACCGGATTTTTGTTTGTTGTTTAATTTGTCTTTACCGTTGCAAAAATTTTTAAGTGTATTGTTTGTCCTAAATGCAACATGTATATCATGTGCTTTAAGTGTCTTAGCGATACGCTCGGACACTGGACCTAAATAAGTTAAACTAGATTTGTATTTATTAATTTTTTCGGGTGATGAAGAATATAGATCCTTTTTGATCCGTTTTAATTGTTGTTTTTTTATTATATTATTGACAATATTAGTGTTGTATCCATTTGCCTGTGCCATGTGATAAATAATTTTTAACTCTTTTAAATAGTTTTCTTTTTTGAGAGGAATAGAAAGCAACCTATGAACGTAACTGTGGAACGCTGCGATTTTATGCTGCCAAGGATGACAGGATGAAGCAGGTATGGTTGTGTCCGTGTATGTTGGTTTTCGGAAGATTCCAAATTGATGTTTAGTATTAGTACGAGTTATAGTTAGATCAAGAAAGTTTATCGAGTTATTTTGTTCTAATTCTGATTTGAATTTAATTTTCGGGTGTATTTTATTAAGATTTTTGACAAAAGTGTCTAATTGTCTGTCTGTCCCAGTCCAACAAATAATTATATCATCTACATATCTATAGTAATACAAAATATTATTATTTTTGACAATATGTTTATTTTCAAAATCATCCATGAAGATATCAGCCATTAGAGGACTAAGTGGTGAGCCCATAGCTAATCCCTCTTTTTGTTGATAAAATTGGTCGTTAAATTTGAAATAGTTTTGTTTCATGCATATTTTGGTTAATTCTATTACCTCTGTTATTTCGTTGGCATTTGTTTTATTTTTGTTTACAAAGAACATATAGCCGCGGTTAGGAACAAACAACCACAAAAATCACACTTTGCTAAACATCTCCTAGACAGTGGACACAAATTATCATCCAACCATACATATAAAATCCTACACACCTGCGATAAAGGTTTTCGACTGAGCATGTTAGAACAATTAGAAATAATCAAGCATAATAAAAATAATAAGGTTGAATTACTAAACGAACAAATCAATGTTTCAAATTCACCGTTACTCCGTTTATTCGAAGGGGCGAATCCGGGGGGGTCCAAGGGGAGTTCGGGGGGTAGTGGGCGGGGCAACAGTAGCGGGGATAAAAATAGTATATAATACCGCACATTTCACACACACGTCACTAGACAATACAGCATTGTAAAGTCGATATCTCCTGAGGATGCTCCGGTGTCGGGGCGAAACGTGCGTCGAGAGTAGTATTAAAGTCTTGTGTGGTGGTGCATGTGAGTGGTGGTGGCATTTCTTGCTTGGGAACTTTGCTTTATTGCTTGGTTTGGGAGGTAAGCGGTGCTTAGCTTATAACTGCATGTTTGACCATACAGATTTTTTTCTGTTGGCGGATTACAGCAAAATAACTCTAACATTTTTTTGTTAATCATGAACTTCCGCAAAGTAACGCCTGACTCTATCCACTATTCAAATTGCTTTAATATATCATCAGTAACCCATTAAAAGCTCACAATAAGCCGCAAATCGCTCAGAGAGGGTTATAGACCATATTAGGCCAGCCAATGCAAACTGGCAGACTTCACACACCTTTGAGAATGTTATAGAGAACATAGCATGCAGGTTCCCTCACAATGTTTTTTTGCACTATTGGAGCGTGTGATTAATTACTTAATACTTTCAACAAGCAGAATGTCCATTTATTTTTTTTGTAAAAGAATATTAGCCAAGCCAAGCTGAACTTTTATATTCCCCTCTCTCCTGCAAATAAGTGAAAAGCTTGTGCTAGCAGTGGGTACGACAATAGTGCAATGGGTGGGGCTCGAACCTGCGACCTTTTAGCCCGCAGTCCGCACATTTAACTGTTGGGCTATTGAGGCTTCTAAGTGGTTCAATGTACAAAATGTACAATCTTTATCAATATGCGATAGTAGAATGGATCATACGCAAAATGGTCAATATGCAGACTTATAGGCTAACTTATAATTCTCATGATACGTCAAAATTCTAGACCTAGTTTATTTGAATTTAATATTATTTTTTTATTCAAGTTAATATAAAATAAAATTTTATGCAATACCATAGTACTAAAGATTTTAGACTTGATTCGTGATTTAATGACATAATTGTTATAAAACATTACGAGTATAAACCACGGTAATTATTTTAGTTGGGATTGTCGATATTTCGATCCAATTGCATTAACCGCAGTCCCGTCATGACCACAGTCCATGCAATTGGATCGAAATATCGACAATCCCAACTAAAATATTTACCGTGGTACGTACTCGTAATGTTTTATAACAATTAATACCATAGTATTATTAAAGATTTCAAATAACTGCTGCAATCACATCAAGATTTTTAATGTTTCTACATGAGCACCCATCTGTAAAGTGCATTAACTAGTAATGTGTAATTGCATAGCAATTATACAGTTGTATTTCAGCCTACTATTTTAAAGTTTCTTGCAGACAGTTATTTGTTTAATGATTGATCACAATTATCTTCAGTTAAGATATTTTTTATAGTTTATACTTGTATAGTTGACCTTAATCTAAGTCTTCTAAATATAGAAGGAAAAGGTGACTGCCTGACTGACTGATCTATTAATGCCCAGCCCAAATCACTGGACGGATCGGGCTGATAGTCTGGTCAAGTTAGCCCGAAAAATAGGAGTAGGTACCCTTGCATACCCTAGGGATACCATTATAATGAAATTCTGAAAAGTCCTCATTAATCCCATTTGTGCAAAAATTTTTATACAAGGTCAAAGTTTGCAAAAATAGGTTTTTTGATTTTTTTAACGAAACGGAAACTGAATAAAAAGAGTCTAATCTAAAAGATCTTTTAGATTAGATTCGTTCCGTACTATTTACGTACGTTTGACTATTTTCGTAAACCTACAGTTGAAACAAAAGCGTTACACGTTAGTTTATAAAGTAGAGGGAAATACACATATTAAACGGGGGGAATCTGCACCGCTATGTGGTCCCGCATTAAGCGCTTCGCTTCCTCGTCCCTAATACGCACCGCAAAAATTTGGAATGCCCGTTCCGGCTTCCGTTTTTCCAACTAACCATAATGTGTCTTTAAATCAAGAGTGAATAGGCAAGCGCGTACCATATTAGGCTGCATCTTCACTTACCATCAGGTGAGATCGCAGTCAAGCGCTATATATTTAAAAAAAAAAATATTCCAGATAGCATCTCGATGTCTAACAACAGTCCACAACACGCTCGTGGAGCTGTCGCTACTGAACGCGCACGCAGTGGAGGGCGCGGCGGCGTGCTGGGCGCACCTCGCATGCGTAGAGACGCTGCGTGCGTGCGAGCGGCTGTCCTCCACCAACACTGCGCTCGAGGCTTGCACTAGTATGAATGCGCCTTTACTGCATAATGCTAAAGATAAGGTAATATTATAAACGCGAAAGTGTTTTTGTTTGTTAATTTGTCCTTCAATTACGCCGCAACAGGCCTACGTATCTACATAACTGTTGCATAGGTATAGTTTAGGACATGTAAGGCTAAATTTTGTCTACCCATCTACTTGTGGATTTCTATGCGTCATGCTCGTAAACGGCCACCAACGGGAATGGGTCTGCTTTCTGTGTACTCGTTTTAACATGCATTGGATTGTATTTATTTGTATTTTATTGTATTGGACTTAGGAAACTTCATCGTGGAAGCACTGTATACATAGCATAGTTTCATTACCTATTGTAACAAAAGTTTTTTTGTAAAGAGCAACCGCCGAGTTTATTGGTGGCTTTTCTCGGCAGGAAAGGCTTCCGAACCAGTGGTAGATTCATCGACGACTCAAAAGCACTTGTAAAAGTTTATTTGAATAAAAAATATTTCTATTCTATTCTATTCTATGAGGTTTTACGAGAAAATTGGTAGACAAAATTTTCTCGCGGCGTGCATGCTAGCCCTACTGGAGTGACATAGACTTTTTATCCAAGAAAATCAAAGAGTTGTCATAGGATTTTTCACGCGGATTAAGTCATGGGAATCAAGTAGTGTAACAATAAAGAACATTTCATTCATTAATTCATTACATTTTCAGCTGCATGAACTGGGCAAGCTCTGCGGCTTACTCCCGGGTTCGTCTGAACCTACCTCGGAGCAGCTACATCTGGTGGTAATGTTGTCGGCCGGGATGGGAGACAGTGAACCGAACAACCAGCAGACCCCCACGGATAGGCTGAAGGAAGCCCTCTGCAGCAAGAAAAGCTTCCAGCAATACTACTTGGAGCTAGCGGAGTTAGCGATGGGCACTTATAAGCATATCGGGAGGCTGAGGTTAGTTTAATCTACTAACTAACTAACTTTTTGTCTGGTGGGAGGCTTTGGCCGTGGCTAGTTACCACCCTACCGTCAAAGACGTGCCGCCAGACGATTTAGCGTTCCGGCACGGTGGCGTGTAGAAACCGATAAGGGGTAAGGGTTGAATTTACACTGCTATACCCCTTCCAAGTTAGCCCGCTACCATCTTAGACTGCATCGTCACTTACCATCAGGTGAGATCGCAGTCAAGGGCTACCTTGTCACCTTGTCATCGAATAAAAAAAATAAAAAATAAACTAGACGGTGCCCGCGACTTCGTCTGCGTGGATTATGTTATTTAAATCCCGTGGGAACTCTTAAATTATTTATTAATCCTGGGTATAAGCTATCTTCATTCTTGTGACGTGAATGAGTAACAAACAATCACACACAGAGTTCCTACGGGATTTTATATAGTGCGCGAATAAAGTCGTGAGCTAGCAGCTAGTTATAAAAATCTAGGTATATGTTGAAGTTTTATAGTGTTAATATATTTACCGTGAGCTATACTCAAAATATAGTTGAAAAGTAATACATTAGTGCAGAAAACAATTAATTACATCGAGAAATGATGGAGATATAGACTTAGATAAAGATTTCACTCGATGATTCGTGTTTAATAGAGATAATTTAAAATTCATTTTAATCTAATAGATTTATAAATACATATCAAAAATTCCGAGGCCGGCGGGATTCGAACCCACGTCTTTCTGGGAATCGCGCCCGAGTGTGTTAACCGCTACACCACGGCCGAACCACACGTTCATTCATTTTAATGTTTTCTTCTTTCTCAGTTAGATTATAGTTAATAATGATATTTTAATTTTTGATTATTGAACTCTTTTTCCAGGTTTGCACGTACCATAGGGCGGGACTTAGCCGCGTTTTATTCCGAGTTGGGGGAAACGAGCAAAGCCGTAGTATTTCTTATGGATGCGTTACGTTCTTATGAGGAGCAGGGCTGGATGGATCTCGCGGCGCAAACCCGTTTGGAACTAATTGCCGCCGCCAAGAAAATGAACGATGTAGATAGGTACGTATGATTGTTTTTGCTACTCTTATTTCTTTGAAGCTGAACTCAATGTTTTTTTTTTCTCTTTATTGGAATACATACAGCATATATGAAAACATAACACGGTTACTTAAAACACTAGCCTTTAAAGTATTCACTGATAAATAATCACTGATAAATAAACGTTTAATTTTAAGGGGTATGGGTTGAATTTACACTGCTATTATATACCTCTTCTATGTTAGCCCACTACCTTCTTAGACTCCATCGTCACTTACCATCAGGTGAAATCGCAGTCAAGGGCTATCTTGTCATCGAATAAAAGAAATGTATTTGTATGTAATGAAATTACAAAAATGAATTAAAGTTCGTTAGTCTGCCGCAAAATTGATAATTTTGTATAAGAATCTATTAATTCGAACTATTTTTAACAGATAGCGGGGGCGAAGTCGCCTGTAAAAGCTAGTTGTAGACTCAAACCAACTTGTTATTGATACAAAAAATCACTTACCTTCATTTGCAATTTTGGACAAATTCTTGCTTTACAGTTACAAAGCTTTCTGCTAGAATTGCTAGCACCGCCGAATTAGAGATTCTAGTCAGAAACTTCTATTTCGAAGAGATGTTGAAGTCCATTAAAGAAAACAACAGATAGCAGGGGCGAAGTCACCTGTAAAAGCTAGTTCTAGACGCAAACCAACTTGTTATTGATACAAAAAATCACTTACCTTCATTTGCAATTTTGGATAAATTCTTGCTTTACAGTTATACAAAGCTCTCTGCTAGAATAGCTAGCACCGCCGAATTAGAGATTCTAGTCAGAAACTTCTATTTCGAAGAGATGTTGAAGTCCATTAAAGAAAACCTCGCTGACAAGCAGCAATCTGTGTTGACGGAGCTCAGCGACTGTTTTAAACTGGTCTCCTGTGAACTACTGCCGTCGGAACGCGATGTCTACATTACTGATATTAAGGTTTGTTATAATTTTTTGTGCATATTAAGGCTACGATTGCATACATCGGGTGGTTTTCGGAACATATTGTGACTAAGTCGAACCAAAGAAAAGGGAAATAAAAATTGCTATACATAGATTGGTCCTTAATCTCCAAATCTGCGGAATTAATTTTGTTCAAAATCTCTATTTTTAGTACTATAAAAATTATTTTCCATCACCTCTTCACACAAAATTCACGATTTTGGGGCGAATTTAAGTACATTTCTTGTATTTAATATGCCGGTTTTATGTAATTAAAAAATACTATCTGTTAGTAGATATGTTCAACTCAAAATCTGCGGAAGAAATATATCAAAAATAGTACAAATAGTATAAAAAATAAAATGTAGCATCGCGTGTACTTTTTTCACATATTTTGGTTTAAACCGAATATTAAAATAGTGTACAATAAGGGTGATTTTGATTTTACTCGGTCACTGGTTTGATATCAAAATTCAAATATTAATCAGTCGGTGTTTGACCGCCTTTGTGAGTGGAAGCTGCGCCGGTTGCAAGCAGTCGCTGGTATCGAAAAAGATCGCTGTACGAACACGAAATAGTTGAGCAAACCAAATTGATACTCTTTCTTTCTTTATATGGGGATGTTAACACTAATCACAAATTAATGTTAAGTGTTAATTTTATGATAGTTTGTAGGATTAGAGTATCGAAAATCACATTTTTGTAATTTAATATAACTTAATAAATTTATTAAAAATGATTTTAAATGCTATATTTATAATCTGATGTCACGTGACTGCAAACGCCAAGAAGAGCTCGTGACGTCACTAGACGAACCGCGAAACAAACGGAGTGATTATAGGTATAGTACGCGCCACGAAAGAAGTCCCGCGGCCATCAGGGGAACTAATAGATTTTACATACAATAATTGCCTTGACATACGACTACTAGCGCCGCCTCTATGGGACTTCTTTCGTGGCGCGGACAGACCGATGACGTCATGTCAGTCAAGTGACAGTTGTTGAGCGTTTTAACGGGAAAATTCAAAATTACTCTATTTTTGTATATTTTCTCATCGAAAATACTAATATTTTTAAATAATATATATTTTTTTATGGTAAACAAGAGTCAATCTTCAAAATAAAAGCAATTCCGAAAAATTGTTAACATCCCTATTGTATCACGGTTTTATTTATGCCTTTTTTTGAAGGTGCAATGCCGACTGATGATAGAGAGTCATATGCCCAAAGACGTATTGTGTACGCGGGCGGCGATCTGCGTTGAGACGTTCCAAGATAAACCGACGGAAAAACGGACACCCGTGAAGAATTATAAGACTGATTTAACCGTTAATGTAGGCACCCAGGCTAACTCGCCCAGGAAAACTGTAGAGGCTACTGAAAGTGAATCTACTAGCTTAATTACTAGGTAAGTCTTGCGTGGATGGATAATAGTTGTTCAACAAGGTGGCAAAGTTCATTTTTGTTGTGAGTGTCTAGTTTGAACCCCGAGTGGGCGAAGGATTCTAAGTTAGAATCCTGAGTGTAGTGAGGGTTTCAAAGGCACAAGAAGAAAGAACTTTGCTATCGTGTACATACAACTTTTCAGCTCACTAGTTCAAAAAGGGCGTCAATGCTGTCTAAAACCAGTGAGCAAAAGTCGTTTTTGCTCATTCATTGAGAAAAAATGTTGAACTTTTCTTGAGACAACACTTTTTCTCATAGAATTTACAATTCTAAAATTGCAATTATCTTATATCTAATTATGTTAAAATAAAAATGTGTTTTTCCCTTCCATTCCAGTATAAGACTAGATGATCTTAAACCTAAGAATCCACTATTAAATCCCATGAACATAACCTCAAAACTCCATTATAAAGAGGACAAGACCCTCCAAAAAGCGACAGTTGAATGTCAAAACCCAAAACTGCCATTACGTCGATCCGACAGCACTAAGTACAGAAAACCGTCCGCCACAGTACGGAATAACTACGAAACTTGTTTCGCTTGCGAAAATTTTATAATGAAACCGGGTTTAAACGACATCGTCGTTGAATATGTTCCAAATAAATGTGGTACTTTTAAACTTGGTCAGGTTTCTTTGCTAATTGAGGGTAGATTGGAGTTTTTGTCGAACGCCCTGATAGCTAGTAAGTTGGGGTATGAGGTCGAGACGCAAGGAGTTAGCGTGTATTTGAATAAGGTCGAGCCGAAGAAGGATTTGGTTGCGGGTTTAGAACATGATATGGAATTGGTGGTTACGAGTGGGAGCTCTAGAATTGACGAGGTAAGGTTCTTATACTTTCAGTTTTTTTTTTTTTCAATAAAATTCATGTCCACTCTTCAATATCTTCTTCTAATCTAAATATATAAAAGGACGAGGTGACTGACTGACTGACTGACTGATCTATCAACGCACAGCTCAAATCACTGGATGGATCGGAATGAAATTTGGCATACAGATAGCTATTATGACGTGAGCATCCGCTAAGAAAGGATTTTTGAAAATTCAACCCTGAGGGGGTAAAATAGGGGTTTGAAAAATCTAACTTAACGTGAGCGAAGCCGCGGGCAAAAACTAGTTAATATTATAAATGTGAAACTGTCAGTCTGTCTATCTGGCAGTTACCGTTTGAACCAATACGGAATATACAGAGATAGCTGCTTCCTGAAGGCAGACACAGTATACTTTTTAAACCGTTAAATCTAAGAGAAAAATCCCTTAAGGGATTTTCAAATAACCTGAATCTTATTTTGTAAGGCTTTGATTGACATTTTTTTTAATGTTCATTGATGGGATATAAGGTATCCTATGTCAATCTCGAAGTCTTACTATACCCATAAATAATAATAATAATAATATTTATTTCATCATCATCAAAATACATATCTACGTAAAGACCTAATTAACAATAATTGCTAAAACACTTATATTATTAGGATCAAAACTGGTTATTCTAGCTCGATTTTGTCAATCTGTGTTAAGGATAGCTAGCCCTCTCCCTCATAAAAATGACACCGTGAGCACTTATTGCCTAGATCAAGACAATTATATACCAATAACAATCTAATAATATAATTTGGACAATTATATAACAATCACGTAACAGACGAAGTGTGTGTGTCTGTGTATGTGTGTTTGCGTGTGTGAGAATGAGTGTGATGTAAATTCTTAGGATACTTGTTCTTGTTTCCACTGATAAACTTAATAATTTCAGAATGCAACAATTCTTCTAAAAACATCGACGGGACTCAGTATAAGATTCGCAAAAGACGAATGTACAATGACGAGGGAACTATCTATACCTGTACAAGCAATAGAACCGTTTCAGACCACCAAATTACCTTTGCGGTTATTTGCCAGCTTACAACCGAGAAGGGAAAAGAGTATAGAACATACTGTAAGGATTTTTTTATTTTATTCGATTACAAGATTGCCCTTGACTGCGATCTCACCTGATGATAAGTGACGAGATAAGTGATCACGCAGTCTAAGATGGTAGCGGGCTAACTTGGAAGGGGTATAGCAGTGTAAATTCAACCTAATCGGTTTCTACACGCCATCGTGCCGAAACGCTAAATCGCTTGGAGACACGTCTTTGACGGTAGGGTGGTAACTAGCCACGGCCACTCCCAACAGACCAGGCCAAAGATAATTCAGAAATTATAAATTCCCAAATCGCCCCCGCCGGGAACCGAACCAGAGACCTCCCAGTTATAAGACCAACGCGATCACTGGCGCTCACCACTGCAACCTTTTTTTAATTTAGGATAAAGATTTTATATAAAAAATTTCTCAAAGCATTTCATATTGCTATAGCTGGATAATTGGACGCACATATGCAATAAAGTGTCAACCCACACAACTTATCAATTGAAAAGTTAACTTTATTCCTTTACATTATGTATGTATTTAATTTGACAAAGTTTTGTGGGTTGAAACGTTATTGCATATTTGCGTGCAATTCATGCTATTTATAGCACGATTGTGTATTATGCAAACTGCATTTTTAATACCTCACACACTGAAAGAATGTTGCCGAAATTTTTTACATACCCGCATCCTGAAGACATTTTAAATAACTTTCTATCCTAAAAAATTTCTTCCCCTGAAATTAAAACAAAACACAAAAAGTAAATAAATAATTTAATGAAAAAGATCTAACAAATACAATTCAAGAGGCGAAGTAATAAATTCCTAAAAAGCTGGCAACGCATTGGTAGTGCCTCTGGTACTACAAGTGTTCATGGGCGACGATAATCACTTAGCATTAGGTGACCCGCCTGCACGTTTGCCCGCTATTCATATTTTAAAAAAAAGTGGGATTAGAAACAGTTGGTACAAATTTTTGATTTTCCAGGTATGGCTAACATGTCCCTGGTGGGAAACTGTAACCGAAGTCCCCTTGCACTTTTCCCCGCCAATGGCCGCATCGTGGATGTTACTAACGTCCAATACCAAAAAGATTATCCACGTGACCTTAAAGTCTTCGGTGGCACATTTCATCCAGTTCACACTGACCCAACCGAAGTTAGAGTGCGACGGCACTAATACTGTATCGGATCTTAATCCAAAGAAATCCAAAGATATGGTTAGTATTTGATATAGTTTTTCAGTTTAGTTATAGTTTTAGTCAATTCACGAGGGCGCGTGGCTCATGGTTGTGTGTGTGTGTCGTATCTGTATAAGTGGGAGCGAGAGCTTGTTCGCGCCTGACCACTCCCACCTAGGCTCCTGACAGGCACGCATTTACACAATGTGCATGTACACGACGTAACCACAAGTAAACCGCCTGTAACTTCGTGAGATATACGTACTATAATGCGTCACCCACTTTTAATATAAAAAAATAGTAGCCAAGCTGAAGTTGACTAATATCCTCCTATCCCCTCCAAATAAGCTATTGCATCAATAGTACAACAGGTGGGGTTCGGACCTGCGACCTTTCAGTTTTCAGTCCGCATCCTTAACCGTTGGACTAATGAGGCTTAGATGTTGGTAACTTCGATCACAGATAAATAAGGGGATTCAGCACTTCATACTTCAACTATTATTCAAATGCATCATTGTTCCTTGAAACTGAAATAACTGCTTCACGTCAATGTTCGATGACAGACTAGCTAGCGAAATGATCTGCACTCATATTTAGTGGTTACACAAATCGGACTAACATGCGATATCCACTTATTTTTTTATGATCGAAGGTTGGTAAGAGATAAGATATAATAAACTGTGTAAAAAGAAGTCCGATTTTGCCCGCGTATATGGTAAAGACATGTTTATACACTCACACTACAAGGCCCACATCACATTTTTTTTTTTTTTCAAAGGAATCACCATCATCTGCCTACCCTCTTGTACATCCTTTGCAGGCCACTGATTATTTATTTTGGAACTCAAACTTTTCAGATAGTATCATCAGACGGTAGAACGGCGTCGTTCATGTTTGAACTTCTCAAAGACCCGCTCGTCAAAGCCGGTCCTATGAAGGCCACATTCACTGTGCAATACCGACTTGTGAACGAAGATACTTCCAGAACATTCTCGTGTCCGTTCGATATCCAGGATTATACGACGTTGTTTGTGATTAGAACAAAGCTGGAGCCTGGGAAGGGATCTGATTTCTGTAGGGCGTCCCAAGTTTGCTGTTTACAGCTAAATGTGCAACGAGTAAGTCGCTAATGGTTTGAATGTAACATAACGCTACGGCGACGTGTGGTCTATCTTATGCTGAGATCTATACTGCCGTCCACAAGCTATAATGCCGTTAACTACCAAGACCATATCTAAATGGCAAAGGTGACTGACTGACTGACTGACTGACTGACTGACTGACTGACTGACTGACTGATTGACTGACTGACTGACTGATCTATCAACGCACAGCTTTAACCACTGGACCGATCGAGCTGAAATTTGGCATACAGGTAGCTATGATGACGTAGTCATCCGCTAAGAAAGGATTTTTCAAAATTCAACCCCGAAGGACGTAAAATAACTAACCTAACCTAACGTGAGCGAAGCCGCGGGTTAAAGCTAGTTTCCTAATATAAACCCAAAAATATTTAAATTAGGGTTTATGTTAGGAAATTTGGTATTGGTAGTTCGTTAACTACGGCGTTATAGCTTGTGGACGGCATCAGTATAGAGCATGCTCAGACTCAAGATAGAGGTTAAAACGAGACACAAATATGCTCTGACATAAATCTGTCTTCTTTTAACTCAGTCTTGAGTCTGACCTGATTGAAAGTGCGGTCTATAGATTTCAACCTTAGTTTTAAATTTGAGAAAAGGTCTTATATTAAGAGAAAAATTAATTCATATGGGCGGCTTCAGACCTTATAAATTACCAGCTTACTAGTAAAGTGGTTCGGGCAATTGATTGAGGAGTTTTAGTGTGATAACTATTATAAAAATCCGGAATTTTTCCTATTTTAAGACCGAAGTTTGTAAAGTCTTGAGATCATTTTGGCAATCTCAAATATTGAGTGTTTTTTTGTCATTTGCTATAGACAAATGCTAAAAACGCAAATATCCCACTTCATATTTTCAGGTAAATGAAACGGAACACACGTCCCTGATGTACGAAGTTTTAGCGGATCAGACGATGTGGGCTGTTCTTGGTCGTACAGCAGGTAAGTTTTTTTCGATCGCTCTCGCCATTGCGTTTTAATATACACAACTACTCTACTTCCTCTGCCATCGCTTTCCTCCTATCTGAAGAGATGAGGAGGCGAGGAAAGAGATGCCTTCCTCCTCTCCTCATCGCTTTCCTCCTCTCCCCATCTCCTTCCTCCTCTCCTTATCTCTTCCTCCTCTCCTTATCTCTTCCTCCTCTCCTGATCTCTTCCTCCTCTCCTGGTCTCCTTCTCCTCTTGCTTCTCCTTCCTCCTCTCCCCATCTCCCTCTTCCATTCTCTCTATCCCTTCTCCCTTCCCCCGCATTGCCCTTTAAATGACCTTGAGCCTTGCTTATAAGGCCCATAGCAACCATGTTTCAGATTTATAAGTCATTTATTACAATTTTATGTGCCAGGGGTAATAACAATGGAGTCAAGCACCGCGGAAGGGCAATGCGTGTCGCTGGACGTGATGCCTCTCGGAGCTGGCTACTTACCTTTGCCCGCGGTTCGTCTGTCAAAGTACATTGCGCGAGATACCAGCGCTAGAGGTGAGTTTGTACGAACGTCAATTTACTTTTTTTTTAATTCCCTCCTCCTCAAAGTAGTGTAGATAATAGTGCAGTGGGTGGTGATTAAACCATTGACATTTCAGTTTTCAGTCATTACATTATTGTGCTATTATGATAGATCTCTAATTTTTTCAAAATAAAACACAGCCCATGTTACTCACTGATAATGTAGCTTAAAATTGAGAAATTCCTTCCATTACAGATACAGCAGCACACCCGCGCTTGGAACCATTCAGTCCAGGTCAAGTTTACAACGCGGGGAAGTCCAAACAGGTCCACGTATTGCCTCCAACACCTAAAGAGCATCTAGATATTACAGTGTGAATAAACTATGAGTAGGAATTATGTGTCAACTTCGTCCGTTTATCATGCCAAAAACTAAAGTGTAAACAAATCGTATATAATATATGTTCAATAGAAAAAATAATTAACAAAAGGCAAACGCATATGTAATTTACTTAAAAATATGGATAAATTCATCTACGATGAAAAATTCTACCATTAAGTAATAACCCTTTTTATCAATATGTGACCAGACTTTTTTTAAGTTACAGCGACAATATTTGTTGGCGCAAAAGGGTAATCTCGTAAATATAACACAGGCATTTTTAAAACAATAAAAGACCTCTGCTTACTGTTATAAAAGCCAACACAAACACTATTATGACGCGTACGGAACTACTGATAGTAGATATTTTCGACTTTACCAAAAAAAAAAAAAAATTACTTGTGGTCGACCTGATTACAGCACAAGATTTCCTTCTTTTAATTTTTTTTTAAAGATTATTAGTCAAGCTGAAGTTGACTAATATCCTCCTATCCCCTCCAAATAAGTGGGAAGCTTGTGCTAGGATTAATATTATAGTCGATGTCAAAGATGTTACGTCCTGTAGGCGTTGTGAACTTTTGAATTAAGTAAAATTAGAAAAATCTCAAACGAAGCCATTCTTATGCTAGTTCTATAAAAAAAAGTTTTTCGCCCATATTCTTTATATTGTCGGACCACAAAATACATGTGATACAAATGAAAATGTTGTATAAAAATTTTAGCTTTTGCTGTTTAGGCTTTTTAAATGTATGTCTAGGGTCGCTATGACGTGGGTAGTAAGAAAAAAATTGTAGACGAATACTCTTTAAAATATTTCATGAATCCATAAATGGTCTGAAGAAATATAATTTTTTGAAGGAGAGGGCAAAAATATTCATCAGTGATTCTCAAATGGCGACACTTGTGATTGGCTGTTTAACCAATAGAGCCAGAGCGTTAGCCAATCAGAAGTTATTACGGCCGCCATTTTGTAGTTATCTAACATTGTTGCTAGACTCGGCTGTGAGATTGTTCATAAATGATTGCTACAATGTACACAATCATCTCTGTTTGGTTAATATATATAGTGATGACTTATGGATCCGAAACATGGTCGCTAACTATGGGCCTCATAAAAAGGCTCAGGATCACTCAGCGGGCGATGGAGAGCTATGCTCGGAGTATCCCTGCGAGATCAAATCAGAAATGAGGAGATCTGTAGGAGAACCAGTCACCGACAAAGCTCAGCGAGTCGCGAAACTGAATTGGAAATGGGCGGGGCACATAGTTCGAGGAGTTAATGGTCAATGGGGTCCCAAGGTGCTGGAATGGCGACCCCGCACCGGGAAGCGCAGTGTTGGCAGACCCCACCACTAGGTGGACTGACGACATCAAACGAGTCGCAGGGAGCCGCTGGATTCAGGCGGCGCATGACCGAGGCCTGTGGAGACCTATGTCCAGCAGTGGACGTCTATCGGTTGATAAATAAGAAGATTGGTTGAAATGCTTTAATGCACCAAGAACGCCATAAATCCAGCCAAACAAAGGTGATTCTGATTTTCACACTTTTACAATCTATTGAACTAAATTGGTAGGGCAAAAAGAAGATGGAAGTATCTTTAGTCCTGACAGTGTAGTGCAACTTTCATGAACAAAGGAATTAGCACCAATATCGTCTTCATTAAATAGCTTAAAATAGCAATTAAAATGGAGCTTCAAAACATTAAATATAATTGTTAGTGATGTGCTAGTAAGTACGTGCTAGAAATATTTATTGATATTTGTAAGATATGTATATCTAAGTTTTCTTATGAGATGTTTCATTTCGTTAACTATAGGGTACGATAATGGGCGTAACATTTCTTTAGAAGGTTATACAAAATAGTAAATAAATAATTCTACTACTTTGGTTAAAAAATTAGTTATACAAGATGTATAGTGAAAGATTAGGCTGGTTTTGCGCAAACGGATTCTAAATCCTAAAATGACCTTTATACTTGTTGGAAGCTGTATAGAGCTCAAAATAAATAATCCAATTTAATTATGATTTAAAGTAATTTGGATATAAAACTAAATTATTTTGGATAAGAACTTAAAACTTAATTGATAAATCTTTATTCAGATGTCTTTAAAGTTTCATCCTCATTTAGTTCATTAGTCATCATTGTATTGGATTACAAAGAAATGTGACGACTATAACTGTCTAAAAATATTGCTACAACATAAGATATAGAAGACATAATGGCTTTATTTGGATAAGAGTACAAAAATCTCGTTTATTATTTGGTTCGGTGTTACATCGAGGCGCTGCCATATACCTAGTCTAGGTTCTTGATGTTTCTGCTTCTAAAAAATATTGTTTTATACAAGAACTAAAGTTCTTTCGTCGTAGAATGGTGCAGGTGATAGGTCCATAGAATGTAATTAATGTATTTTGTACCATAATGTTGCATTCGTAAGGTTCAAATTACGAAAACAGATTTTCTAAATAAGAATAGTCACAATAGATTTTAATGGTGTTGAACTTTATGAATGCAATAATGTGATATCGTAAATAAACACTTTTTTTGCGCTTACATTGCAAACGCTGGCTGAACCCTACGAGACAGATCAAAATAATGTCCTACAGTATTGTACACCTTAAAAAGGTCTACAAAAAAGTCCGCGATGGCATATGTCTATCTCTTAGGGATAACCCACAATAACCATTTTTTAATCCTTTACTTTTTACGAGAAATAATGGCTTATTTACGAAGCGATTTTAAGCAATACAACATTAATCCTTACCCAATTAAGTATCTTAAATACATTGTGCATTTAATTTAGATCAATATGGCCCTTTGCATGTAATTTAAATGAATATTTTCGAAGATATTACAGATTTGAATCAGGGACATAGTAGTATGGTATAAAACAAAAATATTTGTACTTATAATTTATCTAGGGTATAAAATAAGTTATGTTCTATTAACTGTCATCTGCACCACACTACAACAATAAAGCAATTGTGCTATACATTTTGCAAGGGAAATATTTTGAAAAGGATGGCAGTTAAGTTTGGCCCAATCAGTTTTTGATTTTTGTTCTATTGATTTTGGTGCTATGTTAAAATAACCAAAATATTTTTTTTTTATTATTTTATAGTTGTATTGCGCAAAAAGAAGTTTTATTATGTTTTTAGAAATACTGAAATTTCTCAATTTTCTATAGTGAAAAAGGTTGATTTACCAATCCATCATTGATATAATTTGGGTGCTGTTTAAATCCTTTGTTTGTCATCATCTGATCTGATCAATCTGATCGTTCAAAAGTATCGGATTTTATATAGTAATATGACCTCTGAATATATTCGGAGATACTAAGAGAGTCACTACGCTGCGAATGTCTGTGCCACCGCGCTATTGGTTCGTTAGTCATCGTTCTGCTTTCCGTTCTGTAATAAAATACAATATCTACCCTTATTGTGCAATCACATCCCCATCCATCCATTAGCGTTCCGGCACGGTGACGTGTAGAAACCGATTAGGGGTATGGGTTGAATTTACACTGCTATTCCCCTTCCAAGTTAGCCCGCTACCATCTTAGACTGCATCGTCACTTACCATCAGGTGAGATCGCAGTCAAGGGCTATCTTGTCATCGAATAAAAAAATTAAAAAAAAAATTGTGCAATAACATCCCCTGCTTGTTTATTACAAAACTACTTTAAACACCTACAAAAAGTTTATATGTCAGTGTTACACGAAAAAAAGTAACACTCATAAATAATCCATTTTGCTAATGTGTTATTAATTTATTGCTGCTTACCGTATACGTAGCGTCAGTGTATGCTACCTATGCAATTAACTTAATCGTACATACATTGTATATTTATATTTCAGATAAGTTATTTAAACAATAATTATTATTATTGTTTTAGTTGTCATATACTTTTTACTATTAGAGATGTTATATCTTTGTTTAGAATAGATAATAATTATTATATGTTGTAGATACTGTAAAAGATATTATATTCATTGGTGTAAATTAAACCAACCAGTGTGGTTATATTTAAAAGAGAAGTAAATAGTTTTTTATTCTGGAAAAAAAAATCGTGGCGCATAGATACAGTAGCTTCTTTACAAATATTTCGGTTTTTAGCTACGTAGGATACCAAAACCAGAGCTTAAGAGAAGTCACTGACAAGCGCATCCCATACAAACGAAGTTTTCTTATTTAACTCATTGTGTAGAAATACTTTAGAAACGAATATCTTTGTCTGGTTTGTCAGACTTGGGTTCAAAATCTCTTGTTGGTATTGTAACTAGCCACCGTCAAAGCCTCATATCCTAAATGTTCCCCGCCAGGAATTGAACCCGAGACTTCCCACTTTAAATACGCAGCGCTCAACACTGCGTTAGTGAGTTTGTCACTGAGTCAAATAAGAATGAAACTGACGACCTCCCTGGCGCAGTGGTGATCGCTGTGGTCTTATAACAGGGAGGTCTCGGATTCGATTCCCGGCGGGGGCAATTTAGGAATTTATAATTTCTAAATTGTCTCTGGTCTGGTCTGGTGGGAGGCTTTGGCCGTGGCTAGTTACCACCCTACCGTCAAAGACGTGCCGCCAAGCGATTTAGCGTTCCGGCACGATGGCGTGTAGAAACCGATAAGGGGTATGGGTTGAATTTACACTGCTATACCCCTTCCAAGTTAGCCCGCTACCATCTTAGACTGCATCGTCACTTACCATCAGGTGAGGTCGCAGTCAAGGGCTATCTTGTCATCGAATAAAAAAAAAACTTCTCTTGGATGAAGCGAGCTACAGATAAACTTCTCTTAAGAATTCAGGTCTCAAGGGTTATAAAACGAAAGGCATACTCAATTTAAAAAAAGGTTTTTGTCTTTCGAAGATATTGAATTAACACCGCGACAACGAAACTCACTCATGTACATTGTTTTTCCTTTAATAAATTAATGGAAATAAACTAGGAGTTCAGTAATAATAATATTTTATTAAATATGTGTATTATATAGTTTGTGTGGTGACAATTCCAAGTTGTTAAATAAAAAACGTTTTCTTTTTTATGCGTTATGAGATTGCATAGGTCATAGACATTATCTCCATTAATGCGTAGATAGCTTATCGTGATGTATCTTATATTACTTTATGAACATCGAATCTGATTTTCGTCGTTATTATTTTTCTATTTTTGTAATTAATGTGTACTCATAGTTCAACATTATTGGTAGGTCCTAACATCTAAAGAAAAGTCTCCCGGAGATATTTTCATACAAAATCCGAACTTTATTGTTGTTAATAAAAGTTGCTAGTGTCTTTACTTTTATTAATTAAAACTTATACTTACCTACTTATAGAAGTAGAAAAAAATATAAGTAACTACCTAATTAATGTTTAATGTGGTAGATTCAATAACCAACATAAAATAATATTTTTATTTAAGCTATCAGGAGCTTTCAGCTACCGTAATGTTATTGTAAATATCTGACGAACTGCATAACTGAAGATTGTACATATTTATATTTCATAACATGTATAACGGATATATGTATGACTATCAATATAATGTTTACTGTTATTATTGTTTTTATTTTCTCCATGTTCCTCAATTCCTATTCTGCATTCATCATCATCATCATCAGCCCACATGCATCCACTGTTGGACATAGGCCTCTTTTAAGTAGCGCCAACGTTGCCTATCCTCGGCCTTTCGCATCCAATCGATGCCTGCCACTTTTCGGATGTCACCGCTCCATCTAGCCGGGGGGCGCCCTACACTCCGTTGGCCAATACGCGGTCTCCACTCGAGGACCTTACGACCCCAGCGGCCATCAGTCCTCCGACAAATGTGACCAGCCCACTGCCACTTCAACGTGCTAGCCCTGAGAGTTATGTCGGTCACCTTAGTTCTTTGGCGAATTACTTCATTTCGGACTTTGTCCCTCAAAGAAATTCCGAGCATAGCTCTCTCCATAGCACGCTGAGCGACTTGAAGTTTGTGGGCTAGCCTCACTGTCAGTGTCCACGTTTCAGCACCGTAAGTCATCACTGGTAGGACGCACTGATTAAAGACTTTTGTCTTTAGGCATTGTGGTATTTGCGACGAAAAGACCCGGCGAAGTTTGCCAAATGCTGCCCAACCCAGTTGTATCCTCCTGTCGATCTCCTTTTCGAAGCTGTTTTTACCTAAATGCAAGATTTGCCCAAGATACGTATATTCTTGAACAGCTTCGAGAGTAGATCCATCCACAGTAATCGGTCCCGGAGCGACCAGCTCACTAAACATTACCTTGGTCTTGTCTAGGTTCATCCGGAGACCGACACGTCGAGAAGCAACATGGAGGCTGTCCAGCATCTCCTGAAGCTCTTGCAGCGAACTTGAGATGATGACAATATCATCAGCAAAGCGAAGATGCGAAATGTATTCTCCGTTAATGTTGATGCCTTGCCCTTTCCAATCCAGCGTTTTGAAGACATCTTCCAACGCATTAGAAAACAGTTTCGGGGACAAAACGTCCCCCTATCTCACTCCACGATGCAGTTGGATAGGTCTTGTAGACGCACCTTGTACTTGGACAGACATAGATGCCGAGCTGTACAGGCATTTCAACACTTCGATGTACCGCCAATCAACTTGTGATCGCTGCAAGGATTCCAGAACAGCCCAGGTCTCGATGGAGTCAAAGGCCTTCTCATAGTCCACAAATGCAAGACACAGAGGCTGGTTATACTCGTAAGATTTCTGTATGACTTGCCTCAATGTGTGTATGTGGTCTATGGTGCCGTAACCACTACGAAACCCGGCCTGCTCTGGTGGCTGGAAATCGTCGAGTCTTTTTGATAGACGATTCGTGATGACCCTTGAAAACAGCTTATAGACATGACTTAGGAGCGAAATGGGTCGGTAGTTTTTTAGTAGTGTTTTATCACCCTTTTTAAAGAATAAAACAACTACACTCCTATGCCATGCCTTTGGAGTTCTCCCGTTCTGAATGACAGAATCAAAAATCCTCCGTAACTCCCTAAGTAAGGGTATACCCCCTGCCTTAAGGAGCTCGGAAGTGATTCCGTCTTCTCCAGGTATTCTGCATTATGAATAACTAATTAACTAGTGGTTTACTACCACACCTAAAAGAATTTGATTAGTTTTCGGTGTAAGCGCCATCTATCAACACCATTTGAAAGGTTTGAATTAGCAAATCGTATGTGATTCTGTAAAGGCTGCACCTACTCTTATATGTTTGTGGCTGCACCAATCGTTGCTACAAGCTGCAGTCTTAATTGTGGTGAATGGCTGAATTATCACGTTCTTTCTACAACAATACATTTAAGCCAATAGCGAATGAGTATCGGCCAATCAGAGGCGATTGCAATCGTTACTCTGTAGCTGTAGCAATAAATTTTTTTAGAGAATTATTGATCACTGATTTTGGTATCGGTCTACCATTGACCTCTATAATTGATCTATGATTAGCACTGGGCTAGCTATCCGTATACAAAATATATTAACTTTAATTATGAATTAATTTGATGCGCCAAGTACGAGTGTCTTTGAAAGCATTCTGGAAGTAACAATGTGAGAATGGAAAAACTTTTCATCGAAGAGTAGTTATTATCAGTTGTCAATTATTGCTTTTACTAATTTTACTTTCTTGGTCGCTCACATTTACAGCGCCAAAATGGGATCAATCAAGTCCAAAAGAGGATGACAGCAGCCTGTCCAGTGTTAAAGAGGTCCGTGCTATCTTTTTATAAGTTGATACTTTTGCCAAGTTTCAAGTTCGATCTTAACAAGTGTGTGTAAACTGTCCATATTGTGGAGTCTAAATTCTTTAAGACTCGTCACACGAAAAGGACCAAGAAGTTCTCTGACCATACTCTCAAACTGATGAAAGACAGACAAGAGACGAGACTTCAGTCGTCAGCAGACGCGGATGCCTACTGGTAGGTTAATAGGCAGATCTCTAAGGCAAGAACTCGCGACCTGCGGGCCTTGAATACCAAGTGTATTAAAGATACCATCTAGTGGAACAGAAGTTCCATTCCGAAGTGTCCGTGAGAGATCTATCTATCGGACAGAGCCAGCTGACACGGCTGAAAACTGACGAATGCTGTCACGTTTCTTCTCCACCTGAGGTATGGAGAGAGATTGAGAAGTTCTATGGGCAGTTATATATCACGAAACAAAAATCATTCAGCGGACGATGGAGAGAGCTATGCTCGGAGTATCCCTGCGAGATCATATCAGAAATGAGGATATCCGTAAGAGAACCAAAGTCACGGACATAGCTCAGCGAAACTGAAGTGGAAATGGGCGGGCATATAGTTCGAAGAGCTGATGGTCGATGGGATCCCATGGTGTTGGAGTAGCGATCCCGTACCGGGAAGCTAGGTGGACCGACGATATCAAACGAGTCGCAGGGAGCCGCTGGATTCAGGTGGCGTAAGAGCGAGGCCTGTGGAAGTCCATGCAAGAGACCTTTGTCCAGCAGTGGACGTCTATCGTTTGATAAAGACTATGTTTTTTTTTCTTATTAAATATGTAAGTGTGTTTGTTTTAAATATAATAAATATAAAAAAATTAAGTCACCTACAGTTACTATAATACTTTCCTTATATTATTTCGTAATAAAATCTATATTCTAAAAGACTTAGGTAGGTAGCCTAGCCTTTTATTTCCCTTAAACCCTATTAAAATCTGAGTGTTGATAATTGGATAATTTTGTGCCCATAACTGGTAACAAATGTGCGAATAATTGGAGACTGGGTCATTTTTCAATCTTATTTAAAATTCTAGTTGATTTAAACAAAAATATTTCAATATCTTCTTTAATTATATATTTTATTAAACAAGTAACCTTATGACTACAGTGATTTATAGGATTTGGTTAAATTTTTATTTAAAAAACATATTTGAAGTTAGATAAACTCTTAAAGTGCCCATAATTGGGTCTGCCACCCTACCTACCTTTCTACATAGGTAAATTATGACGTTTTGGGATGTGATTTGACTGATTTGTGAACGGTCTACGGCTCTACGCGAAGTCACAACACAAAAAATTAAATCTGTGAAGTGTGAACAAAATTCATAAAGTTTGTTTTGAATCCGAATGTGAGACAATTGTTTTAAAAAATTCTAGTCGTCATGAGATAAATTAAACACTAGCCCAATAGTTCTATGTGAGTAATAAAATAAATATGAAATCGGCGCGGGTTCGTTAAAAATGAAAAGTGCTCCGCTGGTTGTCACGCGCTATTCTGATTTCTGTCTCCCAATAAAAGAAGAAACTTGGAAAAGTGGTTTTTGTTGCTAGAGCAGTTATATGTATGCAGCGGGAATGGCAATAATGGCAGTGTCTGTTGGCGAAATTTGCGAGAACACAAAGCTGGCTCGGGAAATGGCACTGATGGGAAACTACGAATCAGCGTTGGTGTACTATGAAGGGACCGTCCAGATGATACACAGGCTCCTCATCACCATCGCGGACCCCACGCGGAAGTCCAAGTGGCAGCTGGTGAGCTATTAAATGATATTTCCATCTCTTTCTGCACTGTATCCCTCACTTTTGAGGGTCGTGACTCTTTTTCTGATTCGCATAAAGGTAGGAATTTTCTTGGTATAGGAATTGACTGGTTCAAAGACATCTTTCTGCGTGCAACTCAACTAACAAAAAACTAGAAAATGACTTTGAGTCTAAGCACGGAGGAAACAAAAAAGAAAAAATTCACCCCATCCAGTTATTGATCACAGTTATGAAGCTTAACCAGTGAGAACATTTGCTATGCTGTCACAACTAGTTCACATGTCCCTCAATCCTATTTCCATAATCATAAAATGATTTGTTATTTCACTTACTGTTGAAATACGATAATAACACATTAAAATAGTATTTCTAAAGTCACATGTCTTACCTGTTGATATACAATTCTTTTTTCTTTATTGCATTCCAATAAGTAAAATTTACCACTCATTTGTGATGTTAAACTCTGTTTTATATGTCTAACCTTGTACTTTAAGTACTATTTCCTTATGTGATAAGTCTGTTAATTGAGTTTTGCATATTGTGGAAGGCCACCCACTGAGCTGTATTATAAAATTCTTTGATGCCTCATTCAATGATGTTTTCATAATCTTAATATGGTAATGTTTACAAAGTTATTCCAATATATATTTTGATGGGATAATGATGTGACTTATTGTATTATGAATTTTTTTGCAAATTATTGTGCAAATTAAATTAAATCCATTTAAATATTGGATAGATAAATCCATTTATTTATTGTAAATTACTTAACATTTAATAAAATATTATTTAGTTATATTGTGACATTGAACTGTTCAATTCAATGTGGCTCAAAACCGAAAGTTCAATCGCCACCTCTTCTACGATTGTTGTACCCATTTCTAACACAAGCTTTTTGCTTATTTAGAGAGGAAAAGAGAATATAAGTCCAGTTGTCTAATAATGTCTAAATTCTTTAAAAAAAGACGTGTGACACTCGGGGACTGCTGCGGTAAAGCTATTGCATAGCATTTTTTAGCGGTGAGCCGCTAGATGGCCTTGATAAAAAATGCGCCATCTAGCGGCTCACCATAGAGGAGTCCCATGTCAGGTTATTTTCATTACGGAATTTCTGGATTCGGTCTACACGCTGGCCCGTGATAGAAGCTATGCAATAGCTTAAAAAAAATTAGAAATGTTATGTTACATATTATGTTTGCATGCAGGTGTAAGATTCCCATCATATTAAACTTTCGCATCAACATATTCACTTTAAACAATGAGAGTACTTTGAGAGTTCAGATGTTATGCAGATTGTCACAAGTAAGTTTTGAGGGTCACTTGGTTTTACAGTTCAACAGTTTACAGCTCTAGATCAATCTATCCCATTTGTCCTTCTCTAGAAATAAAAGTTATCTATGTCACATATTATCAGGATTGCCTTTTTTTTGTCAAAGTTAAATAAAACTGGACAAGTACAAGTTAGACTCGCACAAAGTGGGTTCTGTACCATCCTACAAGATGTAACACTGTAGGAACTTTTAAAATTTAATTTTTTATTATTTGTTTTTTTAGCTGCAATAGAAATACCCACTCTGTGAAAATTTCAGATATTACGGTTCATGAGACAGAGAAGACACATTTGTCGTTTCTAATTTAAGTATAAAAAACAGATTGGCCAAGTCTGTATTGGTATTGTGTCGGTTATTGAAATTGTTTGCATACACTATACTCGTACAGCATAGGTATTTGTCTGACCTTAATCTTTTGCCGTTGGTTAAAGTTCATTGTAGCTGCCATTGATACTTCAATTGCACCTAGTCAACTTGTCTGAGGTCAATGCTACTGGCCAATACGCTGACTCAATAATCTGGACAAAGAAATATTTGTGTAGATGCTATCAAAAATGCTTTGTGTAATAAGCTTGGTAGTAAAAATTGTAGTTCAATTTGTGAGTGGCTCTTTTTGTCAAATAGATTTTATAAAATTAAGAGCTTTTTGATTCTCAATATTACAGAATAGATAATTTTAAAAACTGCTTAACTTTTTTTGTTAAAGATTATTCTTTGTGCATCGTCATCCTCATTACTCACAGATCCTTGGCACGGATTACCTTCTCTCATACAATGTTTTTCCAATTCGTTCTATTTTCCGCATTATGTAGAGCGGCGTGGAAAGATGTTCCCAGTGCAGTGCTGATCTGATCGGCCCAACGCATAGGGCTACTTCCTCTGCGCCTTTTCCCTTCTACCTTGCCCGTGATGAGATTATTATTAGCCATACTAAACTTGACTGATATTCTCTTGTCCCCTTCAAATAAGCGGACAGCTTGCGTTAGGAGTGGGTACGATCATAGTAATAGTAATGGTTGGGGATTCAAACATTAACCTTTCAGTTTTTAGTCCACACCTTTAACTGTTGGGCTCAATTGCATTTTTTTTTCAAAAAGAACATTAGCTAACCTGATGTTGAGTATTTATTTATTTATTTATTATTAATTAGAATGGAAATTTCCAATTACACTAATATCCTCCTAAACAAAACAAACACAAAACACAAAACAAAAGACAAAACTAAAAAATTATAGAAGTCTTTTCTAAGATGAGGCATTGTTTTAAATTAATCACCTATCAATTAGGTTTTTGTGAAAAGCTTGTTGGCTTTAAGAGTACATAACAATTTTCACTCAATAGTGTCTTACCAATCTTGAGTTTTAGAGATAATATCAGCAAACTATGCGAAAGTAATAGTAAAAGTAGAGGCGATCAGTAGGTTTTACTTCAGCAATAGAAGAATATGCTAGGTGACGAAATGATGATGTCATTAATTAACTGGGTGACGCGATTCCGAATCTTTTCAAAACATCCAGTTTCGCAAGAAAACATCGTTAAACCTAAAAATAGATGAGTCCATGATGTGATCAGATAATTTTTAAGTATTAAAAAGATACATAAAAGATTTTTAAATATGAATTTAGTTTTTTTTACTGTCTAGCTGGTACTGCAACTGTGCACGGCATTTATAGCCCTGCACTGGTAGCATGGGCGGGAGAAATTTTATCCCCGGGAAAAGGATAAAACGTTCATCCCCTCGCTTAGCTTTATCCACTCGTCGAGTATGGGCACAGCGGTGGAAATAACACTCAGTGGATATACTTATAGAAATATACATCGCGTTTTCCTCTGTCACCATGCTTTAGCATAGGGAAAAGATAATTTTATCCCCTGTCAGTGGATAAAATCGGGGGATAAAACTATTATCTCCTGCACATGCTACCGGTGCTGGTATTGTATTGGCATTATTCCTCTGAAAAATTGCGGGGTTTGTGTGGTGTTATAGGAGTTGTCTATCGTATTGTTTGCTTCGTTACGTTAAGAAGCAGATACTGCATGTTTTACCAAACAGATTCTTTTATTAAATATCGTCAAACCAGATTTTTTTTCAAATGACAAGTTGACTTGACTGCGATCTCACCTGATGGTAAGTGACGATGCAGTCTAAGATAGTAGCGGGCTAACTTGGAAGGGATATGGCAGTGTACATTCAACCCAAACCCCTCATCTGTTTCTACACGCCATCGTGCCGGAACGCTAAATCGCTTGGCGGCACGTCTTTGACGATAGGGTAGTAACTAGCAAAAAAACAGAAAAAATCTGTATCAGGGTACAACCTACCCCTAATATAATATAGTACTAGACGATGCCCGCGACTTCGGCCGGGTGGATCAAGGTTTTTCAATTCCCATGGGAACTCTGTAATTTTCCGGGATAAAATGTAGCCTATGTTTTAACCCTGGGTATGAGCTATCTCCATTCCAAATTTCAGCCAAATCGGTTAATTCGTTGTGACGTAAAGGAGTAACAAACATACACACACACATACACATACAAAGTTTCGGCTTTATAATATTATAGTGTGATAGCAGAAGAAATTTGTTCTCCCTTCATGGAATTCTTCTAAATGGAAAACCTGAAAATCCTGGGATGGAAACTTCCCACACTGCAATGAACGTCGTCTCCGAGTTGTCTCGCACTAAAATACATTGACTAGTTAGTTAAGCCAGGCTTCAGCTCGAAGGCTATTTTATGATCAACAAGTACAGTTCAAAGCAAAGTCGACTTGCCTTTCGGATTTAAGCCCGCTCTGCCAAGTGAATTGTTACTTAGCGTTTAAACCTTATATCGATTAAAACAATCAGCACTATTGTTGTTAATTTATAATCACTTGAATACGCAGGCAACAACTCTTATATCTACATCTACAATGAATGCATGTGGCAATTTAAAACCTTGTTCAAAAATTGAGCTAAGTTTATCTGCTTTGAATAAAACGGCAGTACAAAATTTAACGCTACGAAAGGCACCAGTTGTAACACCACCCAGAAACAGAGAGAAGGTACCTAAAAATTTTTAGGTACTGTTTGTTACGTTAAAATGCTTTAGCGGAGATGCGTTCTCTACGCTTGCCAAAATTATCTTTTGCTGCAAAAGCCTAATAGCAAAAGCTATAAAAAATGGGTCATTCCCAGTAGTGCAACTGATTATTACTAACCAATTTGCCTAGATTTTTATTAACCTAAAACACGTTAGAGCTTTTCATAGTACGATAAGTAAGACGTGCTATACACTTATTCCGGTCGACACATATGCGATTCGGTGGTAAATTATTATATTCTATTTTTACCGAATAAGTGTGTAGCACGCCTAAAGTGTAAAAATTTCAATCTCTAAACTTTATTCCATGAAAATCTATGCGTGTTTCTGTTAAGTACTTATGAGTATGTGTCGAACTCATGAATAAAACCTTAAAACTAGAAGCATATGGGGTTGATGACACCATAAGTATCAGCCTGTACCTACTACCGTAAGCTCGTCCTTGATAGGTCACAGCGGGTCGGATAACAATAGCGTCGATTAATGTTTTTTGTATAATCAAAAATTCTATTGATTTCTATTTATTGGTGTTTACCTGTTCTGTGTATTGTTCGTGTAAGCCTAGAGACGACCAATATAAAACTAGAATTCAACGGCGACAGAAACGATCGCGTTACCACACATATATTATGTACATTTCAATGACGGGATTGACACAAGGCAACTCCTCGAAAACGGCGAAGCAACCAGAAATATAGACCAACGCGTTGAAAACCGTACTTCCGAAAAATCATCTCTAGGTTTGTAGGAATAAATTATTTAAATTTTAGGCTATAGATATAATTTTATTCCTACGTCCTATTTTCTTCTTTTATCTGTGAATTTGTATGAGATTTCACGAATAAATGGGTAGACAAAATTTTCTCGTGGGACAGTTCTCTTGTATTGATTTAAACATGTTTCAGTCTTGCGCCGCTTATATCCAGCTCCCTGTGGCTCGTGTTATGTCGTCGGTCCCCTTAGTTGCCAATGCTGCGGTTCCCAGTGCGAAGAAATCACTTCAGAAACTTACGCCCTATGAGAACAAAGAAAGCGTGATATTCCTTTACTTGACGGAAATATGAATATCGTGCTACCATAAGAAGGCCCTTATATGCCCTTTTATGTCGCTTGAATGATACTTTACCTATACATAGTAAGCTGAATGCGATATCAAGCTTAACTAGGTCGCCGGAATTGAATTCTCATTTTTCCGCCTAGATCTAGATAGACTCTTTTAATGGAAATAATAAAAATTCTCTCATTAAGCCGCACATCATTAGTATTTCATGCACACTTCACACAGTGATCTCAGATCAGCTGTGATGAATACAATATTGTATCTACGTTCGTTAGTGAATTAAATTAAATTGTGGAGAATATTTTCTAGAGCTCTACTAGATGACTATTGACTACTTAATTAATGAAACCGATTTTATTTTATAACATCAAATATTAACGCATTGGTGGTACCTCAGGTTCTACAAATGTTCATGGGCGACGGTAATCACTTAACGTCATGATGACCCGCCTGCTCGTTTGCTCGCTAAAAATATTTAAAAAAAAATCGAAATTTCGTATTCAGAAATTAGCTCGTTAGCTTGAAAGGTTCGGAGAAGTGATAAAGACTTCAGGGCATCATTCGTGCATATTTACCGTAGTAGCACAAGGAAAATGTTGCAACAACACGCAGTTGTTTCACGTGGGCGTCGAACTGGTAACCTGTTACACTTTGTGCAATACCTTGATATTCAACGAGATTGATAAGGTACCGGGCAGCTATAGGTACGACTACATAAAGGAATAGTCGAGTTTCAAGAGTCAAGTTTTGTCACAAGTGGCAACTGAAATGAATTCAGTTTTGATTTTTGAACAGCGTTGATAGCCTAGCGGTTAAGACTTCGGCCTGCTTTTCGTGTGGTCCAGGGTTCGAATCCCAGGCTAGCACATTTTCGCAGTTATTAAAGGTACGCTATAAGCAGTTAAATATCACTTGTTTGCGCGGTGAAAGAGTTACCTATAGCAAGGAATAATGCATGCCTGAAAGTTTCTCATAATGTTATCAAAGTCTACTAATCCGCGTTTGGTCAGTGTGGTCGACTGTGACCTACAGCTTTCTCATTCTGAGATAGACCTAGGCTGAGTAATGGTTTGGCAATGATGGTTGAACTTGGACGCATCACGTAACCAGTCGCGTTGACAAACACGTTTCATAGGAATGTAAGCGTTAACTATACGGAAATCTAGTATTTAGTACGGACGGAAAATCTTTGCATCTCTCTTCTGTTAATACCAAACTAAATGATGTCCGCGTCTTAAGGATTTTTGACCCCCGCGGGAACTCTTTAATTTTTCGGGATCTGCTATTTTGATGTACTTACCTATAAGTAAAGTTATTACATTGTGAAGTTTCATCAGAATCCGTCCTGTAGTATTTTCGTCAAAGAGTAACAAACATCCATCCATCTGTCCCCCCTCACAAACTTTCGTATCTTCTAAATATATAAAAGGCAAAGGTGACTGACTGACTGACTGACTGACTGACTGACTGACTGACTGACTGACTGATCTATCAACGCACAGCTCTAACCACTGGATCGATTGAGCTGAAATTTGGCATACAGGTAGCTGTTAGGACGTAGACATCCGCTAAGAAAGGATTTTGGAAAATTTCAACCCCAAGAGGGTTAAATAGGGGGTTAAAAAATCGAACCTAACGTGAGCGAAGCCGCGCGTTAAAGCTAGTTTATAATAATAGTGTGTATAAGCGGTTTACCCACAGTTAACGATAACATGACCATGCGCGCCGCAACGCAAACACGTAAATGCTATAATCAGTAATTATTATAAAGCAAAAATATACGTAGGCAGCGTGGGCACGTACACAAAACACTTGTGCTTATGGCCTTGTGATTGAGTCACTAGGTTTTTCTCGTAGTGAAACCTGACAAAAGCGTTTTTTTACACCTGGTTGCACTTACTGTAACGTAACACTCACTAAATCCACCATTCGTGAAACCTTCAGATATCTTTATCGATTTAGAGATCTTAGTCAATCTATTTGAACTTTAGTGCATCTATTAGAGTTATAAATTCAGATTAATCGAATCGTACAAACTGTATTGAATTATTGTTAAAGATCGTATAATCCTTGTCAATTTTTCTATCAAACTATTTTAGTAATTGTGACTCTAGTTTTTTGGTACAAATGCCCTAAACGACGAATATATATATTGTCCTCTTAACCTTAGAAACCTGGGAAAATCCTAGATTACATTTACAGGTATAGTGTTTTAATGCCCTGGCAGCAGGTCACATTGACAATTTTGTACTGCCTTGCAAAGACCTGAAACGAGATTTCTCATCACATAGACACTCTATATGATGAGAAACCTCAACTGAGCCTCACACGTACAAGTAAAGCTTAGACGACATTAAAAAAAACCCAATTCAAAATAGTATACTCTTTTCGAATTATATTTTTAAAATCTTTATGTCCAAAGTTCACACTATTTAATGATAAAAGACAAGAAAAGAAATTTTATAAATCTACAAGAGTAGAAAGTACCGTGTCAATAATGTAGATAAGTGGGAAAGGAATTGTGGCCATAGTAATCTACTCCACTCTAGTCTGAGAAATATAGGGCTAGCGACAATCACGGACAAGTATAACAGGTAATGACATGATTAGTGATGGTTTTTATGACGCTCTTCAAGTGCGCCTCTAAGAAGCGTATTATATATCACCCCCCTCGCTTCATATCTAACCCATCGCCGGCCTAGTACTAGTAACTAGACAGGTCTTCTCTCGAATCATCACCGTCATCATGTGCCTTCTTCAAAATTAAGTTTGGCAGTCAGCATACGAAAAGCTTCTCTATTCAAGGCCGCTTCCGTCAGTTTAAGATAGCTAAGCCCAGTCCACTCCCTCACATCGTCCAAACACTTGCGTCTGTGGCGACCTGGTGCTCTCCTGCCTACAATTCTTCCTTCCAACAATAATCTTGGGAATCAGAATCGGGCTCCCCTCTGCAAGTGGCAAAAGAAAGCGAGATTTCTCCGCATGGTGGTTGATATGAGTTTTCTTTTTGTTAAATAATTCGAGTGTCTTAGTTTTCGATGTGAAGCTGTTCCAGGGAATTTTCTCGAATAAGAAAGGTTTAAGGCATAGTCCACCGCGCTGGCTAAATATTATGTTTCAAAGCTGGATCAAGAAAATGCTCTAAAAACGCAAATACAATTTTTAAAGGTCGTAGTGAATTCATTGAAATATATCATCATTAATTAAGACTCTTTCGAAAGGTTCTTTACGTCAATAAAATTAACAAATCTCTAAAAGTAAATAACTTCATTAATAAATTTCATTTTTAAAATTAGTAACACGTTTATTTCTAGTTTTTTAATGCAGGCAACTCATTGGCGGTTTCTTTGTTTCTGCATCACTTAACATCAGGTATTTTCAGGATCTTTAAACAATAGAAAATGCAGTGCATCCTTTTCCGTGTGACTTTCACCTTAAGGGAACTAATCAACTAACTTTAACGAATAGGGACTAAAACAAACCATTCTGGTCATATTAATAATGCCCTGTAGAATCCCCACGGGAGTGAATAGAAAATGAAATTGCATTTCAACTTGCACTACTCCTACCTTATTCTAATACAATGGACCCACGTAATCTGTTCAGCAAATATGGTTTTACTCCATTTCCAAAATAAATTTTAATAGCTCTGACGAGCCCCCTGGCGCAGTGGTGATCACTGTGGTTTTATAAGTGGGAGGCCCTTGATCGATTCCCGATCGGGGCAATACTTACCATACCCCGTCTGGATCTTCCATCCTAATAACCGATTTTTTTAAATAATATGAGATCTTGGAAAAGAAGAGTCGCTTACAGTTTCTAAAAAAACTGATTGAAAAAGTAGATACATATCACTAATTTCGTGGCTGACGTGCGGTTCGACTTGGCCGTAGTGTAATGGTCAACTTACTCAGGGCGCGATTCCCGAGAGATGTGGTTTAGAATCTTGCCCGCCTCGGAATTTTTGATATTATGTGTTTAAAAAAAATATTCGTATAGGTATTTCCTTTAAGTGTAGGTTAACATTTTAATAAAAATTTAAAAAAAATACTTCCATCTTGTCTTCACTTACACACTATGGAATCCATTACTTGGGTCCCAATATCCACATCTAATGCTATTTCTAATTATTTTAAATGTATTCTGCAGTTCTATGGAAAATAATAATGTAATTTGAATATTCAGGCACACTTGTAGTCTGTCAAATCGCTTTTGAATTATGAACAGACCTTGGTTAAATACCGGAAACATGCGAATATGAAAAAGTCAGACAATCCAACTTTCGAATAATTAAATTACAATCTCTACCAGTTATAGTAAAATTATTATAATCTATTTCTTTGTTTGTCTGCACATCACGCGAATACCGCTGAATGGAAATGGACGGAAACTTTCACAACCCATAAGCACGACATTTTTTTATGACGAGAAACCCTTGACAGTGATTTCACTACATCACGGAAACGTTAGCCGAATTTACACCGCGAAATTAGTGGCATGAAATTAGTTTCATGACATTAATTTTACAAACAATTTCACGTGTAAACTTCTAATTTCATGATGCATGCATTAATTTCGTGCATGAAATTAGAGATTTTGTATAAAGAATTTTTACTTTTAAATTCTTTATTATATCAACGACGAAAGCTAATATTAAAAACTAGCTGATGCCCGCGACTTCGTACGCTTTTATTAAGAGTTTTGGATCCCCGCAGAAACCTATATTCCGGGATAGAATGTAGCCTATGTGTTAATCCTGGATATAAGCTAAGTCCATTCCAAATTTCAGCCCAATCGGTTCATTCATTGTGGCGTGAAGGAGTTACAAACATCCATCCATAAATCCAATCCATCCTGACAAACTTTCGCATTTGTAATATTAGTAGGATAAAACATACAACTTATCACGTTTTGTATAAATAGTTGTAATAATTTTACTGCATTCCCCGAGTATTGTTGATTAGCCGCTAGTTTTTCTTACTTCCATGTATTAGCATATTATCACGTAATTACACACTTGAATGAATACACTTAATCATGCAATTTCATCGTTATAATCAGTCGTTGCTGATGAATAACTAATTTCTCCATGCTTTTTCTTGTTGTGGTTTCCTCAATTTAGAGAGTCGTGTCTCCCTTGCCACTTAGTTGCAAAATGTTCATTAAGTGCTCTTCAGCGAATTTTCTCTCGTGATTTCTTGAGGAAAGCTGCAGTGCTATTACCTTAAATTACAGAATTCAAGCAATCGTGGTTGGGTCCCTTATTATACTCGTAATTAAAAAGACGGAATTGTCTAAAAATGATTGTGGTTGTGAGAATTTATGGCCTGCATCAATGTATTTTAACCAATAAATAATTAGAGAGTGCCAAGTCAATCAGTAGTCCCATAAAACTTCTGGTTCCAACTCCTCAATCCTGATACTGCAGGGGTACTGCTCCCCTAAACTGTGGGGATTTAGGACCTGTCAATTGTGAATTGAAGAAGCGTACGAAGTCGCGGTGTCCGCTAGTATAATTATAAATAACCCTTTGTCAATCAACCATGTGCTTTTTCTATACAATTTGGAGTCATCGATGTTTCGAGATCTTTGAAATTTTTCAAATTTTGGACGAATCTAGGGTTCAGATATGTCTTATTTCAATAGGTGTCACTAGGATACGTAAAAGCTCATTAGGTACATTGATGATAAATATTAATGACATTTTAGTTTCACACATGCACTCAATTTCTCAGTTCTCACACTGCATCGTCGTCAATCAACCTTGATCGTGGCTCGTTAATATGCTTTGATTGTAATTTTATGCGTGCCTTATACGTATATAGCTCGGAAGTTTCCTGTTGTTGATTTTATGCTAAAACTACGTAACTTTTAATATGATGCTTTCGTTTTTTTTATACCTAGAAACATAAAAACATCTTTGTGGAATGTAACCTTTTAAAATCGATTTGGCCATAACTTGCTATTGGATATTATATAATTGTCTAATAACAAGTTTACGTTAAAGTTTTTTAAATATCCTTTGATTTTTCCGGAATAAAAGTATTCTCATTCCTGCCATATAATGTGAGCAAGCTATCACTTTGCCACTTTTCGTTAAATTGGTTCAATGTTTTATAAGAAGTTTAGGAGTGATAAGGTAACAAGAGATCTTATTTTATCAACACCAAATGACAAAGTAAAAATATCTCTGTGAGAATTATAAGTTTGTAGAGCTCTAAAAACTAAACATTCTAAAGTGACATTGTAATCCACGGGAATAACTATGACAAGCAACAATTATTATTTATTTTATTTATGTCGTAAGAATAAATAATCATTATTTACTTTATCTACTTTGACGCATTATGAGAATTATTATGCCATTAAAAAGAAACTAAAAAGTTGCATCCGGAAGGGAGATGGACGTGACGAAATTATGGGCTTTACATTTTGTTAAAACTCGCACAGAATGTTGAAGTGGTATTTCCTCGAAGGAAACATGGAATTATACAGAAATAAAACATTGGAATAGAGGAAACAGGTGACGAAAAGACACAAGAAAAATATTGAGCTGATGTCGAAAGATCTGGTCGTAAGATAAAGATCTAAGGATTTCTTATTGACGCCTTGCCGTTGATGATTTTGTCATTGTGGTTTGAGGTGTCTGAATGTAGCGTTTTTCGTTGACATCTAACGAAGATGCTTTTATTTTTTGTTTGGTTTTTGAGAATGGCTTTATTTTTCCCTTTTTTTGATCCCAGGCATGCATCTCAGACTTTTTTAAGTTATGTGCCTTTTGACTCACTAACTCCGAAATTATATATTGAATTGCTGAAAAGTATTAAGTACGTTTTAAGCACGTTAAATAAAACTTGCTTTAAACGGTGAAGGAAAATAACGTGAGGAAACCTGCATATCTGAGGGTTCTCAATAATGTTCTCGAAGGTATGTATATTGTTAGTCTGCCACTTGGCGAGCGTGGAGTACTTTGGTATAAACCCTTCTCTTTAGAGAGCAGACCAGTGCCCAGCTGTAGTGGGCATATATTATAATTCATCCTTACTAATATTATAAAAGCGAAAGTGTGTTTGTTGGTTTGTCCTTCAATAACGCCGCAACAGAGCTACGGGTCGACGTGATTTTATGCATGGGTATAGTTGAGGACCTGGAGAGTGACATGGGCTACTTTTTATCTTGGAAAATCAAAAAGTTCCAGCGGGATTTCAAAAACTAAATCCACGCGGACGAAGTCGCGAGCATCAGCTAGTTTTAAATATATTAATTAGAGAAGATTGTGGGAGTATGGAGAGCTATAATAAATATTATGTAAACTTCTGTAGCGAAATGTAGGTACTGCCGTAGCCAGTTTTTATCTCGCTTTCGAATCACCATAGCCGACATTAACCGAGTTCGTATTGAACTTTGTTTTGAAAATCACGACTTGCTCCATCGATTGTAATTATGCCACTATACTTCTACGATACGTTTGTTTCCGTTGTAAAGTTCAATAACCTGTAAGCTGCACCAATCGGGATCGATGTTGAATTACAACTAAATTCTCTTAACCGCAGCATTAGTGCATTACTACGAGTACGGGCTACGGTTGAGCTATTTCAAATTGATTGTAAACACTTCGCTTCCGAAGCTATGACTGTTTGTTTACGTTGTATCTCTGTTGGGATGAATGGGTGGATCCACACTAGCTTATTCAATGATGCGAATCATTTTTTTTATAGAATATTAGCCATGCTGAACAAGGCTACTTTCTCCTCAAACTAAGCGTAAAGTTCGTGTTAGGAGGAGGTACGAAAATAGCTGTAACAGGTGGGGGAACTGGGGATTGAACCGTCGACCTTTCGGTCTTCAATCCGCGCCTTAAACCATTGCGCTATTGAGGCATATTGTATTACGGACCTACTTTTTCGACTTATCCCTGTTACTTATAAAAAATTAACAGTTGACACTATGTTCAGTAGATCAGCCGCATAATATCTTCAAATTCTCGCATTCATCCATACTAATTACTAGCATAATTAAGATGACAACCATCACAAAAATTACTTTTTCTCAAACATGCATGGAAATATTGTCATTATTTTCGAAAAAAGAACACGCGAAGTATCGAATTGTCGGACAAAGAAAATCAAATCCATTGCAAGAGCGTTTTTTGAATTTGGAACATTACAACGGGAGCGTTTTTTTTTTTTTAAATATTGCAGGAGCTTTGTAATGTAATGCCGTTTCATACAACGGTATGAAATGGCGTGCTGGGGTTACTAAATACTGAATACTGAAAATTCGTCTTGATTTGTTATTTACATACCTACTTAATAAATATAAATTTAATAATAATCAAAATGAGTTCCAACGGTTCAGAGAGTGAAATGGAGATTGATTGTACCTACTCCACCAGATTTAAACCAAAATGGCGGATGGATTTGGATGTATAATATAAAAAGTGTTTTATTTCCCTGCATTCTTCTGAGAAAAGCACTATATATGCCTCGGCGGGAAATGGCAATTGCCTGTCTCGTATTTAGTGAAGTCCTCGCCTACGGCTCGGCCTTCAAACTCATACTCGACCTGCAATTGCCTACTTCCCTGCCTTTGCAATAATGTACTATTACTCTTTTTCATTTAATTAATGTACTTATGAATGTTTTTAGTACGCTTTATAACATAACATAAAGGACAAACACAAAAGAAAACATAACAATGACATGCAATTAGCACTTGAAGAAGTATTGCGGTTTAGTTACAATAAGGTAAAATCATGCGTTTATGAATCCAGTGTGAAGAGCCTTAACGTTGATCAGTAAAGTGGCGAACTAATGAGTATGCACTCGCGGATCGTATTTTAGCTTAACTGGCTATTTGATTCCTGATTGATGTCTTAATTTATTGACACTAAAGCCAGAATTGTAGCAGTGATATTCTAGTGGTTAGGCAGTCCTATTCGGGGGTAACAGGTTCAATTCCGAGTACGCGAGGACTTTTCGGAAGGCATGTGAATTAGGTATTTGACTGTTGTCATAATATTATGGATATATTCATTCATTACAATCGAAAATGTAATATGTAAGAATAACATTTTTAAAAACAAAAAATCGGTAAAAAAAAAAAATTATAAGCTGTTTTACTGAGACTGTGTCTATCTCTTTCTAAGAAGAAATTTTGTATGGAAAGTGTATGGAGAGAGAATCGTGACGTCATGTTGCAATAGCGCTCTCTTTTTTCTAGCAGTACTAGACTTTTCGAGACTAGTTAAGAATTAAGATATATTAAAAAAAGAAAAATGACATTGTCTTATATTATTATAAACCTTTATTTTAAACTCTGCCAATTTGCATTGGGCCAGCGTTGTGAAACTACGTATGACTTAAGGTATAAAGGTAAGGTATAAAGCGCAGGTCTCCCCTTCTCAAAGAGGAGACCTGCGCTTAGTAGTGAGTGGGTTGCTGTTTTTTTTTTTTTTTAAAAAGAATATTAGCCAAGCTGAAGTTGACTAATATCCTCCTATCCCCTCCAAATAAGCGGAAAGCTTGTGCTAGGAGTGGGTACGACAATAGTGCAACGGGTGGGATTCGAACCTGCGACCATACAGTTTTCAGTCCGCACCTTTAACCGTTAGGCTATTGAGGCTTGTAATGATTATGTTGAAGAACCAATTTGAAGTATCACCTAATTATTGTAATCTGACCCAATTTGAAGTAGGTATCACCTAATTGTAATCTGTAATCAAAACCGGAGCTTTATCTTCGCGATACATATTACTATCATAGTCAACAGATGTCTGGCGGAAAAGGAAAGTGCAATATGGTTCAATGACTTTGTTTTCATTGAGATATGAGTTTTTATGATACGCTGTGGAATGGTAAACGTAGAGCAATTATGCAGCAGTCGGCATGATCCATTACATTATTTCATAACCATACAATACAAGTAAAGAGAGCACACGTTCAGCGCTCCTCATGAATCAGGTTTTCTGACTGCATTTGTAAAATCAAAACCGATTTTGATTTAACGTCGCCAGTGACGTCATGCTCGTGAACGGGTGCCACCAACGGGAATGGGTCTGCTTTGACTGCCCGTCTTGACATGCGTTGGATTGGTGTACCTACGTATGCATTTTTGCATTTTTGAAGCTTTATTGTGGAAGCACTGTATACATAGCTTTGTAAAAAAAAAATTTTTTTTTGAAAAGAGCAACTGCTGAGTTTCTTGCCGGCTCTTCTCAGCAGAATCTGCATTCCGAACCGGTGGTAGATTTATGACTTGTCATAAGAGCTACAAGTTAGCCTACATGAAATAAATAAATTTTGAATTTTGAATTTTGAAGTGATATACTGTGTTTGTTTGTTGGTTGTTCCTCCGATCACGCAGCACCGAAAAAGGGATCCTATATTATTTTTTGCGTGGGTATAGTTTCCCCTCAACCTAAGCGTAAAGTTTCTTGGAATAGGTACGGCAATAATGGAACAGGTGGGGTTTGAATCGGATACCTTTCGGTCTTCAATTCGCTGCCGTCCTAACTGTTGCGATACTGCCGGCTTTCTTTAAACTCTATAGTTACCTTATCCTGTTATTGCCCTAATGTTAGGTACATATTTCATTTTCAATCGATTACTTTCACTGTCAGACAGATTGTTACCAATCTGATCTTAAAATATTTACTTCAGGTGGGAAAAAGTCTTATACTAGCCCTTGGATATTGGATACAAGAGGGTTGTTTCTTTTACTAAATTGCACAAAATCTGAGAGACTGGTTTGCTCAGCAACACTATGCTGTTTCTGTTTGTCGCTGGGCCTTACAAGACCGCAGTAATAGGGGTTCCACAGAAAACCGGATGATAGGTTTTGAGTCACAGTTTAGGTCACCTAGTCTAATTCGGTGGCTGGATTGTCGCCAAGCATTTGTTCTATTGTCGCTTACATTCGTCATGTCTGTCCGTAGTCACGCATGCTGATAGCATTCGGCTGTCCGTCTGTGCACTGGGTCGTTGAACCTGAATAATTTAGCCTGTATGGGCGCCGCGGAACGCGTTTGGGGGTGTATCCGATATCCTGGCATTGCATTGTGATATGCAGTCGCTTGGCAGGTAATGTGTGTTTACATTTTTGTTTGCGCAATGCTTTGGTCTGCGAATTTTCACGTACCTTCCTTCCTGCATCTAATAAAAAAATTTCAACATCCTTGCATTGAAGAATGTCATTCTGTTTCGCTGCCTTTGAATTTTAACTGTGGAACTAATTGTACTTTTTAAATTTTACATATAATGTACATCAAACCCTTCCTTTTGTTAAATTCTTATTATTATTTCCTTTAATGCTGGGACCGTATTAAAGACTAGTTGTTGCCCGCGGCTTCCCTCGCGTGAAATTACTTTTTAAAACCCCGCGGGAACTCTTTGATTTTCCGAGATAAAAAGTAGTGTATGTCACTCTTCAGTTCCTCAACTATACCCATGCCATTCCATTTAAATTTATTTTTTTGCACATATTGATAATGTCTTACCCAATTGTATAGTGCTCCGATCTGCAACAGAGTAATCAAAATGTGATTTCCTTAAGATGCTACGTGATTAACATTATTGGGTAGATTTTCTTTCAATCTGGTAACTGACGTACTATCCGCCACTAGCTGAATGACTGACTGGTTTTTTCTTAATCAGGAGAATGAGGACAATAAATGGTTTGATTATATTATCCACTATGACTTTTATCACAAACAACGCAAGTAGGTACTGTAATTTCTACCCAGATAGAACTTGGAAGGTAGGAAAATACGCTTCTAGGTCATTAGAAAAGATTGGAATCTACCTAGAAATATAAATGAGGTTGCGTGAAGTAATACTGCAGCGTATGCTCAAAATATTTACGCTTCGCACGCTTATTCTCTAATACCGATGAACGATATCAAGCAAAACTTTACTACTTACATTATACAAAACGTCTTCTAACCGAAAGTGGTAAAAACAATGGTAAAAGTAGGTTATAAATAAAAAACAATCGCAGGTTGTATATTCTTAGAAGCCAGCACAATATTACCATAACCGCGTGCCCTATTCGACAAAAATACTCAACATCCATTTTGTTTTGCCAAACAAAGAAAAAAAAAAAGCAGTTATCTGTAGCCCTCGAGTTATTACAGCTCGATTTGTATCGAAAACTTATTCTTTCAAAAGTCTATAACTGTATGGCAACGATAACTTTTGAACGGTGGAGCATTGCTCTAGTTTTAGTATTCGTTCCCAGTTCGCCGTCATCGAGCGATACGCACCAAGCTAAAATATGTGGGTAGTTTTAATAACCGCATATTAAACACCCTTTTATAACGAACTGTTACAACATTTCGGTCAAGGTGCTTTTCCAAATATTTAATGTCACAACGCATGCTAAGTGAATTCGGTTATTTCTGTGTGGGAAGTGCTTTTTATTGTGTGTTTAATCTTGTGAGATATCAAATTTCGCTTTTGTGAATGAAGGAAATCACTCATGTAATGCTTGAGAGCTGGTAAGCGCAGATTTCTATATAAAAGCTGAAAGTTTACAATTTACTACTTGATTCAGTTACTTACCGTGTAAGGTGATCTGACCTAGACTTAAACCTGTCAAAGGCTCCGTGGTGAATTTACGACTTACGAATTTTAGACTGAATTGCCAGAAATTTCTAATCGCTTGTTTGTATCTAGTTGTTGTATTAGAGATATGAGATTTTGATCCAGATATGGAGCAGTTTGTTTGTTCCCAATTTTATTCTAGTTACGTATACAGATGGATGTGAAATTATTTCAGATATCCGATAGTTATGAAGCTCCATATTTTCAAAAAGCAGTTTGTCTGCCAGCTCTTAAAGCAAGCTATAGTCCATTGTCTTCACTCTGCTATCATTTTACGTTTCTTTCTGTGAAATGCGATGGTAGTTCGTGAAACAATCGCATTGTACGAATTGAATCGTTTGACATAATCACTTTTGTTCGGGCTATAACTTTATAAGCATTACCTACTCTCAGAAATTATCAAATATCAAATATCCGCCGTGTTCTTCATGTAGATTCCGAGACAAGCACAGAAGTTGTACATTGTGACAATCGCATTTATTTTTATTGAATTTATGGTATTCTTGTTTCAACTGTGCATTGTCAACCAATATGAGTACGTGTAATGCACGTACCTGTTAGGTTGCTATTACATTATCATATTTTAAGATCCTACATCTATGATTCAAATAAATATGAGAAATGTATTGCTATTACTTTGTCATTTATATCCCATATTTCTATGAACCATAAAAGTAGGATCATATAAATATGATAATGTAATATCAGTTTTAAACTTCAGTGCTAGCTTTAGATTTCTTGCTTGTACCATAAGGTCGTAAAAAATAAGAGAAGATTGATTAAGTTCGTGTGTATGATTTATTCCAACTTATGCAAAAGCCTTATTCTCGCACGGTCGGATGTTAGACCTTGGCTTACTTTGCATACAGCCTTCTTGAAATGTTCAAGTTTCTACTATAAACAATAATCGCATAACAATTTAGTGAGAATAACTTCACGTAGGACTTCAATGTCGCGAGCAGTTACTTCAGGGACTGACCATTCATTCCTCCATTTATAAGCATGAAGGTGGGTTAACATGAGTGGGGTCAAGGGACTGTTTCCACCATGATGAAGTCAAAGGTGTCAAAAATTCCCGGAGCCTCATAAAGCGCTGAAAGTCTAGGCTTGTTTAAGTGGAGATCATTACTTCTCCTCTGGATGGTTGGGTAGGTACCTAAGGTGATTTCCCAATCATCAGCAAAAAAAGTTCCACTATTATGTATTATATTCAATTTCAATTTACGTGAATGACATCTTGCACCAAGTCTCACCCGATTTGTTAATTGCGACCTGAAAAAAGTATTTAGTTCCTGTTTATGTTAAACTAGCGGACCCGACAGACGTTGTCCTGTCTTAACTATGAATATTGAAACTCTTTCACGAAATTGGCAGCACGCATTCTGTCAATGTTATGTCAAACGCCATAAGGTTACATCAAAAAAGTTTGAATTGCAAAAGCGGTTACATTAGAAATAATTTAATATGGTGGTTAAGTTTTCTTAAATTTTCTAATTTTTCGCGCAATTTTCTTAATTTTTTCTTTTTTAAGAACCTTCTCCTGACAATAACAAACACAACAAAAAAAGAATTAGCGAAATCGGTCCAGCCGTTCACGCGTGATGCGATGACCAAGGAAATAGGGATTCATTTTTATATATATAGATTAACCCCTTAGGGGGTAGAATTTTTTAAAAGTGTGAAACACTTACTTTTTTGTTTTCAATTTAAAGCCTAAATACCGAATTTTATGGGTATAGCTTGAAAAATGACGGAGTTTCATACAAACTCTAACCCCCCTTTTTACCCCCTTGGGGGGAGAATTTAAAAAAAATGTAAAATACGTAATTCTTTATTTTTAATCAAGAGCCAAAATATCAAGTTTCATAAACGTAACTTGAAAAATAACTTGAAGAACGAAGGACTATTATACAAACATTCAACCCCTATTTAACCCCTTAGGGGGTAGAATTTTTAAAAACTGTGAAACACGTACTTTTTTGTTTTCAATTTAAAGCCTAAATACCGAATTTCATGAGTATAACTCGAAAAATGACGGAGTTTCATACAAACTTTAACCCCCCTTTTTACCCCCTTGGGGGGCGAATTTCGAAAAATCCTTTCTTAGTGCTCGCCTACGTCATAAAAGGAACCTACTTTCAAAATTTCAAGTTTCTAACTTCAGTGGTTTAGGCTGTGCGTTGATCGTCAGTCAGTCAGTCAGTCAGTCAGGACAAGCCTTTTTATATAATTATAGATTAAGTAGTGTTTTTTGTCGCAGGTCCAGAAGCAGATGGCGCGAGAGTATGAGCAGCTGAAGGCGACGGTGGCTACCCTGCAGATGTTCCAGCACGAAGGGGAAAAGGCAATCACTCCGCTGACCAGCGGTGAGTTCTAAATCTTCTTTCTGGTCAAGTTTCAGTACATCCTATGTGAAATGACTCTCCCCGTAGTTATCTCTCCAACAATATACACTCACTTCAAAATCCTAACAGTCAAGGTTGGGTCTGACAACTCGATTCATAGACTCGGTAGGGTACATGACTTAATGTAGGCGACATTGCTTAGTGTTAGCACCGACGTAATATCGCCTGCCTATGCATCTCCTATCGGATAAACTAGAGAGTTCTCAGAGACTTCACGACTTGTTTCTACATAACCGTCCCACCTCAGAACTGCGAGAAGACATAAGCTTTGTCATCGCTAATGTGATAGACATCCAGTCTACTCGCACGAAGCGCTTTCGTTCAAAGTTTCTGAAGTGTCGTTAACTTGTGAAACTGGAACGGTCTTCCGGCATCCATGTTTCTTGCGATAAGTAGGTATAACTTAAGTGTCTCCAAGAGGGCACGAACTACAAAAGCGTGTTCCAACTTCAGCATTGCTTTCCACCTGGCATTATTGTCGTCAAGCGGAAGGTTATCACGCAATTAAATGACACGCAGACAATTCGCGCGGTACGCAGTGTGAACGCTTTCATACGGTTCCTTTATAACCTTTGTAACTTCTAGAAGTTGCGTCAGATGGTAGACAAATGATTATTAGACGTGGTAATCGCATTCACCGCTCATGAGTTAACTCTCGACGCACTACCTATTGGCTAAAATAAATGATTGCAGCAAGAACTCTCGACCAGCAGATTGCGGTGGCGTTTTGTATGTCCAACCTGTTAAAGGACATCAATAACAGGCAAGTGATGTGAGTCATTCACGTCACTTTAGTATGGAAAGACGAGTTTCTTGAATACCACATTCTGTTAATAGTTATTTACTACAATAAGTACCTAAAAGTATTAGAAGGACAAGTCCCATTAATCCGCATTTACTACGACGTAACAATAAATCGCATTATCGGTTATTTAGTAGCTTAAATTGACGATAAGATATCCTAAATAGCGGGTATGTCTACATGTTCATATGAACGTACGAATATGTAAATAAACTCGCGTGAATTATTATTAGGCCACCTTAAATATCGACCGTAACATTATCTACTACCTATTGTCTAGCGTGAAGTTTAATTTCTAAGAAAATACTAGAAGTTTAGTTTAGTTCCTAGAAGTTTAGTTGTAGTCTTCCTCGAATAGTGCAGTATAATAATTGCACTACTTGCTCACCCTGTATTTAACTACCTGCTCAGTATTTAGCAGTTGCACCCACAACGTGTATATCTGTGCGCATACTTCTAAACTCTCTTATGTAGTTACTAGCTGACCCTTCCAGATATATTACACATTATAATGTCGTTTTATCCATGCCAGTTTACTATACATTTTCGTAACATGTAGATACATGATATGCATCAAGGTTGTGTCAATAAAGTTTTGGTTATATAACGTGGTTGTTAACCTTTAGTTAAGGAGAAATTCCGTGATATGCATACGATTTCGAGTACGTACTACATGCCTACTCGTGCCAATATAGTCGACATTCAGATCGAGTTCGCTGTTTTAATGTTAATACTTTACTTTTTTTTCGCAATCATAACAGTATTTTATTGAAGTACATGTTTTAGTTTTAAACCTTTTTTTCTTAAATAAAAACACAATATTTGTCATAGAGAAATACAAAATTTCACTCAGAAGTTATATCTGATACATGTAGATCTGTATGCCAAACCTTTCCCTTTTAATATATTTAGATGGATTCATACTGTGGATTCATAGATTCGAAGTTTTTTAGACTGGTATCATCTTTCGCCCAAATTGTTACACTCTTCATCAAAACTGGTTAGTAAGTTTTATAGTAAGCAATTTACTTTCTCACAGTTTGATGAATTGGTTGACAGACTTTTCTTTTAAACAACTTTTCGAAAGTTACTAGTGCGACTAGGTATTACTAGGTACAGCTTGTGTATTCGTTATCTACCTACGAGGGATCTGTTAATATTTGTACTTTTGTGATAGATGGAACCTCGCTAATAGATAAATATTGATACTTTCATCTACTTAAGGTTCACTTCGACCATTTAAGTTACAATGATGTACGATGGAGAGAGCTAAGCTCGGAGTGTCCCTGCGGGATTAAGTAGATATGAAGGGATCCGTAGGAGAACTAGACTTAGCAACATAGCTCGAAGAATCGATGGGCGTTGAGGGCAGTGCTGGAATAGCGAGTCGCTGGCAGCAGCTGGATGCAGGCGGCGCAGGATCGTGCTCTGTGGCGATCATTTCAAAAGACCTACGTCTAAAAGTTGACATCTATCGATTGAGAATTGAGATGATAATGACCTGAATGTACGAAGTTCCGATGTAAAGTCTTATTAGAAGATAAATGGTGAAAGTGAAAGTGCAATAATTACCTAACTCAAAAGGTGAAAGGTACGACTTAGAAGTTGTCCTTTTACTCCCTTTATACGTCGGAGAGTTGCCATTACCAAGGTAGGCATTACTAAAGCAGAGCTAACTTTGAAGGGGTATGGCAATGAAAATTGAACCCATACCCCTAAAATTTGGAATGCCCTTCCGGCTTCCGTTTTTCCAACTAACTATAACTTGGGTGTCTTTAAATAAAGACTGAATAGGCACCTTCTAGGCAAGCGCACAGCATCCTAGGCTGCATCTTCACTTAACATCATAATGAGATCGCAGTCAAGTGCGATATATACAGTATGTTTAAAAAATAGGTTTCAAGTAATCGTGACGGAGCGCTAAATCGCTTGGCGGCACGCACGCCACGTGTGCTAATGACGGTAGGGTTTTAACTAGCCACGACCAAAGCCTCCCACCAGGAGATCACACACCACAATCTAGTAGAAATTTTAACATTCACAGTACCTAACATACCGTGTCTGAAAAAAGCAACCATACAATCAGACTGTTCACCGAACTTGATAACTATTGTTTCAAACCACATGACGCGGACACGCGCACCTTTCTCGGCCGCTAGCTTATTGTTATCGCTATTAATTCGCTGTATTTTAGTGATGACGTGCAGATTGTTATCAGCGACCCACTTAACTCGACAGCTAATTAATTCGTTAACTGACACTTATCAGGGCCACGGCCTTGTCGCATAAGCGTCACTTTACTACGACAGACGTGCAAAAACAAATGTATGTTATGTGATGTTTCATAGAGATGTATGAAATAGGGCCTATACCAGGCCTGGCGCACTCCGCAGTTAACTGCGGAGCTACAATTAGGTACATGGCGTGCCTCTTCGAAGAATCTAAATTCAAGTGTGTAATAGAAAGAGAGAAAAGTCTAGGTGAATAAGACGGTAGGTAAGTAGCGCTGTGTCAACCTGAATTGCACTTTACTGTGCAAGACAACAAGGTAACAAGAGTCGCTATTTATTTAAATCATTTCTGTACCTTTAGGTAGGTACTATTAGGTATTCTGTGCCTATAATACCAACGCTTAAAGCAGCATTATTCCAATTTTGTTTTGACCAATGTCAACCTTAAAATAATTATTTTAAGGTTGTTAATGACAACCTTAAAATAATTATTTTAAGGCTGTCATTAACTCTCCAAACACGATTAACCCTTAACTTTAGTCGTGTTTAAATTTTTTGGTCTTATCCAAACCCTAAACCTTTTTATCAAACTTATAATTTATGTACAATGAATGCGATAATCGTAATCCTTCCGATTGACGGAATTCCATTATTGGAAACATGTTACAGAAGCAGTATTTAGCAACAAACAAATTCAGGAAATAACAGTAATTGCACTAATGTTATAATGACTTGCGTAATACGGCCTTGTAATAATCACGCGGCCCTGCGAGGCTTTTTATTCGGCCTCCGCCATTCTGGAACTTTGTCGCTGTGAATCGTTCAACTTTAAGAGGGTACTCTAGTGGGCATTTCTCCATACAAACGTATTCTGCTGTTTTCTTCGTGGATAATGCCTCTAGAGCAATGATTTTTTTCCAAAAAATCTAGGTCTAATTAATACGTGCCTCTATGTTTTTCTTTTTTCCAAAACATTATCATTAAAAAAAATATGACAATCCAAAAACCCGAAAAAAACACTCGATTTTACCGCCATGTTCAAACGACTATCAGACAAATCTGATAAGTTTTTAACAAAAAAGGAAAACATAGAAGCATAGATATACTCTTCCTCTAAATTTTGATATAAGAATATTTGAGATTTGTCCAGTTTTGAAGAAGGAAACAGCAGAATACGAAACGTCTTTTGACCAAGGTTTTTGTAGGTAAAATCAGCCCGAGCTGCAGCTGTCCCTTTCGTACTTTACGGGGGTAGGGTGGAGGTGAGGGAGGGTAAGGCTTACATGTACACTAATAGGGAAGTGACAATTGTCGATATTTTTATCGATACTCTAGTGATGTACTCTGATGTCGATATTTACACTATACAATGATATATTTTATTTATTACTAGCGGACACCCGTGACTTCGTCCGCGTTCCTAAATCACCACAGTTTAGGTTGGCAGAACCCCTTCAGCATCAGGATTGAGGAGTTGGATCCTGGAATTTAACGATGTCTTTACTTGGTCCCTACAATAACTATTCATAATAATCAACAATTCCTAAATCCCCACAGTTTAGGGAAGCAGTACCCCTGCAGCATCAGGATTGAAGAGTTGGAACCCGAAGTTTTTATGGGACCATCTCGCAAAGTTTTTGTGTCGATTAAAAAAAGATTCACGCAAATTGGTTAAGAAATCACGGAGATATCGATATACAGAGGTAGAAAAACACAACTCCTCCTCCTTTTAGCCTATACGATGCCCGATAATATCTACCAGTGAAAGTCCCGTCAAAATCGGTTCAGCCATTCCCGAGATTAGTGGCAACAAACAGACAGACAGATAAAAACTTTAAAATTATTGTCTTGGTATAAGTACCGTATTTACTTTCGTATGCAGTTAGTAAAAAGCGGCCAAGTGCGAGTCTGACTCGCCCATGAAGGGTTCCGTAGCAGCAATTGCGGTTTACGATTTATGACGTATTAAAAAAAACTACTTACTAGATCTCGTTCAAACTAATTGTCGGTGGAAGTTTGCATAGTAATGTACATCATATCGTCAACGGAAAGCCAATAATACTAAAGCGCCAAAAGCCCATTTTACAGCAGAGCTATTTAAAGTTTTTTTTTTTTAGTAAACCGTAGCTACTTTTTGTACAATTTTTGTGTGGTACAATTATTTTTTGCCTTTACAGTATTTTGATTACTAAATTATTAAAAAAATAGCTACGGTTTACTAAAAAAAAAACTTTAAATAGCTCTAATGTAAAATGGCCTTTTGGCGCTTTAGTGGCTTTCCGGTGACGACATATTTTTTTTAGTTTTATCATTCTCTTATTTTAGAAGTTACGAGGGGGGGGACGACGACACACACGTTTTACCACTTTGAAGTGTCTCTCGCGCAAACTATTCAGTTTAGAAAAAAATGATATCAGAAACCTCAATATCATTTTTGAAGACCTATCCAAAGATACTAATAGGTTTGATGAAAAAAAAATTTTTGAGTTTCTGTTCTAAGTATGGGGAACCCCAAATTTATTGTTTTTTTTTTCTATTCTTGTGTGGAAATCTTAATGCGGTTAACAGAATACATCTACTTACCAAGTTTCAACAGTATAGTTCTTATAGTTTCCGAAAAAAGTGACTGTGACATACGGACGGACAGACAGACAGACAGACATGACGAATCTATAAGGGTTCCGTTTTTTGCTATTTGGCTACGGAACCCTAAATAGCTGTTCTTTTGATATTACAAACAAACACTTCACTTCAACACAGACAATATTATTTATTTGTATATGTATATATATATATATTATATACTAGCTGATGCCCGCGACTTCGTCCGCGTAAGTAAATACGAGTACCTAGTTAAAGCTCGCGAAAAACGTTTATATCATACCTATACTTAAATTGTGTAATGACATAAAAAGTTGATAGAAAAAGTTTTAACAGAAAAGTTTATTTTATTCTTTTTAGCGCATTTAAATAAAAACTTGTTTTTAAAAAAAGTTTTTTACTTTTAATTTATTTAAGGTTTGTAGTGGCGCTTGAAGTCGGTTTTTGAAAAATTTTTATTTTAAGTTTTTTAGTGTAGCTTGTTCCTGCAGCTTGCTCTCTTTCTCCCCTCCTAAATCCCTACAATTTAGGTGGGCAGTACCGTACAGGATTGAGGAGGATGACCTGGAGCTCTATGATCTAGTAGCAAGCATACCAATTCGTAAAAGACAGTTCCTAAAGCTTTTAGGGAGAAAGTACCTCTGCAGCATCAGGTTTGAGGAGTTGAAGGTAAAAAATTTTAAGGGCCCATTAAAAACAATCGCGTGAATCGGTCCAGAAACCCCGGAGTAATCGGTGGACATATCTACATAGAAAAAAAGATACCGACCGAATTGATAACCTCCTTTTTGAAGGTCGGTTAAAAATAGGGCTATCCATTATGGTTTACGATAGTGTGTTATGCCAGCTTACGATGAGCCGTACATTCAAAGTTTCCTGTACGTAACGGGGTTCAAGTTATTTGGACCTATTACTGAGCATTGTGAAGTCTATAATTTCTGAACTACTAAACTGACGACCTTGAAATAATTACAGAACAATCATTGCAGTATGTTCTTTCTAATAAAAAATGAATTAATGAAATCGGAGTACACGTTAATGAATTACAATGAAATACACATTTTGACTTTCATTCCCTCTCCCAAGGGAACCGTGCTGAATTTCGGGATAAAAAGTATTCTATATTTTACCTCGTAGTATGAACTTAAATCATGTTACGTTTCATTTAAATCCGTCCAGTAGTTTCAGTGTGATGCGCGGCCAAGATACAGACAGATGAAAAATTAAAAAAAAAAATTGTTTTGGGCTCAGTATCAATAGTAAAGCATCATCCGATTCAAATTTTCAAAATATATTTATTCACCCGCAGGCGGCCGGCGGGTGAATGTTACGGTCATGGGAGGGGCGAGGGCTCGCGCACACAAATACACTACTCGTACACATGGATAACTCCTGTTGATCGGGCGCAGCGCGACGGCGATATTTTCTTCAAATACCTATTTTTCAAATTTCTTGGGACTAGAGTACCGTCTTAATAGGGTCTTGCAGATTTCAGAACTTGAGTAGGCAGCTTTAGAGCGCGGTCCAATTGCAACTTTTCTAACCAGATGTGATTCCATTTATGCATTAGTTTTTAATATTATAGATGATGTAGAGGATTAAGATTTTTAATTCCCGCAGGAAGTCTTTAATTTTCCGGGATAAAATGTAGCCTATCCTGGGCATGAGCTAACTCCATTTCAAATCGGCAGAGGAGTCGCAGAGGCGGCAGCGCACGACAGGTATTTGGAAGTTTATGCAAAAGACCTTTGTCAAGCAGTGGACGTCTATCGGTTAATAGAGAAGAAGAAAGTTCTTTATCTAGCTTTATAGGTCGGACTCCGAGCGTTTTCTAAACACGCATTGCGGGTAAAGTATTCAATCTACCTCTTTGTATAAGCGTTAGTACTTTAGCTAATGAATAAACATCATAAATACGTAAATAGATGTTATAGCAACTCCCCAGTAAGCAGGCGATATAATGAAAAACTGCGGAACTTGATGCGGGAGGCCTATGTATAGACTATAGATAGTGCGGAACTCCGCATCGCTATCTGTACACTCAAGTTGTGAATAAATATTGTCATTGCTACAGTTATCTTTTAGCTTTTGTCCATTTCTTTTACTTTTTGTTTGTATCGGTATTCTGATATTGGTATTCTACGTTCCCTAACTTTTACGGGCTACCTAAGCTAAGTTAGGTGACGTTTTCTATCAATCTTTACAGAGAGTCTGCGCGGGAGATATTGTAGTGCACAACTGTGTGCGCAAACACTCTCTATTCCCTTACTCTCATAGTCCGATGGGACGGAAAATCCGATACGACCGGAGAGAAATCAGGCGCAGGACCGAAGGCTTTACGTGCTCTCCGAGGCACGGGGTGACCCACCGCTAACTTTCTAACTCCGGGCTAGCAGTGAGAATTTCTTATCAGATAAACCCAATACATTTTTGGCCCGACCCAGGACTCGAACCAGGGACCTCATCATCCGCAGTCGAACTTACTAATCACTAGACCAACGAGGCAGTAGAGACCCAAGTCATTGAGGTCAACATCCAACCAGCGAAGAAATTTCGTTGACGCCAATCGGGTTCACTGGACCGGTGTCCTCTCCATTAGATAAGATCAAACAATTTTCCACTGACAATAGTCTTAATTATAATTATTAATAGATGGTCGATTACATTTTATCTCATTATGTTTACATTACTTCGCCTCTGGTCCTCGTTTATACAAAAGAGCTCGTGGAATAGCTTTTCGTGCTTCGAAATCGAGCGTGGCGATCTGATAAAAGTGCTTTCCAATCTCGTGAACTAGAAATAGTTTACTGTAAAGCATTTTTTACTTGAAAACGTAGCTTCACATTTACAAACACGGTGTCAATTAAAGCGCACCAATATTGTAAAGCCTTAAATTAAGGGTAGTATGGTATCATTTCAAGTCTTCGCCTAATACTAGTCTCATTTCGAATGAAAAGGGCTTAAGCCACAGTCCACGGACCAGTGCCGGCTTTACCTATGGTGCAGGGTGTGCAACGAACACGGGCGCAGGGTAAAACCCTACTTGCTTCCCGACATCATTTAAAATTGCACCATTTTTTGCAAGTGAATTTCCTTTCACTGGTGAAAATATAACTGTAAGTCAAACGGTATTCTTGTATTGTAAGTATTCCATTTGGCCGCGCGTCTTCTAGAGGGTGCCAAGATATTGATTGCACACGGGCGCTACATGGGCTAGAGCCGCCTCTGCCACGGACCACAATGACAAAGTGCGCCCGCACATCTTTGAGAACATTATGGAGAACTCGCAAGCGTGCAGGTGTCCTCACGATGTTTTCCATCAACGTTAAAACTAGTAATACCTATTTACTCGCTTAAAAGGCACATAACTACGAAAAATCAGAGATGCGTCCCTGGGATCAAACCCCGGATCCCCTGAGGTGAAATCTTAACCGCTACACCATACCTATACTGTAAAGCATCAATTCGATTAAAATTAGACTTTTTTTGTTTTTGCAGATCCGAATAAGTGTGTGCACGCCTTACGTTTAACAGACGACGTTTAAAAATGTATGTCGTCCTGACAGATTATATCAGTCAATAAAATCTGTCAAAACATCAGATTTATTGGTCGGGTTAAAAGCTATTAGACAATGATGAAATTGGTACTAAGCCTGGCAATAGACGTCCGATTTTGTTTCCGATTGTCTGATCAGGCAACCGGATCGTATTTACTCGATACACATCCGATTTTTCCGTCAGGCTTTTTCTGAACTCAGTCGTTCCCGAGCTATCATCCCGAGTGCTTGCGTTTGGAGCAAAGCAGAAGAAAAGAAGATGGATGACGAGTTAATAGAAATAGAAATATTTTTTATTCAAATAAACTTTTACAAGTACTTTTGAATCGTCAATGAATCTACCACTGGTTCGGAATGCCGTTCCTGCCGAGAAGAGCCAGCAATAAACTCGGCGGTCGCTCTTTTCAAAAAAATTTTTTTTTACAATTGGTAACAAAACTATGCTATGTATACAGTGTTTCCACAATAAAGTTTCAAAAATGCAAAACAATCCAATGCATGTTAAGACAGGCGGGCAAAAGCAGACCCATTCCCGTTGGTGGCACCCGTTCACGAGCATGACGCAGGATCCAGCCATTGCTTCGCTCAACCATATTTGAGGGAACGTAACAACCCGCACCACACGACACCACCACAGAAATTTTAAAGAGAGGAAAGAGAAAGAAGAAAAAACGTCGCTATTGGATTCATCCAATCAATTTGACAAGACTTACTGAGAGTCATTTCTATTTAAAACATCCAAAATAATTCATAATAATAAAATTATTATTATTTTTTTTTATTATTTTTTTTTTAATTTTTTTTCATAATTTTCGCCCATTAGTCGAACCACAACGATGCGTCCACACAGTGTCAGCGCTAGATTTTTTGGGCCCTAAAAAATCCCAATAAGCAAAATTCCGCCCTTTTGGGGCTAAAAGCCCTAAGGTGGGAACCCTGACTGGCAAAATCGGAAGGAGTAACCGGATGTCTATTTTGTCTCATACTAGAAGTATGTAGACCGCGCCTTCAGACAATCGGACCGACAGTAAAATCGGAAACGCCTCGCGCCAGTTTCCGACTCGGACGTCCGATCCGGCCACCGGATCGGACGTGTATTGACTGTTCATACAAAGTAATGGCTTCAATGCCTTCCGGTAGCCTGATCAGGCTACCGGATCAGACAATCGGATGAAAAAACCTGACGTGTATTTCCAGGGTAAGTCTTAGAATTCTTAGATCCTAAAATGTTACATCTTCTTGAGCTGTCAATCTCGATACAAAAGTAGACGTATTAAGTTATTGACTATGCCTATTATGAACAGCGCAGATCAAATTACCATGGCTGGCATGTCTTCCGCATATTATTGTGTGCCTGCCAGTTTCTTGACTCTTGACAGACATACATATCTAAACCTATAGACAGCTTTGCTTTCAATATCTATATAGCGACAAACAAAACATCCAGACTAATATAATTTAGTACTTAAATGATTCAACTAATGAAACTATCTGTCTATATGTTTTTGTCTGTATAGTAACTTCACGCTTAAACGGCTGAAGCGACTTTGACAAAACTTAACAAGGATCTATAGCTTTCATCCTGGAAAGATAATGGACATTTTTTATTTCGGGTCCAAGGAGCTCCCAGACGATCTTTAAAGAACCTTATTGAGACCCAATTTTGAGGAGTTTTAAAGCCAGGTAGGAAATATACGAGGCGTAACTTAGGCTACATTTTATCCCGGGAACAATTAGGGTTCCGCCTAAAAAGATTAAGGTAAATCTTTTGATATGCGGTTGTCGTAGATCCAATCGCTAAACCGTTCTTGTCAAAATTTTGCACAGATATCGCTTGCATTTCGGAGAAAACATACGACTACTTTTTCATCCGGAAAATCAAAAAGGTCACCGAATTTTAAGGAAAGCCCAGCGGACGAAGTCGCGTGCATCGTATCAGTTTTCTATTAAATTAATGGACAGTTAGTAATCTAAGTCTGTAATTGCTCTTAACGTTATCTGAAGACAATTGAAGTAATCTATCATGCTCCACACTTTCCAATCTCTGCGGTATACGGTGTACCGTGTACGCAGCGTGGTCGTCAAGGGGCTAGTACGGAAATTGTGCATATCGTTTTGCGACAATCGCAATCGATTAATTGGCTGAGTTGACTGTAGTCCAGCTGTCACAGTTTAAGACAATAATAAGCTTCTAGATCTTGACAGATTTGTTTGAACTACATGCCAGCTGAAAATGGCATGCAGTTCGATCGGTTAAAACTAGTGCATCGCAACTGTTGATCGACTGTGCAGTCCGAATGCTGTTTTAGTTTAACTGTGTAGTTACTGCAATACTGTGTACTAACTGCAATTTTGCCATCCATTCATGTATACAAATAAACAAACTGTTAAACCAAGACCGCACTGTTATAGCGAATGCGATGCGACGCGATAAATCGTGTGTTCGCTTTGCATTGGCGAATAGGCGATAAGTTTTAAGTTTGTTTTAAGTACCTAACCATTTTTTTTCAACGCGACATAACGTAAGATTTAAACTTTTGTGAGCAGATGCAGCTACAACCATAATAAAATTTGTTTATAAAGTTTTGTTTTCATAAAATCGGTTTCGCGTTGCAATCGCTTTACCAATGCATCTCCGGCCCGAGTTGCGCTTTCACATTAGGCCACTAGTATCGCTTCTGAGCGGCACGACTGTCGCGCTGCTAAAAATGTATCGTCGCGCGACTGTAGTTGTAATGAGAAGGCATTTGCTGCTGCCGCGATACTGTCCCGCTATAGTGACCTTATGTGAATGCGTACTATAGGTAAACAGGCATTTTGCATAGCCGACCGCGTCACCCGTCCCTCGTTGCGCAGTCCATCAGGAAGGTCTTGCTTTACCTACAAGAATATAGGAGTATACTGTGTCAGCCAGGGGCCCAAGTCTGCTATTGCAATTGTAGTTCAATTGTCTTTCAATGACATCCCAATTGCTACCGACCATTGTGAATTTAGTAGACTACGAAATTTTGGACCAATGATAATTGAATTGTAATTGTATTGCGGTTCAATGACAATGACATGTAAAATAGCAGACTTGGGGCCCTGTCTGAAGTGATTGCGATTGTCACTTTGTAGCTATCAAACTTTGGTGCTAGATCTGCTGATCGTAGACATGTTGCGGTGCCAACGTTCACCGTTGCGGACATTCGATGCGGTGATTTTCCTCTCGAGCGGTATGTCAGATCACGTCGCGTCGTCTTGTATATAGGCTTATAAGTACTAGCTTCTGCCGTGACTTCGTCCGCGTGGAGCCAGGTTTTAACGTTGTCATCCACTCGTCAACCGTTGCGGATATTCGATGCGTCGATTTTCACCTCTCGCTGATGTCTAACGATCATCTTATCTCACGCTACAGTCAATGGCATGCGTCTCGTACAGGAAATAAGAAACTGCGTACCCAGTCGCTCATCGCCCCACAAATCCGTCTATTCCGTCATGTTATTCTATTAGTTCACGATGTGATTAACATACTGAAGCCCAATTATAGTAACTTCGTTAAGATTTACAATTAATTTGCGATGATAGCTTAATGGTTAAGAATTCGGTCCCGGGAGAGCAATCAAGTATATGCGGTAAAGGAAAACTGCATCTCCGAAAGGTTTTTTTTTTTTTTTTCAAATTATGTAATTCAACCGGGATTCTTATTTTATACAGCAAAGCCACTTCGTAGATTAAAGGACGTATGACATTCTTAGTCATTATGAATATTGACTATGCACAACAGGATTGAAGGGAAACAATCAATCTCATGGCGACCTAAACCGTGCGTTAATTAAGCCCTCATTAGTCTCAAGGGACGAACTAGGAATGTAAGAAAAAAATGTCTCAAAAGCCTTTTAAAGCGGCATTCATCCGGTGCGAGATAATTACACGCATGTTTTTAAATAGCCGGTATCATCGCCATTGATATGAAAAACCAGAGATACATGATTGTTAAAAATGCGAATCGTTGTTGTCGAAGTTGTCGAAAATGCCTACATGTACATTTATCATCTTTTATGTTTTAGTACGTTATCATGTTTTGATGCAAATAAAGTGAATCGGAATCACTCTTGACAACAAAAGCCTACCCGAGGCTCATGCTTTTTGGCAAATCCAGTGGCAGAAGAAAAATTTCCAGCGAATAACTGTAGATCTTCACCGATAGAATAGCATAGCCACTGCAGCGCATTTGTAAGCTACTGATCCTCCTGTATGTCTTGGATCTTAGTATATCATTGAGTAAATATCACGTCAAAATCTACCTACAATGTGACTCATCAGTGGGACTTGTTTCATCGTTCTGCTTGCTTCTTGGAAACCTTTAGTCCTTTGGCAAGATAAAATGCTACTGAGGTATACTGAGAATACAACAAGCAAGGCGTGTTTGAAACTCTCGATACGATAACTTAAAACTGATGCTGAAATCAGCATTCGTTTTAAGTCATCATAAATAATAATTATCATTCTTATATTAAAACTGATTGTCACATCAACATTAATAGAATAAGTCTGAAAAATAAAATGAAAAAATTTTTTATTAATAAAAAGTTTTCTAAAAACATTAATCTGGGACATCCTTTTAAGTAAGTGTTATACCTGTGCCAGGAAAATAGATTGTAATTAAAAAATTGTACTTACCCATGTTGAAAAATAAATGCTTCTGTTTTGAGCATTTTTCCATTCAAATTCGTCCCATGCTTATGGACAACGCACAGTTAACGCAAACTTGCACAGTTACACTACACCCAGTGTTCATTTTTTTTTTAAAGAATATCAGCCAAGCTGAACTTGACTGATATTCTCCTCTCCCCTCCAAATAAGTGAAAACTTGTGTTAGGAGTGGGTACGACAATAGTGAGGAGTGAGGTGGGGATCGAACCTGCGACTTTTTCAGTTTTCGGTCTGCACCTTTAACCGTTGGGCTATTGAGGCTATTTTAAATCAACGCCATCACGTGCCTTGGCTCTTTGTAGCTGAATTTCTACGATTAATCAATATTACGAGGGCTTTGTTTTACTAAATGGGTTTTACCAACTCAATTTATTGAAGAAAGGAATTCTAAGAAATCACGTCACAGTTTTTGAATGCATTGGTGGCCCACGACTTTGTTCGTGCATGTACTTAGATGGAATATCGTCGACATGATGAAAAATCGCCCGGGTCGAAGGGTTCCTGAGCACACTCAACGAAATATACCTAATACTTGTCCTACTACAAGCTTACTACAAGTTTTCATGGGCGGCGGTAATCACTTAACATCAGGTGACCCGCCTGCACATTTGCCTGCTATTCATTTTAATATTAAAAAAAAGTAAAAAGTAGCCTATGTCATTCTCCAGGTCCTCAACTAATCCCAAGCTACAACCGGCATCAGAAGGGTCTACTGTTGTTAGTACCTTTCCGATAAACCCTCGGCTCACTCATATTCTAAAGTCTATTAAAACAGGTATAAAATTGTGAACGCCGTTTCGTGGTTATAAAACCTAATTGTAATACACAAGCGGTCGCCCACGACTTCGTGAGCGCGTGGGATTGGTATTGGACTATTGGTACCATCCCCGATTAAGTTAACATTCCATGCGTTTATTGGCTGATTTGATATACATATTTATTATTTACTGGCGCTTGCCCGCGACTTCTTTTGGGCGAAGTTGGGTTTAAAATCCCATATAAGAAGTATCCTTTGTCACTCTCTAAAACTTTAAATAACCATATAAAAACACACAACCTTAACAATTGCTGTTAAGATGGTACGGAAGACTTCGTGTACGAGTCTAACTTTGCAGGATTTATTAAACAATCCGGCGGTTGGACGCTGCAGGACTGGACATTGTGCTCTTTTACTCAAAACTTATCAGAAATATTCTCCTTTTCCAGCGTTAGAAGACCTGCCCACCCGCGACCAAATGTGGGCCCCGGCGCCACATGAGATAGACCCGGACATTTGGCCGCCCCCGCCCGACAGAGACCCTTCCGCTTGGCCGTCCCCCACCAGCGTTGAACACAAGTGAGTTATATGAACCTTTTCATTGAATGTTCATCACCAGTTCAGCCTGGACAAAAGCGTAACGAGTAGGTTATACCGGTGGACGAACATATTAAAAGGCGTCCGCACTCTTTTTTCTTCTTTAACAACCGACAGACGTACACTGTTGAACAAAGGTCTCTTACATGGACTTCCATAAGCTTCGGTCCAGCAGCTCCCTACGACCCTTATGAAATCGTCGATCCACTTATTGAGGGATCTGACAACATTGCATTCCCAGTGCGAGATTACCACTCCAGAATCTCGGGACCTCTACAACCATCAGTTCTTCGAACCATGTGCCCCGCTGGGTTCGAAAATTATGACTGCCATTTCGACTTGGTAATGATTCTCGATGAATAATTGTGATCTTAGAGTATTTAAGTCGATTTGTTTGAGATATCCGTGACCTCAGCATTAGTACTTAAACTAACTTAATTTAATTCGACGTTACGTCTGGGGAGCTAGGGATGGTCTATCTAAAACAGGTGTTTACCGGTAGTAACACAAATAGTGAATACAATAAGAGTAGAAACTTTTATATCTTGTTGAGAAATAGCAGCAAATAAAGGTCCCATGCCGTATGTGTTACTTGCTGAGGTTACTTGAGATGACATTTTGTCTCAAAACAAATTAAATCCCTTTAGAAAGTAAGGTCGACTACTCGGAATCCACGTGGCACACTACGCTATATACGGCCCGTTAAGATCAGAACAACTTCCTTATATGCATTTTTGTTTAATACAACGTAGCGGCAGGTATGTGTTGATCCTACTTTCATTTTATGGAAACTCAGATTTCACTGTCAAGTTTATCACTTACCTGTTAAACATAAGGGGCATCTCACATGGGGCGACACCTAAAAGCTGTTTTCACATACACTTCAAAGGTCCGTCACACATAGTGCAACTTGTTTGGAAACTAGTTTCATCGGCGACGCATCCGGAAATATTACAAGTCAATGTGATAAACTACGTAATACATTCTACGCGTCACGGTCTTGCACTCTTTGCAGCGGTTCTCTGTCACTTATCTTTAGTGTTTATTTACAACTACCCGCAACATCGTTCGCAAGGAGTTAGGTTTTGTCTGTTGGTGTGTTCTTCAATCACGCAGCAACAGAGTAACGGATTAACTTGATTTTTTGTATGGTAAAGTTAGAGACTTGAATAGTGACATAGGCTATCTTTCGTCCGAAAAAACGCAGAGTTCTCATGAGATTTTTAAAAACCTTACTCCACTTCAGTAAAAAAATGTAATTTTAATTTATGCTAGTTTTGAATTGATGCAACGATATATTACTAGTAATAAGGCGTTTGTAAAATGTAAAGAAGTGACTAGGTCTTTTTTTTTTTTTTTCAGAGGACCTCCCGTGATGAAGTCAGCTCGAAACAACCCCCGCAACAACCGCACAGCAGACAAGAAGCCCGGCCCGCGGAACGCCACAACGTCGCAGCGCAGGCCGTCAGACGCCAGGAATCCTAAAATTAACACCAACAAAGCACACAGCGGTGAGTACAAGGCTACAAGGGTGTTTGTTACAGCTTCTGGTTCGCCTTTTTAAGTGATATTTACTTATTTTATGAGGAATGAGCAGCTCTATGGCAGACAAAGAAAAGAAGGAAACTTTCTGTTTTATGCATCAGCAGGGAATGCCACGTCGCCCATTTGCGACAAGAGTGACATAATTCAAAAAAAAAAAACTTTTTTTAAAACAACATTACGCTAAGCACAAAAAATAAGAGTGAGAGAGGTTGTGACTTTATGCTCTGTCGCACTCTGGCCGTTGCGTTGTTTCGAGACCGTAGCATCCACAGAACATTACTCTCTAACGAGAGAATTCTCTCATCGTCGAATTTGAATTATGTCACCCCAAGTCGCAAATAAGCGACATCACTATAGAATTTTGCCATTCACACCATTATAGAATTTTGGCAATTTTTGGTGTGTCTAGTACATACATATATTGTATGAGAAAAATACCTTCCATCGTGTACCTACCTGATTTTTTTATGCAATAGGTATCATGCGATCAGCTCATGTATTGATTTTGATTTTTCAAAATCATATTTCTGAAGTATATACCATTGTAATTGGGATTGCCTAAAAATGATTCCTATAGTGTGACGATCACAATCACATCTAATTAGCCGACACTCTCGCTACTGGCTAAAATTCATTGCTGCAATGCAAATGTCATAAACTCTGTCGCAATCATCGCAATGGAGACTGAAGCAATGTTTGATACAGCTTTTCTGCAATTGACCTGCTGGATTCCTTAATCCATACCTTTCTATCCAAGTCTAAAATTTATTATTATAAATATCATGGTCTAAAACCTGAATTTTATTTCATATATAAGAACATAAGAAAAGAAACAAGTAGCTATCTATGATCGTCCTGTTATAAATATTTATCTTCCCAAGTCAAGTTTTATTGAACAGATAAGATTACGTGTTGAATAATTTAAGCAATATTCATGATTACGATAACTTGCGGATAGAAAAAAACGTAAACAAAAGTAAAGCAAATAGTAATAAAAATTGTATTTGTCACACATCAATAATTCTGTCAATAGTAAATACAGAAGATACCAAGAATGGAAGTCATTATAAGATAATTTGGCTAGGCGTGGTAGGGGAATGACAATCTGTCGTAATGATAGTTTGGCTTCAGGATCATTGTCTTATAATGAAACGTAATTATATAGCGGCTTTAATCGATTTGTGTGAAGCTCCGCTTTGTGTGGACGTAAGAAGCGTTTTTATCAGACTATCCAAAGAAGTCCCAAGTTTTTTCTTAGTCAATTTTGCGCTTGATTGATACGAAGTCATATGCTATAAGTTTTGCTATATTTGTTTGCATGATTTTTCATCTCAATCCATCGTCAGCCAACTACTAGGCATAGGTCTTAAGCTGAAATCTATAGACCGCAGTCTCCCTCTGCTTTGACTCAAGACAGAGATAAAACGAGATAGATTTATGTCGGAGCATATTTGTGTCTCGTTTTAACTCTTATCTTGAGTCCGAGCTAAGTCAGAGTACGCTCTATAGATCTCAGCATTATTATCAAATATCAATGGATAAGTATCATTATATCGCGATTTGATCTTGACGTATTTCACACATCGCTGCCTCATAATATTAACAATTTATTACAGGCCGTAATCTTTGAGAGCGCGATATCACGAAAAAATCCAGTAACAGTCAGCGAATGAATATATATCGATGGTAACAGTCCAAAAAGCCCGATTTGCGTTACTAAAATATTAATGCAACAGTGACGTAACTAATCAATACGAATGTACCTAAACTTATTTACCAAAAAAATAACGTATCGATGAGCAAAAAATAATATAAAAAGTCCTATGTGTGTGTGTCTCTGTGGAAAAAGATTTTAATTTTACGGAATCCGCTATTCGCCAACGGCCAGAATTCAAACCAATCGCATGAAACCATAGGATACAGACGGCGAAGACCGAGGCGTGTAGAAATCCATGCTAAAGACCTACAAATATGTCCAACGGTGAACAACGACAGCGAAAAAGAAGAAAAATGCGCCAACTGTCCCCACCGACAGTTAGAAACAATGTTCCAAACATTAATTTAATTTTTTTCAGCAAAAACTAAGGACACGAGTAACAAGGATCACAACCACGCTAAGGACAAACAAGACAGAGACAACAATAACGGTGACACGGACGACGAGAAACACAAAGAGGAGGAGAGGAGGTTCGAACCACCTTCAGCGGCTGATGGCGACCTGGTAGATATGTTAGGTGAGACTGTATAAAACATTTACACTTGTGATTAATAAGAAACTTGTAGGCTTCCATCCTAAGTACTCGCATGGAACGTTCTCGGTCATCGACCTTCAAGGCAAAAGTGAAATAGCACCTTCTAGTTAAGCGCGCTCCAACCTAGTATGATTGTTGTCAAACGCAAGCCGAGATAGGCTTGCGCTTAAAAATAAATAAGTTTTCACTTTACATTAACTGGTTCCATTTCATTACATATCTATCGATTAGATATCAAGTGGAGCGCTGAATAATCAATTATTTGTCCTAGACAGGACTAGGATATAATAAAGGAAACTTTGATTTTGTTTTTAATATCTTTCAAACTAGCTAATGCTCGCAACGTTAGCTAACGCCCGGAATAGTTTTTAAAATCCCGCGGAAAATTTTTGATTTTCCGCTATACAATGTGGCCTATGTCACTTTCCAGATCCTCAACTCTGTTACGGCGTGATTGAAGGACAAACAAACACACTTTCGCATTCATAATATTAGTGAGAAGTAAATAAGATTACAAACCTATGGTGATTTTATTGAGTTTTTGTTTTGATCTTTTCAGAAAGGGATATAGTTCAAAAAAACCCTAACATCCGATGGGACGATATAGCGGATCTGTCGGAAGCCAAGCGACTGTTGGAGGAAGCCGTAGTCTTGCCCATGTGGATGCCGGATTTCTTTAAGGTTCGTTTTTTAATTTTTTTTTAAAGAATATTAGCCAAGTTGAACTTGACTTACATTCTCCTCTTCCCTCCAAATAGTGTCTTAGCAGTGAGTACGACAGATAGGGAACAAACCTGTGAAATTTCAATTTTCTACCTCTAAAGTTCGCACCTCTAACCATTGAGACTATAATCTCAGGCTCTTGAGATTATAATTAAAGAGAAATAATTCATGTCAACACAAATTCCTTTTTACATGTCCTTGGACACAAAAAAGCAAGACAGACTAGGCATCTTCTAGGCAAGCACGCTCCAACCTACTAGTACTACTACTAGTGAGGTGAAAAGTTGTATGTATCACGCGATAGCAAAGTTTTTGTTTCTTGTGCCTTTGAGTACCTCACTACACTCAGGATTCTAACTTAGAATCCATCGCCCGCTCGGCGTTCAAACTAGGCACTCGCAACAAAAATGAACTTTGCTATCTTGTTGAACAAAAAACTATTAATAGGCAGTGATTGATGAATAAAAAATGATTCAAATTCAAAATTTATTTATTTCATGTAGGCTAACTTGTAGCTCTTATGACACGTCATAAATCTACCACCGGTTCGGAATGCAAATTGTGCTGAGAAGAGCCGGTAAGAAACTCAGCAGTTGCTCTTTTCAAAAAAAAAATTTACAATAGGTAACAAAACTAGGCTATGTATACAGTGCTTCCACAATGAAGCTTCAAAAATGCATACGTAGGTACACAATCCAACGCATGTCAAGACAGGCAGTCAAAGCAGACCCATTCCCGTTGGCGGCACCCGTTCACGAGCATGACGCATGATCCAGCCATTGCTTCGCTCAACCATATTTGAGGGAACGTAACAACACGCACCACACGACACCACCATAGAAATGTTTAAAGAGAGCATGACATACTTAGGCCATTTAATTGGATACCAACATTAAAATACTCAATTACTCAAATAAGACATGAACGATTGTACTGTATTCCCCCGGCAGGGTATCCGGCGGCCGTGGAAGGGCGTGCTGATGGTGGGTCCGCCGGGCACGGGCAAGACCATGCTGGCCAAGGCCGTGGCCACGGAGTGCGGGACCACCTTCTTCAACGTGTCCTCCTCCACGCTCACCTCCAAGTACCGCGGCGAGTCGGAGAAACTAGTCAGGCTGCTGTTCGAGATGGTGAGCCACTCACTTCTAGTAACGTTTAAGTAATCACTACACTTAGTTAATATGTAAATGAAATTAATACACTTTATTGTACACCACATTAGATAGAAACATAAAAGATAAAATTAACTTAAAATAAATTATATAAATGAGAGCACAATTGTGGCCGCGTGACCTTTTTGAGCTTTTTAAACGATACTGCCTTGGTAGCATGGGCGGGAGAAATTTTATCCCCGGGAATAGGATAAAACGTTTATCCCCTCGCTTAGCTTTATCCACCCGTCGAGCATGGGCACAGCGGTGGAAATAACACTCAGTGGATATACTTATAGAAATATACATCGCCTTCCCCTCTGTCGCCATGCTTTAGCATAGGAAAAAGATAATTTTATCCCCTGTCAGTGGATAAAATCGGGGGATAAAACTTTTGTCTCCTGCCCATGCTACCAGTGCTGGTCTTTAGCGATTATGCAGATAAAATTTAAAATTATTTCATACTGAAAGTGCTCGCCGCGGCTTGTTCGCTTTAGGACAGATTCGCTTTACGACAGATTCGCTTTACGGCAGATTCGCTTTACGGCAGATTCGCTTTACGGCAAAAATTGTACAGGTCGAGATAAAATATGGTCTCCACTCCAAGGAAAACTTTCCTTTATATAATTATTATTGACCGAGCGAAGCGAGGTCTCCGAGTCTACTTGAGTGAATTTGCACTTGTCCGTCATTTGAATTTTTTCTTTAAACTAAAGTTAGGTTAGGTTAGGGTTATACATGAATATTCAGGTGCCCGGCCGAAGGCCGGGCACTTAGGTTCTGTTGGGATCGTAAACCTACCTAAAGCTTACAAAAAAAAAGTAAGTAAAAAAAAATGAATTTTTTTTTGATGCTAATATTAGGTACATTTTGATGATAGAACAATATAGGATGTGTTATAAATTATAATTATTGATGCTTCACTAAATTTTAAAGGTGCCGAGTTATGAAATTAGAAAAGACGTAATAAAAAATAATAATAGTTGACGCAAAACTGTTTTAACATGACTTGACCGATAGTAAATACAGCGCCATCTATTAGCATTAATGTATTAACTTGTTTAATGTATTATTAATTTTAAACAAAAATCTATCTATATATATTCGAGTTCACTGTACTTCTGCCGTAAAGCGAATCTGCCGTAAAGCGAATCTGCCGTAAAGCGAATCTGTCGTAAAGCGAATCTGTCCTAAAGCGAACAAGCGCTCGCCGCGCCGCTGCCATTCCGGTTTAGATCGTCCCCAAAACAGGAAATGTATTTTACTGTTGCAAAGTTTCTTAGCAAAATATTATATAAAGCTTATAGTACGGCTCGGTATGTCCTTAGGCCTACCTCTCTATTTGTCACAATTGTTATTTGCACTGATCTCCTACCCACGCGTTGTCCAGGCGCGGTTCTACGCCCCGAGCACCATCTTCATCGACGAGATCGACTCGCTGTGCTCGCGGCGCGGCTCGGACAGCGAGCACGAGGCGTCGCGCCGCGTCAAGTCGGAGCTGCTCGTGCAGATGGACGGCCTGGGCTCCGCGCACGACGAGCCCGCCAAGGTGAACCGGGGGGAAACACTATAGCTGTTCGTGCTGATTCACTGACTGACTGAATAATCATTGATCACTTCTGTAAAATTTTGTACGAAATATTTTTTTTTCACTGATGGTTTCGTAAAGAAGACAAATAGAGGAAGAAAGAGAGAGAGCTGATGACTGAGGATTTCGAGACGGATGACGAGCACGGTCAGGGTATTAATCATAGGTAGGGGTGCTCAAACAAAAATCACTCTAAACCTCATCAAGTTGGTAGTGAGCTGAAAAAAACTCCAAAATGGCGAATTCAAGATGGCGGCCATACAAATTTCGTCGGTCGGTGTTTATCTCAGAGAGTATAAAATTGAAAGTTGTGTGGGTTGACTCATTACCTATTGCGTAACTACGTCCAGATATTTAATGCATTTTAATAGATCATTATTAAAACTATTGCTCATACATTTTCCAGGTAGTAATGGTATTGGCGGCGACAAACTTCCCGTGGGACATCGACGAGGCGCTGCGAAGGAGGCTCGAGAAGCGGATATACATCCCCCTCCCCACGCAGGAGGGTCGCGAGGTGCTCCTACAGATCAACTTGAGGGAGGTCAAAGTTGACCCTGAGGTCGACTTGCACGCCATCGCCAAGAAACTTGACGGCTACTCGGGGGCTGATATCACTAATGTTTGCAGGTAAGACTAATCTAAATATATAAAAGGCAAAGGTGACTGACTGACTGACTGACTGACTGACTGACTGACTGATCTATCAACGCACAGTTCTAACCACTGGACCGATCGAGCTGAAATTTGGTATACAGGTAGCTGTTAGGACGTAGACATTCGCTAAGAAAGGATTTTGGAAAATTTCAACCCCAAGAGGGTTAAATAGGGTGTTTTAAAAATCGAACCTAACGTGAGCGAAGCCGCGGGTTAAAGCTAGTACCATATAAAACACATAAGCCACTCGCGAACAAGATTTTTTCAGTACTAGAAGTGCACTGACACGAAGGAGGCTTGAGAAGCGGACATACATCCACGCTCCTGCGTGATCATCATCATCATTGCGTGATACGTATCATCCCCCTCCTGTAGAGCTAACATGCGCGCCACGAGAAAATTTTGTCTACCCATTTACTTGTGAAATCTCATTCAAATTCACGAGTAAATGGGTAGACAAAACTTTCTCGTGGTGCACATGTTAGCCCAACTGGGGGATGTATATGCGCCGTGTGATTGGCCACTTGCGAAGAAAAAGTTTTTCAGTATTACATATCGATCGAAGTTATACAAGGAAAAAGAGACTAACTAACGATTATTATATTACCTGGAAGAGATTACTTTGAAGGCGGTCTTCGCACGCAGAAAAATGTTACTTTTCTTTTTTTTTTGGTACTTTTATTTTTTGATTTTCTTGCTTTGTATTTTCTATTCCACAAAATTCTTTTTCATGCAATTTTTTGAACTTGTGTAAAAGAAAGTGTATCGTATCGCGACAAAGTATTTTCTATTCCACAAAATTCTTTTTCATGCGATTTTTTGAACTTGTGTAAAAGAAAGTGTATCGTATTACAGAGACGCGTCAATGATGTCGATGCGCCGGAAGATCGCCGGCCTCAAGCCGGAGCAGATCAAGCAGCTTGCCAAGGAGGAGCTGGACCTGCCTGTCACCAAGCAGGACTTCATGGAGGCGCTCGCCAAGTGCAACAAGTCCGTGTCCAAGGGCGACATCCAGAAGTACCTCTCCTGGATGACAGAGTTCGGCTCCTCCTGATGGATGTAGAAAAATCAACCGTCAAGGACTTTCATTAATGTAGTATTCTTGGGCGGTTCTCTATCTCAGTGGCTGTTGAAAGTTATTAGGAACTGGCAAACCCCAATTTCGTATGACGGAATGTGAATTTGACAGCAGTGGTATTCTCTAAAATTGATTGCACGAGTGTAGCGATAGCAATAGCCTCTGATTGGCTGCTACTTAACCGCTATTGGCTAAAGTGCATCGATGCAGCAAGAGCACCATTTTAGCCAATCAGAGGTCACTTATGCAATGGATTTTGGACCATACCACCAAGTTCTTAATACCAACTTTCCATTGTTCTCCATTGCCATTGAGATAGAGAATAACCCCTCTGGTGTAAGATAAAAACATAGATTACAGGAAAAAGATAGATAGCTAACTTAGTATAGCTATTGGACAGATGAATAGAGCATATTCCAACTTGGTTCGGAGTTGAGGCAGAATTACAACGAGACACGAATATGTCCTGTCATAAAAATATATCGTTGTGACTTTGCATTAAGTCGAATAGGGTGGGAATATGATCTATCAGAATTAGACTGAAATCTATAGACTACACTCTCACTCAGCTATTCAAGAAAGAGTTAAAACGAGACATATTTGTTTCAGAGCATATTTGCTCGTTTTAATTCTATCTTAAGTCATCATTAAAGCCATTTCACAATCCTTAATTACAATGCGACAAGGATCTTTTGGCACGTGGTCGAATTTGGAACTAACGCCGCCATTTTGTGAAACATCGATATGACAGAATTTGCTGTTATCACATTCATGCCTCAGAGTGCCATTCGATCCGAGATGTACTCGTTTGCCTCATACAAATGGATTCACTTATTTGACAAGCTATCCATCTGTTTTCCTTTAGTCTGTGGATAAATAGTAAATAAAAAGAGACTGTTCGAGACATATTTGGGATTCAATATTGTAGGAATTTTTTATTGAAACAATAAGAAAGAATTTATAACATTATCATTAAAAAAAAAATTACGAAAAAAGCCTGACCTAATAATAAAAAAACATGCCTTGCTAAGTAACTTTATGTACACGCAAGCTAAAAAAGAACGGATATCATTGTGAATTATTCTACTAAATTGAATTCCATCATTTGTCTCTGGCTAAAATCTACAGAGCATTTTTTGACTTTTCTGAGATTTTACTTTCGGGTTAAAAATACGAGACACACTTATGCAATGACTTAGATCTTTCTTAATTTAACTTGAACGCAAAGTCAAGGTATACTACCCGGCAGTAAACGTCACATTGACAGCGAGCTTTGGAAAGAGGTAGGCGACTTGCCTCGGCCGGTTTCGTAGAGCGTTTCACGAAGCTACAAAACGTGACAGAGACGACGCGGCATGAACCTTGGCTGGTCTAGGCTTCATGGTACTATACGCTCTGTAGATATCTCGGCTTCAGTCTCTTTCAAGTGACAGTCAACTGCCTTAATATTGGATTGTACGAGGACTGTTTCAGTATTAGAAAAGTATAAATTTGTAGCATATCCGCAATAAGCCATAGGAAGCCCATACACAGTCAATCTGTATCCTCGCGATCAAAATAACAATTGCCTTGGAACAAATAATAGCTGATGCCCGCGACTTCGTCCGCGTGGATTTATTTAAAAAAAAATCTTTGATTTTCCGGAATAAAAAACTGGCCAATGTTACTCTCCAAGTCCTCAACTATACCAATGCAAAAAATCACGTCGATCCATAGCTCTGTTGTGGCGTGATTGAAGGACAAACCAACAAACACTGATTGGCAGATTGTGGTTGTGTAAGTTTCGTGTATCTTACCTGTGACTTTTATCCAGATTGACTGTGTGCGGGCTGCCATAGGAAATAGTGCATGTTTGTGCAAACGACATTCCCCTTGGAGTATGTTCTGGTGTAAATAAAATCGTGGTTTTACTGTTTGAAACAAAGTTCGTGTATTATAATGTATGATAAACACAATCTAAAAATCTGTACAGCCCAAATCACGATTCGTTAGGGCGGTAGCACATCGCCGCGAAATGAAAGAGGTACATGCATAGTAATCTTTAATCTATTACCTTTTTTTCACTACATATGAATGACAACTTTGGCTAAATATCGTTCGCATTTCCACGTTCTGAACAAGCATTTAAAAAAAACTATTCCCTTAAAAATAACTCAAAATTCATATTCATTCCATAGCTATTAATTAATTTTATTTTATGTCTACCCAATGTCACTGCCACAATTAAGACTTATCTAACAAGATCTTTCATGTTAAAAAAAAGATACCGGCCGAATCGATAACCTCCTCCTTTTTGGAAGTCGGTTAAAAATCTGCCCACCTTGCTAATAATATTACGCTCCAGAAAAATCCGGGTCTTCCAGAACGTCCGTGATTTATATGAGTTGGTCCATTCCGTTAACGTCGATAGATTTTGACTTTTATTACTTATATTAAATTTAAAAAAATTACAATTTTATTTTTATTTTATATAATATTTATATAATTAGTAACCGTAAGCTTTCAAAGTCAACTCAATTTACTAATGATGGCATCACAAATATCGCGATATTTACCGACCTTTGTATTCTTGCCTTACGAAAATTTTCGAATGCGTTTTGTTGTATTGGATTTCTTCCGTCGGCTTTGCTTTTACACCAGTATTTCCGAGTTTCTTAATTCTTAACTGACTTCTTTTACTTATTAGGTATTTAATTTCAAAACGCATTCGCTATTCGTTAAATCCTCCAATTGAATTGTGCGGTACAGATTTTAGAAAAAACTAAGTAATACAATTTACGTGAGATCTGTCATCACATTTTGTCAGTATATTAATTTTATATATTAACTAATAATACCGTGATCTTTGTACTTAAATTAGGATATTTTACGAGATTTACTAGTTTAGAAATAATTTTATGCCATAACTAATTTATATTATGTACTTTTTTAGGTTTTTTTTGTAATTTTTCAATAATGTCTAATAATATGTTATTAAAAAAATATTAAAATGTATAGTTTGTTTTGGCATGTGGGAATAAATGATTCGCTCAATTTGAAATTAAAAAAATATTATGTTAAAATATATAAGTAAATTTGAATAAGATATCAAAATATATACGAAGCGTTTCTTGACATTGTACTTTCTTTGTCTCTATACAAAGAAAAGAGCTTATTAAAATTAAGTCTCCCAAGTTAATGCAAAAAAAATCATAACAATATCAATGAAGTAGGCGACAAGTATTTTTAAATATTTTAGCAAAAGTTTTTTCACAGATACAACTTGAACCAAAGAAAAAAAAAATAAGGAGCACTTTATTTTATTTTCCTTTCGCTCGCTTGATAAAACCACAAACTCAGTTCAAGTTATATCTGTTATTAATTACACACTCATAAGTAACTAGGTACATGAAGTTATTACATGTTAACACACTTACATTCATCATACAAAAATTGTAAACATTCAATGAATACCTAATGCTAGAATCTAGATTCGTGATATTTTTAATAACGCCTTAAAAATGAATCGGTCCATGACTGGTTAATGAAAATTGAAAAGATGATATTTTTGCAACAGTGTTAACAATAATTTCTATGAACATAAATAATAATAAACATAAAAACATTCCATTTGGTGTTTTATTGCTTTTCTATTATATCAGAATTTCACTATGGGATGACGAAGTCCGTAACTACTGAGGTCTGTAGTCAAGGAAGTAGTACTGTACTGTACCTTGACTAAAATAAAAACAGTACATACACCTATATTTTATCCATTTTTTGTAACATCACCTAAGTGTGAGTGAAACAAAACATCGCCATTTGTGTTTATTCAATTAACAACTGCAGCTCAATTCCGTAACTTCAGTACCTATCTAAGAGATTATAATCACTTCGCAAAAGATGTCAAAGCATGGATCATTGCGACGGTAAGGCGACAGTCTATTAAGGTTGAAGAGGAATAAGGATATATCGACAAATATTATGCGTAAACGTGGTCAAACTAGGATTTCGACAAATCGAGACATCACATTAGGCAACTGACATATATTTTTTATCAATTGAAGGTTAACTATGAAATAGTAAATGACATTTTCTCTTCAAACCTTCAATGGATAAAAAATGCTACTCGTCACTGATAAGCACTAAGTTACAGAATCAGCCCCATGGTCCCATCAAACACTCGATAGTTACCACAGACCAGAAAAGATAATAGGTACCTATATACCTACCTACGTGCTGCCAGTTTTGTCAAGAGTATCAATCGCGATCCTTAAGGATAAATCCTTAAGTATGCGACTCGTCAATTTTACGAAATCGAGCACCGCGGTTTTTTCTCACAAACAGAGTAAGTTACTCTTATATGTTTGTGTTTTTTCCAAACCAGTGGTAGCACTGACCTCTACCTTTAATCTATGATTAACACTGGACTCGCTGCCCCTATACAAATTACAGTTTAAATATGGATCAATTTGAAGCAACACGACATACGAGTGTCTGTGGAATTAATAATATTATAAATGGTGCACCAAGGTCTATAATTAATCTATGATTTCATCCGCAATATAGAGGTTGGTGCGTTATTTGTAATATTATTAGTTCCAGAGGCACTCATATCTAGATGCTTACAAAACCAAGATGGCGTCAATCAAGTAGTTCCAAAAAAAAAAAATCACAACAGCCATTCCAGTGTTAATCATAGATATAATATAGAGGTCAGTAGGTGCTAGAGTCCACAGGTTAGGTAGGGTAGATACCTAGTCTTGACCCGGAGGCTGATCCACAAACATTGATCAAACAAACATGCATCCTAGTCAGGTAGGGTGACCGACCCAATTATTAGCACTTTAAGAGTTTATCCAATTTCAAATATGTTATTTAAATTAAAATCTAACCAAATTCTTTAAATAATTGTGTTCATAAGGTTACTTGTTTAATAATTTATATAATTAAATAACTTTTTAAGAATTTTTTTCTTAAATCAACAAGAATTTGAAATAAAATTGAAAAATGACCCAGTCTCCAATTATTAGCACATACGGGATTAACTACTGGTTAGTACTGACGGGTAAGTCGATCAGTCAAAATGGCCGAAAACTTTAGGAACTCCAGAACAATATCTTTCAACTACAATACTGACGTCATTTTAAAACTTTCCAGATTAGAAAGGTTTCGATTGTGAAAAATATGAATTCCCCCAAATATTTTTTAATCTGAAAATTTAAAAACTACAATCAGAAACTTATATTTTAATCTTTTTTGCTAAAGTGCGAATAAACTGGTGCAGTGCTAGCAATTGGGTTGGTCACCCTACCTACTTCAAATTCAAAATTATAAAATAATAGTAGGAATACTTGTTGTTGTTTTTGCTAATAAGATTTACATTTAATAATCTGTGAAACTTGCACAGACACAACTAATATTATAAAGAAATTTGTAGGTAGGTACCTATTTCTTTATTTATTATCTTTGGTAGGAAAACGGTAGGTAGGTAATCTGGGAGAAATTAAAGCGTGTGATACACATGCTAGTAGTTAGCATTCTAGGTGCTGGTAAGCATGCGAGGCACTGGCAAAATGTCAGCGCTTGATATACATGCTAGTGTATGGTATGCCAGTTTCTAAACTTCTACGTACGCTTGGAAGAAATGGACCAGCCTTTATGCAAATTTAGTACCGAATAAATTCTGCCACTTTCTATAGGAGGTGAGGTAATTACGTACATCACACATTTACTCATTTCCGCACATTCTTGTAAAAAACTTGAATGTCTCCATGAGCGCACACTAACTTAAAAGCTGTCACACTTACAGAAAATGAGCACACAAGAAAATTGTTACTACATCATTGTTCAACTGTACACTAGCATAAAATACTAGTGATGGGTTGTGTACAAAGATCGTTTAATGAATGATATGTTTGCAATGAAATTAATGAAAGTTATTATTATTGTTACTGCTAATCTGCCCTGCCAAATAAAAAGGCGGCTTTTTGACATTTCGCTAAAACTGTGATTAAACCTAATCCTGCCTCAGGAAAAAGAACTCTGTCTAGTATCTTACTCATTTAAAACGCGTAAGATAAACGATCTCGAAAACGGATACACATAGAAAAAAAGAGTAAGATACGTAGACAGAGCTCTTTTTTCTGATGCAGGATTAGTCTTAAAAAGTTTAAGCGAAATTTAAAAGAAGCTGCCTTTTTCGTTAGCAGGGTAGTAGTGTGATGAATCAAAATGATAATATGCTAACAAGCATGTGTATCACGCACTTTAAGTGTGTGGATCGAAAGCCGTTTGATTTTTTCTCCTTGAGGGGAAGTGGGGCGGAAGATTCGTATTGCCAGCTACAAGTACGTGAAACAAGTCGTAACGTGTTGCTAGTAAATCGCACCTCTCAACTATCTGCCAAGATCATTTTAATTTTTGTGCTTGCTTTTGTTGTTTTCTTTGCCTTATATAATTGCAAGTTATATTGTAACACTATTTATTTCTTCATAAATATTCATTTTGTGAACTTTTAGAAACATTACGTACGTAGAACGTAGAAGTATTTTTAATTTTTTAGAAACTGGCATACCATTCACTAGGATGTATATCACGCGCTGACATTCGGCCAGTACCTGGCGCGCCAGCTTACCAGATGTATATACTCTTTGCTTACCAGCACTTAGCATGCTATCCACTAGCATGTGTATCACGCGCTTAATGATTTAATACATACCTAACCTACGATAGGTAAATTCGATTGATCTGTGGTTCTGTGATAAATTCAAACATGGTTAAACTGGGTTAAACTTATCTACTGAAATTAAAAAGAGGTTAATTAGAAGTCTTTCTTGGCTATACAAATTAAGATTAATATTGAACATCAAGAAGTACCGTTTCTATATTTTACTATTCTATATAATTTTGTTTCGACAAACAAAGTGAATACAGCTACGAACGTCTTGGCGCCAGCGGAAATTTAAATATTTTTTTAAGGTTGGCAGTACCGTAGTTCTACGTGGTCCTGTATTACGGAAATGTAAACATGCACAGATAATTTTCCCTAATTTTCTGTACTTGGTGCATATAGCCCAACAATTTTTCTGCACCAAAGTTATTGTGGTATTACAATATATTTTGATAATAATTATTGTGTGCCTACAATATCAATAACTTTTGCAATTTAGTTTTATAATACCGCAGTGAAGATAGGCAGAAGCGTCGTCAAGCGCTGTAGATTTCAAGTCCGCTAATGGCGGACGCTAATAATTTTGGAAGTTTCGTGGTTCTATTGTTCTGTTTTTAAGAATTTCACATATTTTTATATTTGGGAATGAGTTTTGTTCTTAGTGATCGCGTCCACAGTGTAATATATGTGCCAGTGATATGAAATGTTCGGAGTGAACATGACAAAAGCACCCGCTAGATATGTAACCTTTTCCATAACCTCGTTTACGCGAATGGAGTAGATATGTGATCGATGTGTGTGCAACGGTGAACGATTTTTCGTCCGATTCGCGTTACAATTAGTGCGAAGTAATTCGGCATTTTAGTGATGGAAGTGTCCGCGTCGCGGTTTTGCAATCCGACGCCCGTGTTCGATGTAACGTAAGCGAGCCGGTCGATCGCTAAAGCCAGTGCGAGCAGGGACGGCCGCCACCAGCCGAACATGGCTGCGACGCAGGCTGAGTCTCAGCGGAGCGATGCGAACGTGGATCAGAATCCGTCGGAACAGCTCAGTGAATCTCGGAACGCTCTGTTACAAAACGGCACCGACAAGTCCGTCGGGCGCGTTCCGCCCGATGGCGTTGTGAACACAAAGAGTAAGTCGCCTATGTCGGGCGAGCCGGGCCCGCCGCGTGACGCTGGCGAGGCGCCGGGCCACGACCGGGGCGGCGAACGCCCGCTGCCCGACCAGTACGGCTCGTACCGCTACTCGGAGGGCGCGGATCCCTACTATTCTCAGAGAGGCGGTTTCCCCGGCAAGCCGCGGCCACCGCCGCAGCAGAGGTTCTTCCCCGGGCAGGCGGTGTCGCCGGCGCCGGGCCCCACTCCCACACTAAACTCCCTGCTGCAGTCGAGTGGCGCGCCGCCGCACCGCTATGCCAACAGCTACGACCAGCCGCCCGGGGGCTATGCGCCCGCGCCCGGCTGGCCGCCGCCTCGGCCCATGCCGCCTTATAACCCTCAAGGAAGCCCATATAGAAACTCAACGGTAAGTTCAATGTTAAGATATCACTTCACATACACAAGCTACTCTTCTGTCAAGTAGCTTGTCACAATCTAGGTTAAATAATAGGTTTAGTACCTAGCTAAAAGCTACAGCTCTAATTAATCAATTTAAATGTGTAAACAGAAAAACAATATTGTGTAATAAATAATAATAACACAATAATCTAATCAATGTTCTACTAACTTCCAAATTTAGATGCAAATCAGGGCATTTGGAACCAGTAGTAATTGACAATTCGAAAACACTTAGTAAAACTTTAATTGAATAAAACAAAAATTCCTATTCTAATCTGCTTAAATACTAACCTATAATATATAAATTTCTAAAAGAGTTCACCTAATAATTTTTCTTAATTATTATGGACCTTTATTATGCAGAGTTACAATTTGTTTACCATTTAGAATATAGTGAAACTGTTAAATTATTTTTGTATAACCAACACAGAACAGAAAACAAGAGAATACCAATGTATTCTGTTTCATATTATATGTTTAATCATTCAGTGTATTCAATGTTTTCTATTTCATATTATATAAAATAGTTTGGTGACTGCTGTTCTGCTATGCTATCATAATATGATAACATAGCAGAACAGCAGTCACCAAACAAAATGGAATAAAAGCCATATTATGGCTTTATTGCCATTTTGTTTTTGTACACATTCTATAAAATATATAAATAATTTACCAAAACTAAACCAAAATTTCTTTAGTATATTTGAAAATTCAGGCCTTTTTGTAATCTGATAGAATTTGTGAGATATTTAAACTTTGTACACTTACCTTTTATGTCAACTCTGTCAACCCTCCTACCATGTAACCAGCAATCACCTGATCATCATCCCCATATGCACTGCCCTCTACCTCAGAATGTGTCTTAGTTCATAGAAAAGAACTGGTTTTCTTGATTATAAGTTGAAAGTTGCATTAAGAGTGTTGTATTTGGACCCTTTTATGACCATTGAGAAAACTGAGATTTTATAGAAATATTTAAATATTATTAGATTTCTTTCTTGGCTCCATTTTTTGTACTTACTGTTTGATGTTATCAGATAAATATAATTTATATGTACAATAAATTGCCTATTTCACCATTGTAGAGTAAACTTCACCTGATAAATCATTTTAACGGTTTTTGTATTGAAAATTCTGATGAATTCCGATAACTAGTTCCATTTATAAAACATAATTCCAGAAGTAGGATTCCAAGTTGAAAAAATTGAAAAATTTAAATCTGCATTTATCACTCACGCAAATTCTTGAAATTAAATTTACAAAGTCTTCTTAAATCTATTTTATACTCATTAATATTTTTCACTTGGTTTATTTAAACTGCAATATTCATTCAGTTAGGGTGCTATGGCTAACCCCTAAATAAAATTGTATTTTATTAAAACAACCTAACCACTATGCCACTATTAATAAGCCACTAACTAAGTACAGTAAAAACTGCAATCAATTTTTAACGTAAACACAATACTTAAAAGCTCATAAGTCAATAAAATATTCCTCAACAAAACTTGTCAGAGTTAATTTGTCATCACATCACATCACACTATATATAATATAATACTATATATAAAATGTAATATTATAAAGGCAAAAGTTTGTATGTCGGTTTTGTATGTTTGTTACTCCTTCACGCCATAACAAATGAACTGATTTGACTAAAATTCAGAACCAGGATTTACACATAGGCTACATTTTATTCCCAATTTTTTCAGAATATGAAAGAGGTCCTGTGGAAATTAAAAAACCTTAATCCACGCGGATGCAGGCATCGTCTAGTGAAAAATAATTTGGCCATTGTTTCATCCCAACTGATGAAGCAAGAAATAATGATTAACACAATAGATTAAATAATATTTTTTTTTTTTTAAGAATAGCAGCTAAGCTGAAGTTGACTAATATTCTCCTCTCCTCTCCAAATAAGTTAATAATGTTAACAAGGAATAGACATGTTCAATAAACTGTTAATCTGCAATGTATTTTCCCTGACTATTTGAAACTAAAATGATTTATGATTTTGGCAATTTATGTATTATTATCTTTTTACTTATGTTTTACAGTAGCACCTAAACTATTGAGTCCATTTTGAATGAATTTTTTTATATCTACCCAGAACACTTTAGTTCAACATTTCAACATAGACTTATAAGTGCTTTCCGTCAATCCATTCATTTTTATGGTCCAGGTGACATTTTATATGAAGAAAATCAATATGGCAGTTGCTATAATTTTACACAGTTTCAAACTTTTTTTTTTAAATGCCTGTTAGTTATAGGTTTAATAACAATATTAAATATTATTAACTTTAATAACACTATTGCAATTTTGGTGAATGATTGCTGGTTGCAGTAGATACTTTAATAACTAAAAGAAAATAAGTCCTTTCTCGATATGCTCACTCTGCATTGACTCTGCATCTGTGGCCATTCCATTTATATGGATGATAAAACTTGCATCCACTGTTCTAGCAATGTTGACGCATATTAGAAGTAGCATAGCATTTGTATAGGTGCCGTTTTTTTTTTGCAAAGTAGAGTTTGTTAGTAAACTAGATGATGCCCGCAAATTGACAGGATGGATTAAGGTTTTTGATCCTGCGGGAACTCTCTTATTTCCCGGAATAAAAAGTGGCCTATGTGCAATTCCAGACTATAATCCGAGTGCCAAATTTCAGCCAAATCGGTTCAGCCATTGCAATATATTTGAGTAACAAACATACAAACTTTCGCATTTATAATATTACTAGCTTTAACCCGCGGCTTTGCTCACGTTAGGTTAGCTTTTTTAAAGCCCTATTTTACCTCCTTCGGGGTTGAAATTTTCAAAAATTCTTTCTTAGCGGATGCCTACGTCCTAATAGCTACCTGTATGCCAAATTTCAGCTCGATCGGTCCAGTGGTTAGAGCTGTGTGTTGATAGATCAGTCAGTCAGTCACCTTTGCCTTTTATATATTTAGATTAATAGGATAATAGGATTAACACTTAAGGACCAGAAAACATATACTCAGTGAGCAAAATAAATAGGTAGGTAATTCAGCAAGAATTTACAGATAGTCTGCACCAATTTTTTTTTTTTAAATTAAACTTGCATCTAAAAATCTTTTCTGTCGATTAGTTAGCTCTTGCCATAGTTTTTAACATTAACCAGAACATTTTAGTTCAACGTTTCTGAAATGACCCGCTAAGGTGTGGAATGTAATTCCAGGGCCTGTGTTTTTGACCTTGTATAATTTGAGTAACTTTAAGGCAAGAGTGAATAAGCATTTTCTAAGCAAGCATGCTCCAACCTAGACTTCACCAGTGCTTTCTGTCATTGATTGTCGTCAAGGGCAAGCCTATCTAGTAATAATCTAGTAAAAAAAGTAGTAGTAATCTAGTAAAAAAACTGTCACAGCACCTAAAATTCTTTACTGTTGGATTGGCAAGGTTTTAGTAGGAATTAGAATTGAATCCACTTTCTAATTCATTAATAATGATAATATTGCTGTAAAATAATACAATATATAGTTAGAGAAATCCTACATAGTATAAGGAATGACAATTAACCTTTAAGTACTGACGTGGTTATGCCAGGTCATAAATGGTGACGTGACGTATCTCAGACGGCTATAGAAATAATTAATAAATAGTATGATTATGTAATAATAAACACATTAATCATTTCAAATATATTCCATCTACTATATATTTGCTAAGAATGTATAAGAAAACAACAAAATATTCATGTTTAATCAACATTTATTTAAGCAACATGTAATTCGATTCAGATCTTGTAGTTTGGTTGAAATTGGTGATAGGTCTGTTTTGTAGCTGACTCTGACTCTCCGTATCTTGTTCATCTTCTGAATGCTCTGATTCCATATCATGATCACTTTCCAAAATAAAATTAGGGTCTGACACTTAGAAAATATACAGTAATAATGTTCAACAGACTCTACTGACCTTACGTCTGAGAGACACTGCCAAGCTACACAGCCGAACATGTTGCCGTACCGCTTCTGAACCCTCGACTGACCAATCAACGCGAAAAATCCCGAAGCTACCGGAAAGGGCGAGGGGGTCTCATTAAACACGACGAAATAATACTCAAATTTATTTGCATGCCGTCTGTGAGACACCCACGTCATTACTTAAAGGTTAAACAAAAAAAATATATATCCCAACGGATATATATTTTTTTTGTGCATTGACATTGCTGACCGACTTGTGGACTGAAGTCTCCTCTCGAATGAGAAGGGTTTTGATTATAGTCTACCATATTGTGATACTGGTCAAGTGTGGGTTTGCAGACCTCACCTCTGAAAACATTATGGAAAATTCTCAAGCATGTAGGCTTCCTCACGATGTTTTTCTTCAAAAAGCAAACAAGTGATACTTAATTGGTTTAGTAATGTATTATATTAATTAATTATGAATGAACAATGTTCCACATACACAGTAATTAGCTATACGTATAACACAAATCTTGCTACAGAAACATTAGCAATTTTAATTAGATGTAATTAAAAACCAGTTTAAACGATTTACCGGCGGATAATACGTTTTTCATTCATACGGGGAAACGTAAGAAAAAATACACTACAAACGGTAGCCAACGACGCTACAGTGTATGTTCTCGTCACGGCCATGTATGCCGGTTGTTACTTGTTGGTCGCAAAAGGGAAAAAGGAAAAAAAACGCTATAGAGGAATAACAAAGCTGGCCCCGCCGTTAGCGGATATAAAAACGAAAGCGTACGGCGATAGTGAAAGTTTGATGTGTAGGCAAATATTACTCGCTCCCGGGCGGAGATTTGTGCGTTCGTCTCAATTGCGAAAGGGGGTAAAGCAGCCGCGGCGCGAGGCTTCCACGTCATTCTGTTCTCTGTCGCTTCCACTTTCCGCACTTATAGATTATGTAGTAGGTCGGGAGTTGGTGGCAATTTTGGTACATGACAAGCTCATGTTCGGAGGGATGAGACAGCTCCCCTCTGTAGCTCTTCTTTGCAACGAGACTTTGGCGAAGTGCATTGTGATGAACTGGCACTAAATAAAGCCAGAAAGCTAAAACAACAACAACAGTTGTGAAAAACAGCTGGCAACAATAGGTGACACTGAATTTTTGAATTATAATTATTAAAACGGCGAAAGATAAAACGCAATCCAAATAAAATATGATTTGATTTCTGGCATTCAGTTTGAGTACCTTAATAAAAAGCAGCCATCTGATCTACCTTTTGGAATGTAACGAGGTGTGACGTGATGGCGTTAATGTTTGTGCCGCCATCGTATTGGTTCGTCAGTCACGAAAAGTGTCGCATCCTTCGCCTTCCACTGTCATCTGGAGCTCCTTAGTTTTTTTGATGTGAAACATCTATTGGAGCACCTTGGGGGGTAAAATCGAGTCGTATGCCGTGATGGCCTCCGCCATCGCTCTCTACTCCCTTGTGTGTGCGTGGCCCGTCGTTTTCATCTTCCAGGTGTCTCATGCTCATGTTTGGAACTATATATACCATGTTGTATTGTACCCATGTTGGAGCAAATAAAATTTCACTTAACATATCTAGATTTATAGTGAAGAATTTGAATTGGAAATCAAGATTTAGATACAATGTAGCCTATGCGCTATTATATAAGCTATTACATTATGAAGTTTCATCAAAATCCGTCTAGTAGTTTTTCGCATGAAAGAGGTAACAAACATCCATCCATCCATCCTCACACTTTCGCATTTATAATATCACAAGTAGGAATAATAGTATTACAATTTACAATCCATTACATGCTATAATGAATCGATCGAAAACCGTGTTGGGGCTTCTGTTGGATTGGGAGAGCTGTTGGCTAGTTCAAAAATAGCCAACAGCTCTCTAGCTAGGTACTAAGTAGAACCACTGCCGCCGGGAGGTGTTTGACAGATAGCGATTTGCGGTATCAACGGGAATGAATCTTGACATCTGACACGCGTGGCCAGCGTTGTGTGAATTCGAAAGGATTTCGCTCCGACACCAGGGTGTCAGGTATCCCAAGTACTTACGTAGTCGTTATCTCTACTTGGTGCTCCGTAACTGTACCTGCAGCAAAAATAATCAATTTTTTAGGATTTCTTACCCAAAGGGTGCCAACGGGACTCCATTGACAGCCTCTGCTGTCAGTCCGTCCATCTGTCAGCGGGCTGTATCTCAAGAACCATAATAGGTAGAAGCTAGAAATTTTTAAAGAATACGTAGTTCTGTTCTGTTGCTGCTAAAACGACAAATAATAAAATTAAAACATAAAGAGGGCCGGACACCATACAAGAAACGTGATATTTTTTGCTCGACCTTAACAATGGTACGGAATCTTTCATATGTGAGTCCGACTCACACTTGGCCGGTTTTATTTATAAACATAAGCTCGTGTTCTGTAGTGTGATTGTCGAAAACCTATCTGCCGTGCATAGATCTATCATCATGTCTAATCCAAAATCAAAAGATAAGTACTGGTGCTGTGTTACTTCTGTGGCGCTTGCGGCGTATAGAAAAATCTGTGGTATGTTTTACGGTGCGCTTTGGTACTTCGACGCAATGCATCATTGCTGAGACTCGGCGCAGAAACTCGTAAGCTCAATTCTTGGTCCATACCTATTCGTCACTGGACGCTAAGAAATTGAAAACGAATTATTGTGAATAAGGCCCTTAATGGCATAGCAGCTGTCCGTTTAAGTTACGGCCTATCGTAGTTATTTCTACACATAAGGTCTAGCGATAGTCCACTTCTGAGGATCATTCAAAACGAAGTTTTTTCAAAAAGAGAGGTAAATCTCACAAAAATGTTATTTGCACAATAAGGCCACGTACGAAAACTTACATATTATAATGTTTCGAGACGCGGAGTTTCTGGTGGTTATGAATAAAAAAATTTGAACCCAATAATCCTACTAATCTTTCCTACTCTTACTAATATTATAAATACCAAAGTTTAGATGTATGGATGGATGTTTGTTATTCAATCACACCGCAACGATTGAACCGATTTGGCTGAAATTTTTCACAGAGATAGATTATAGTTTGGAATAACACATAGGCTACTTTTTATCCCGGAAAATAATTAGGATTAGAAGGAACTTGATAGTGTCGCTTCAAAATTCACCGCATATATGTGGTTTTCTTTCTTCCAATGGTAGGTAGTTGGAACTCGGAACTGTGCGCTGATCAAGCAAGCAAAGCGACATTAAGCCAACACGGAGAAAGTCGAGTCTTTTTCCACGTCGAACCACGGACAAAGAATCCGTACATATTTAAAAATGTCACGAGACGCAATGTTTTACGTGGAAACGGATCGAAAGGAATTTGAACTCAACACCATATCGGAATAAGGGCCGCGGCGGCGACTTTCCTGCGATCCGGGCTTAAATCCTAGTGCGGTTTGTTGCCGTTCCGCACCGAGCCGCCATAAAACAATGCATCGGCCACGTGCTGTTTACACTTTAGAGTTCACATCCAAGGTCGTACGCATTTGTAAGGATGGACCTGTGTTGTGTAGGTCGAACAAATACCGGTTACGTAACTGTCCCACTTCCCACGGCGGCGGGCCGCTCTTCCGTCCCTCAAGGCACTTGCAATTAGCCCATTTGTTTATGGGGTTGTGATTTACTGCTTTTTTTTTTTTTTCAAAGCAACCCCTCTCTCTTTTATTTGAACCCGTTCAATGTGCTCTCGTTGCTAAATCGCTGGTACAACAAGTGCTTGCCGCAGGTTTACTGTGAGGGTTCCGTAGACAATTGACGATCGCGTGTTCCCTCATAAATTGAAATTCGAAATTATTTATTTCATGTAGGCCAACTTGTGACTTAATCGGTTCGATAAGAAGGTTCTATAGAGAACAGCCGATAAGAGTTGCTAAGTTTCTTGTCGGCTCTTGATTAACGTATATGATGCTATCATCTACAAGATCTCATACACTTAGTAAACCATGTACCTACCTGCTACCTACGTGTCCGAAGCCTCAAATATACGTTACGTACGTTCGATTGAGGTTTTGAATTGCTTTTACCTTTTCAAGTTATACATAGGTACTCGTATATTTATGTAAGGAAGACTAGCTACGAGATTCTCTAAAAATGATTGCTACAGTGTGGTGATCGAAATCAGCTCTGATTGGCCGAAACTCACTTTGGCTCAAATACATTGTTGCAGCAAGAAAGCCATAAATTCACCGCATCACAAAATTTCAAACTGTAAATCATGAATCAATTGATGTAGCTTTCCGGAATCATGTATTTCAATTAAGTAAATAGGTAGGTGTGTTTTGTATTAGTAACTAATCAGTATTGATATGCAATCGTCACTCGAGCGTTTTCGACGACATACCTATTATATCTAAGTAGGTAGGTACACGCTACATAGTGATTAATTTATGAATGGTTAAACAAACAAGTGTTGTGTGGAATTAGTCATTTATCTCGGCGCGTTCGTTGTTTACCCACAATCGTGTTAGATAGTTGTCGATAAGGAGACACGTGGTTGCGGGGTCGACGACCCGACATACTGTGCTCGCCGACAGCTCGGTAATAATAATAAAATGTTTCCGTGCGACTGGTTCAAGGGCGACCCGCTGATATCGGCGCCCGCTATATTTAGATTTAGCTGTTTGATGTGGATATACAGTCTACGCTACGTGACTCTTGTTTCCGGCTTCCGCCTAATCTCTTTCACACGAAAAGTCGTTTTGCTCTAGTTTAGGTGCGTTTCTCTTTTATTGATGTCAGCTTTTAAATCGTTTTGAGGTTGTGTCGAATTGTCAAGGGAAATGAGATCATTTCCTATACCTACTTCGAATCAAATCCAGTACCGGTGTCTTGCGAAGGAAGGAATTCCATGTCTGCACTTTAGCAGGGGTATCATGAAGAAACTTATTATATTTATATATAGAGCCCGCGAATTTGTGAACGCCTACAGTACATACTTATTGAAATCCCGTGGGTCCTTTAAAATGTCGTGAGAACTCCTTGATTTCCCAGGATAGCCTGTGTCCGTCTTCGGAATGCAAACTTTTTTCATACTAAGCGCTAAAATCGGTTTTGACTATCAAAATTTTTTTTTGTTCGGAGGAACCCCTATTCCCGAGATAAAATCAAGCCCAAGTTACTCTTTGTATAATCCTCTACCTGCCTGTGAAAATTCCGATCCAATCATTACCGCCATTCCGAAGATTAACTCGTACAAACAGGCAGATAGACAATTTTAAATGTGTTACCTTACAAACAAAATTGTGATTTGTGACGTATCAAAAGAGATTTATTTAGAGAATTGCCTGTTTCCCATTACAATGTCAGGGTGGGCGTGCGGCAGCGATACGTGGTCACATTGTTTCACTCAAGATTGAAGTGGCAGTAAAATGTTAAGCGTTGGCTGAAGTCTTTTATAGTAAGACAGTACTTCAATGTTCGCAGCAATCAATGTCTAAACGAGCAAAACAACAGGGTGCAGACAACGGCGCAGACAAAGAGCAGCGTAGACTAAACCGCCTTTGATTATCAATTAACGTGTTAGTTGATCGATATTCTATTCTCTTCGTATTTAGGGCGCCACGTTGCGGTGCGTAGTGCAGGCCCGAGTAAATTCGCTCTCACTTTCGTATCGCAATAGCGGCGTGTACATGAAAACGAGATGAATGGGCCCGGCGGAGACCGTTCATTCTGAGGCCGTGATGTGGATTTCGTAAAATCAATGCGAGCCGTCTCGGACCCGCGTGGACGATAATCGTGTCATTGTTGTGCTTGGATAATGGCCCGCCGTGGGGTCGGCGACCGCTTTACTGCCATCTATTAAAATTTCACTTGACATCACCCGCTCTTGATTCGGATGAACAAGCGGTTTTAGCGATTCGTCCAGCGTCATTTGACAACCTATGACGCAACGGCCTTCCGCAAACAAAAAATCTTATTCGAATGGTGCCCGTGGTACTTTTGGAAACCATCATTCATTAATAATAAGAAATAGCTCCTATAAAGATCTCGTGTGAAAGCGGTTCCTTATGATTAGTTAGTTATCTAACGTCAAACTCAATTAATCCCGTGAAAAAAAACAACTTAGCTAAAATTCGAAACCGATTCCGAGTTCTTTTGCTTGGTCTTTACTCCCTCTTTGTACCATGAAACATTATGTATTCCATAGGCCTATAATAGTATATCGAGTCTGAAAGCTGAAGGGGAAATGGCAAGGCAACGTAGTTCAAAGAACCGATAGACATTGTGGCCCAAGATGTTGGGAAAGAAACACAAAGTACAAAAAGAAGGAGGAAATATTGAATGTACATACACAGGTTCATCCAATGCTTTCGGCATACCTCAGCAATTCCTAAATCAGGGCTCCACTCATCATTGAATGGGTCGACAGATGCTAATGAGCGCGATGATGGTGATAATAGGGCCCTCGCAATGTTGGTAAACAGACCCCTATTAGGTAGACGGATGGTCACCAGACGAGTCCCAGAAGCTGGTACAAGACCGTGTGGATATCCCTATAAGGGTCCTCTGTCCAACTGTGGACGTCTGTTGATTGACGACAACGACAACCTTACTTTAAATTAGTAGATAGATAGGTACTTCAAACACGTTGTCAAGCTCCGGCCTCAGAGTGTCAGGCGACAATCTTACATTACAACTTATCCGATATAAGTTGTAATGTAACTAAGAACGTCACTCGTCACGCGGCCTGCACTCATTCATACATGTAATGGGGTCGTTAAACCACCGTGACGTCATGTAATTGCCGGCCCCCCTCGCCCGTCCCCCCGTTGAAATCAAAACGTCGGATTTATAACAAGGGAAACCTGTGTAGGTCAAGCCCATTATCTCCGCCTCATAATATACAGGTTGTTCTGAAAGTTAGGCAAGGGTTGTTTATTTGCATTGTTTTTCCACTCAGAACGATCCGGAAAATGTAAGATCGTAAAAGAATTACCTTATAGATAGGTAGTTTTATCTAATTATGCAGTGCGCAGTATTAAGGTTAATGCAATGTTGTAACTAAGGTAACACATACTTTGTAACCAGAAATGGTTACGTATTGTGTTGCATGAAGAATTTAATTACGACTAGCCTTCATGATGCAAACGACATGACGTAACACCCTACATCAGCAAATGTATATATGAATGCGAAAGGGGCCACTGCCAAGGACCTCTGTCTGAACGCAATCGGAAAGGTAAATGACTCATATATACCTACCTAGCTACCTATAAGTAGTCCCGTGATCTTATGAACAGTTTGGAAGACTACGACGAGTTAAAAATAAATATACGAATTTATTTTTTCGATGTTTGATTCAATGAAATGACGATTTAAGACGAGATCGCACAACGCGTGGTAAACATAAAGGCTTTTACAAGTTATATACCTACCGGCTATATTATATGTCACTCTCCAGGTTCAAAATTATAATCATGAAAACATATATCTAGTCGATCCGTGGCTCTGTTGGGGCGTGATCGAAGGACAAACCAGAACAAACGGATAAACAAAACTGAAGAGTTAGCAGCGCATAGGCAGTTCCTATGGTGCTGAATGGTGGTTCTTGGACGATAAAAAAAGTCACTCGCATCTGGCGAGAGGTGGAGGTGGAGGAAATGAACCACAACAACAAGTTAACTTTTTAAATAAAGTAACTATGAGTTTCACACACTCTTCGTTTCGCATCCTCGCCTACTTCTGGGGAAAAGGCCTATTGCCATTGTCGCATTTTTCTATGTCACTGTCATAGCGATCCGCAAAATGGAGGTAGGGTACCTTAATAAAGGGCCCATTTTTGTTGTCGGACGGAAAATAGGCCATGGAGTGATAAAAGCGAATTTTAAATAACTGCGTTATATGGTGTCGCTTCCTGTGATAGGAACGTGTAACTGTTCCCATTTGTCACTGTCAAGTGTCGCGTTGGTCGAAAGCCTACATTTTTTTCCCTCTTTTTTTATTTTAAAGCAAATTATTGAGTGATTATATAATATAGTCGCAAAGTAATTATTTGATGAGCCTATATCACGTGGCAAAGAGACAGTCCATCAACGGAAAAGTCATGTCAAAACTTCAGCAGTTTTACGACTGAGGTGTGCCAAAGCCTTTAACATGTGATTGAGAGCAAACACCATACGACCCGCACCTCCAAAAGTGGGCACACGGATTAACCCCTAACCTTATATAGTGTGATTACACCACCAAACTGTGCTAGTGCATTTGGATAATCCAATTGGTTTAACGTTACATTATCGACCTGTTCTGTGTTCGGCAAAATAATGAACAAATAAAGTTTTACTTTGTACTTATGTATCTATTAAACTCCATACAAGTGCCATACAAACTTTTTGTGTAGTTCGTGAGCGTTTCTGTATATTTCTCATCGCCTGCTGTTTTGGCCATCAATCCGTCCGCAAAGTTGAAGCTTGGAACTTAAAAGGCGTTTTCTTACCAAACATGATCAACTATAGTCTTCAGACCGGTATATTAGAAGTTTATAACTGATTTAACTGACCAAGTCAGTAGAAAAATAAAATTAATTAAAATTCACTGCCGCCTCCATCGAAGGCAAAAATATTTTTTAATCCGCGACTTGTCTGTAACTCGGTACATAACGGGCGGGCGCCTATACATTAAAGTAGATATCTACATCAAAGGTCACGACCGCCACTCTTATGTACGAGATAGTATGTACCTAAAGGAGTTCTTTATTGAGCCGTCTTGGGTGGGAAAGGGGTCGCTTTATTAGGTCAGTAACACTTGTAATCCCTTTGTTTGTTTACACTTGTTGAGCGTGTTATCGATCTCACAGAGTGACATTTTAATCGTTTATTTTGATAACATCAATTGGTATATGTACCTACTAAAGTTCGTAGCGAGTCGCGAAACTGAAGTGGAAATGGACTGGGCATATAGTTCGAAGAGCTGATGGTCGTTGGGGTCTTAAGGTACTGGTATGGCGACCCCGCACCGGAAAGCGCAGTGTTGGCAGACCCCATACTAGGATTCAGACGCCGCAAGACCGAGACCTGTGGAAATCATGCAAGAGACCTGTGTCCAGCTGTGGACATCTATCTGTTGATAAAGAAGAGTGTTCATTAGCTCCAAGCTTGCTCCAGGGACTGGATAAAATATTTTACCTTCAATACAAAATACACTAATATAACTTAGTGAAGTTCTTGATGTAATCAAAATCAGTATGCCATTTACTGTTGAAAAAATATATAGTTATTTAGGAAGATAATACTTTTATTAAAATTCGTGTTGGTAGATAGGCTACCTATGTAATAAAAACTTAGTTCTAATTTTTGTCTATGTTTAAAGCCCGGTTCGTGTGTTCCTTTGTTCAGTCTATCCGTAAAATAATCTGTCGATATGTTACCATTACCAACATGTCCTTTTATAGCTCTTCAAATTCAAAATTCTTTATTTGCAGCAACTGAGGCTCATTTTGTTAGTAGAGACAAAATCTTGTACTTACAACTAATGTTAGTAACCTAACCTAAATAGAGCGCACACAAAAAAGCGCTCTGTCGATGTTATAAAAAGTCCATACAATTTTTAATAATAACATCATTGCTAAAGATGAAATCGATAGGTTACAGATAGATTGAATAAAAATATTAAATTTAAAAAATCAAAAACCCGACTGCGTAAAAATTGAATTTTAAATCAAAACTGAAAATGAAAAAACAATCCAATAATCTAGGATTCTGTTAAATAATATTGACTTAACAGTTGGGACCCGTTATAGTGTTGATTTAAAATTCAATCGTTACGTAGTCGGGTTTTTGATTTTTTTTATTTAATATTTTTATTTCACACTTTTTAGATCTTATTTAATTGAGGGAGTTAATTGAAAAAAAAAAATTAAGTCAGAATGTTTGCTAACCAACTTTAAATTGTCATAGATCTTAAATGGTCATTCAAAATGAAAAATGATGAGAAAAACCTAACAATGATTTTCAAAATTTGAAAATTATTGTTAGGTTTTTCGTTTTAGGTTTTACTAAATATAGTTCGTCGACTTTTCCTTTTTCACAATGTAGCGTCTGGTGGTCGCCATATGGAATCTTGATTACTGTCATGATAAACACAAATCGAATGACGTAAGAATTATCAAAATCGGCGCAAGTGTTTGGTCTCCTGAGTGCTAGAACATACATAGACTCAAATTAACCACCCTCCTTTGCGTCACACAGTCGGGTAATAAAAAAAGTCTGAGCGTGGAATGTGACTTGCTAGAAATAGGTAGGCAAGGCAATATTTAAGAAGTTCACTATTACATTCCGATACATTCATCGGTTGTTGGATTATGTATTGAAATCTGAACACGAACCCGTGTTTGACTTTCTCGGAAGTCCTTCAGAGGAGGTTACTTTTACGTTTCAACTTCAACGTTGCGAGGTGTCTGTTGACAAAAAAACCTCAGAAATCTAAAACAATGTTTAAAATTAAGTAATGCTTCAATGTATCGACTTCTTTATAGTGATTATAGTTCAATAACAATACAATACTTTACATCATATAGATTGCATAACATAAGAGATGTTCATGACCGCGTAAAGATAAAACATTCGATTATCGCTCATTATGACGTAACAGTAACGCGTGCGGTTCGCGTCAGCCGTGACGGACTCATCGGCTAGTAGGCAAATAGAGTCTGTGTATTTAATTATAAAGTTGAAGGTATAAATAGTAACAACATTACGTCGTGTTATGCGCTCGGTTACTGGGTATTATTTCGGTCTCAGGCGTCACTAACTGAATGTCAAGCTCGCGGCAACTAGGCGCATGTTAGGCAACACTGCAACTCGTTATAGGGTTGTCGAATGGTCAAGATTCACTCGACTATAACGACATTACTGCCACTGCGCTACCAGTTACCAATGCAAGTAGAAAGCAGTTTTATCAAATTACAGCGATTGCATCAATACCCACTTAATACACCATCGACTTCCTCAATATGGCTTCAATAGCTCGACGGTAAAAGGAACGGACTGAAAACTGAAAGGTCGCAGGTTCGAGCCTCACCCCTTGCACTATTGTCGCACCCACTCCTAATACAAGCTTTTCGCGTATTTGGAGGGGAGAGGAAAATATAAGTCAAGTTAAGCTTGGCTAATATTCTTTAAAAAAAAAATATTACGCCTAAGGGAGGCCATATGCGATCAAGTTTACCGTCAAGTTTGCATGAGGCTTAGGTATTCGAAAAAAGGATCGATACCTGAGTGGTATCGATATTTTTGGTTAGATATCTAGGAAAGCTCAAGAAAGCTGTACCATTCCATCGAGAGAGATAATGCTATCTACATCAAAAAGAGAATAGTATTAATCTGCTGTCTGCTATGTGAAATCTAGTGACGAAATAAAAGTATCGAGTAATTGGAAAAGTATCGTAATTAAGCAAACTATAGTCAATACTCTATTTGATGTACCTATAGCATAGCAAACTTGATCGTATATGGCCTCTCTAAGAAAACCATCAGGTGTGGTTGCATTTGGAATTGTCAAAAGAAACTGATGTCGCTTTGTTACTATATCTTAAGCCTTCTAAAGTACCTACCTACCCCGTAAAGCTCTCGTACTTTGTACTTATAGCCACATATCAGTCATACTCGTAAAAAATGTTAATCAGACACACCTACTTCAGAGAGAAAGTGTTTTTTCAAGGAGTATTTCAATTGACGATCTGGCAGCCCTAATACATGGGAAAGCGTGCACCTAGTTAATACATACTAACACATACACAGATCTACTCGTTAAATCTCAAATGAGCTAAACAAACTACATATCTTTAATTTATAGCCTGGCGCTAATATTGCGTCGGTATTTCGAGGCCGTGTACTTAAGCGACGTACACACATTCACATACGCAAGCATGAAGCATATGTTTTATACATTTTGCATTTGTACATAGTGTGTGTGTCTCCATAAGCTAGGAGGCGAGGTTCTAATTGAAGATAAAACAAGCTCATGTCAACATTCCTAACATTGTTTTGACGATCTCGTTAGTGTAGTGGCTAACCTTTTTGGCTGCAGATCGTGAGGGCCCAGGGCGGGTCAAACAAGCTTTTGGGGTTTTTTTTGGATAGGTCTATGAGAGTTAGAATATATAAAGTACACTTGTGTCTTGCGCACATACTTGCTCACTGTAATATGTCCTGCGTGTTATTTTGAATTATGTTTTACTAGATGACGCCCGTTATTTCCTTCGCTTGGATAAAGTTTTTTTATTTCGTTATAGAAGTGATCTATATTTTGTATCGAAAATACTCGTATTTAAGGTTCCCTTAGTAAAAGAATAAACGGCTCAAGTGATCTTGATGGAAGGTACATTTTTTCCTAGGAAACGAGTGTTCGCTCGAGTTTAAGTTGAAGTCGCGAGTCTTTAATAAAAACAAGAATTTTGAATTTGTATAGCATCATAATGTGAAATGGTCATGCGAGGTAGGCCCAGGCACGTGTTACGAGTTCTCGGAAGCTGGAAACAGATGATCGCGATGAACACGGTTTACGTCCCATTGTTGGTTCCAACAAGCATAAAAAGTAAACCGGTCAGCGCGCCTTTTATCGTCAAAGCTCATTGAAATAAAGTAATAATAGTAATAACAGTCAATCCCATCCCGGTCGTTTTCTCTTTTTCTTCCGACAATACAGTTATGGCCCCGCTTTTTGTAGATGCGTAAAGGGATAGCCCGACGGCGTTTAATATGTAAAGGAAGGCAAGGTTACACTCACACAAAAGTATATCAGTGTAAGGTGCGTATGTAGTGTAGGGAATCCCCAACTTTTTACAAACACAATCAAAAGAGTTATGTAATGTTACGTATGTATATCGTACACAGTGCTACTCTTGTTTGTACGAATGTCGATATTATACATACATTACCGGCCTCTTGTATTAGTCATAGGTCATTAACATTTCTGTTATAATACACTGTTTACTTTTTGTACATTTTATATAGCTCTCGCGTCCTTGGCGATGTGTGTATGACGGCTGAAATATTTAACGTCGTTCTCAAATGCGGCACACGTAACGTTTTGTTACTCCGCAATCGTCCGCACGGTGCCTTTCTCATCGCGGGCTTAGTTTCTCAAATTTATACTCACAGCGTCTTTTATCTGTGTCACATAGATTTCATGTCATGGAATTACTCGTAACTCGCCGTCAGTCGTCTTCAAGAAAACACTTCTCATCTAGCGCGAATTTCATTCGAGTCAATGCATTTCATGAGAAGGTTTTAATTCTTATAAAATATCTGTAAGTGTAAGTCCGTTGAGTTGTAGGCTTTGAAATATCATAAACCCCGTGGGAACTCTTCAACTTTACGGGGTAAAAAAGGCAAGCTATCTCCGTGCCTAATTTCATCAAGATCGCTTTAGCGATCAATATGTGCCTAACATCAATTTATTTTTTACGTAGTAATTTTAATTTCACGGTCTACGCTAATCGTATGACGCTTCAATTTCATCTATTTACATAGGTGACGGGGTCATTTGTGGAGCCTTTAGTATTGCTACTTAAATTACGAGGAAATCGGTACTGGATTTTAAAAATTGTACGGAACTCGAACTAGAAAGAACTGACATCAGCAAAGACCATGAAACACTTTGACAGCGGAATTGAGCGCTATGATATTTTAACAGAGCGGCCTTAATTCCAATTTTGTCCACCTGACCTGATAAGTTGGTTAACCGTCAGCCTTTGGCTTTCAGTTCGCGCAACAACCGTTTTGCTATTGTGGCTTTTAAAATAATTCTCAAAAGGTTCCGTTATTTCAGTCCCCATTACATCACCCGGCCCATGTACATGAACTTTTCATTTTTCAGTCCGCGCATTAACCGTTGCGTGCGCTATTGAGGCTTTTCGAATAATTTTCAAAAGGTTTCCGCTATTTGAGTCCCCATTACATAAGGGCTCATGATCATGAACTTTTCATTTTTCAGTGCGCGCATTAACCGTTGGGCTATTGCGGCGTTTAAAATAATTCTCAAAAGGGGTTCCGTTATTTGAGTCCCCGTTACATCAGGGCTTAAGATCATGAACTTTTCATTTTTCAGTCCGCGCATTAACCATTGCGTGCGTTATTGAGGCTTTTAAAATAATTCTCAAAAGGGGTTCCGTTATTTGAGTCCCCATTACATCAGGGCTCAAGATCATGAACTTTTCATTTTTCAGTCCGCGCATTAACCATTGCGTGCGTTATTGAGGCTTTTAAAATAATTCTCATAAGGGTTACCGTTATTTGAGTCCCCATTACATCACCCGGCCCACGATCATGCCGAACACGTCATAATCAGAAATGCGTTTGTGTTTAGGTACTTAGTTAATGACATAATAGTGATGCAAGTGTGAACGCGGCCGCCGTCCCGTTTGGAATCCGGTCACATTCCTAACGGTTTGCACTTGCACTGTCGGCTTTGATGCAATGCGGCTGCAGGCGACCCACAATATTATATCTAATTAAATATGCCTCCCGCCCACTGCCTTCATTCATGAGTTCGGTTATCGGTGCTTTATTAAGGTCAACCTTTTAAGGTTGTTTGGAATATTACGTGTTCCAAGTTCGTTCAAATTTTTTTTGTTTCGCAACTATGAAATTTATATATAGGTACCTACTTCGACTTCGTCCGCGTGGAGTTTGGTTTTTAAAACACCTGTGGCAACCCTACGCTTTTCCGGGATAGGTAAATTATGTCGCTCTTCAAGTCCTCAAATATACCCGTGAAAAAAATCACGTCGATCCTTTACTCCGTTACTGTGTGATGAAAGGACAAATCAACAGACCATCAAAAAACTCAAATTGCATTTATAATATGTAATTAGTAAAGATGTCGTTTATAATAATATGTCGAACATAATATAAAAAATTACATACACATAATATTTGATATTTAATAAATACAAATTATTTTCATTTCAGTGCAAGTAGTAAGTAGCAAATAGAAAATTAGGTCTTAGTTATTAAAACTGTCCTGTGTCAAAATATCCCAAACGAATCGTTATTAGATATCATAAATCACAATATTATAACGCTAGAATTGACAAAATTTAAGTTAAATACTACCAAAACCACAAGAGGTGTGGAAACAGCTTTTCTTATCTCAACTGTCCAAAGAATTTGAGCGTGAATATGTTTTTTCGAACTAGACGTATACCTAAATATTTTAGGGTGTTTAATGCATGCATTTCAACCAGTTCACACTTTACATATTAGGTGTAAACGTTTGAAATTTTAATCACCAATATCATATAAAATAGTTTTCAACGGTGAAAATACAATACATGTGCGACAGAAATGGTACACGAGGAAAATAAATTGATTATACAATAGAGTCGGGTTTGAGATCTCTCCCCCTGCCAATTTGTTGGCCAACAGAAACCCCACCCCCTCGCATTAAACGAACTTTTATGAGACGAAGAGCTCGACTCTGAGGCAATAGGTCACTCGACTGTTGGTTTATTCCGACACGAGATTATGATCTCCGAGACTAACTTTGATCGTACCTACCTACGCGAACGATCGAGTTATTGTTTCAGTCGCCGGGCGCTCTTTTTGTTCGGAAGTAGGTCGATAAATTCGTATAACGTTACATTGATCGAAATGCATTGTTCTCTTTCATATAACAGAGATACGGTGCGTGTAGAGGCAATATAGGTGCGTAGCGGGCGGAGGTATGCGCGGGCTGCGCACCTACCCGCGGGTCAATTACTGCATAAATCAATACGGATGTCGCCCTATGCGGCGGCTCTTTGTTCCGACCGACTGGAGATACGAGGCCCGTCTCAGTGGTTCCAGCGCTGTCCGGAAAACTCGCTGAGGTATCGTGGGGTCGGATGATTACTTATTAACGTAGGTGGAGGCTGGCTGGCGCGGGCGGGTCGCTGCGAGCTCGTCGCGCGATCGATGCAGTGTCCGCCAATGGCGCGCCGCCGCCCCGCCGCCCGCGCGCCCTACCCTCGGCACCCCCGCGCCGCACCCCGGCAACACACCGCCCTCATAAATCATTGAATCCGCCATAAAACACCCCGATGTTCGTAAAAATGTAAGTCTAATTGGCGGACAAACTCCTCATATCTCATAGTCCCACTAGCGTCGAAGCCTCCGCAGTCGGAGCATCCTTTCGAGATGTAAAACATTCGATCAAAGGGTACCGACCGCTTCCCGGCGCTCGTTTGCCTCGGAGCGCGGCTCGTACGGAATAATTGAATTTTCATCATAGAACAAAATGAGAGCTGAAAACTGAAACGGGCGGCATTGTTGGCACAGCGAATTACTTTGGACGTCAATTATTTAGATGCGATATCTGTCTGAAAATTGATATTACAGCGAGAGCGGGATGTTTTTATAGTTACGGCGGGCCTGAAATGTTTTAGATAAAGGGGTTTAGCTATCGGAGTGGGTTATTGTTTATTTTCTTTTTGTTTATGCCGCTTTAATTAAGTTATTTGAATTGAAATACAATACAGCCTAGGTACAATTTATCATAATTGTGCTATGTAACATAGAAGATAATTTATTTATATTTAGTTTTCTATGGCGACATTAACCACTCGCATGCAACACCACACAAGACTTTTATACTACTCCCGACGCACGTTTCGCCCCGACACCGGAGAATCCTGAGGAAATGTCGACTTTACAATGCTTTACTTTACAATACTTTACTTGCTTGATCAGACAATACAATGGTGTCGCCAATAAAAAAATTCTTTGGCGACACTACCTCAATTTTGTCGCCGCGACACTTTCGAAACTTTGTTTTTTTTTTAATAAAATAAAGTCGCGCATAGTTTGAATATGTTGGGCCATTATATCCTATTTCTAAAGTCTAGAAGTCTAATGAAATCACAAGTTTGGCGGCTGCTGTTGCAAAGTTTTGCCAATGCCAGAACAAACACAAACTCTTACTTTCGTTACTAAAATTGGCAGCTTATTTGCCTGTAAACTATCCTGACGGTCCTAGATGTTTTCATTTATCACAGGTACATTTAATTTTATTTAAAAAAATAAATCACAGATAAATAATAATCACTGCAGACAATACACACATAGCTGTAAAATAGGTATATGTCACACTCAGACAAAGGCAGTTTTGACAAATATTTCGGTCAAAAGTGGTTTTTATCTTGTATCTAGTGTATCATAATAATATATGCCCTATTCGTAGTCCTTAGACATAATCCAATCACAAAATCTATTTAGTAACAGTTCAATATGTAAACATGAATTGACAAGGTTGACTTTGCAATCGTAAATCAGAATAGGAATATCTAGATATTTTGTTATCCAACTTATCAATCAATAAAATATACAATTAGTCTAATATCAATAACGTCAAGGTCGAGCATTGAACTTATGCCAAATTGATCGTCTAATGTCGCCTAATGGTGTGGATTGTTAGGTAATAATATTATTATAGTTGATTTAATATTCGGAATTAATCTCGTCAGTCCAAGGTCTCATATAAAACTGATCTCAGCGTTTAATGGAGTGGGTTCCGTGGTGGAACCTGGCCTCGAAACAAAAAAGGGGTGGATTGACGCCGATTTTAGAGGTCATTTCTAACGTTTTCGTAGGAGGTACATGGGATCTAATCATTAAATTCATGAAGTGCAAGTAAACTGTACGAGTTCCCACCGGTTTCATCTTATTCCATCAATCTACTCTAGGGGGGCCCGCTAGCTTGACTACACTAACGATCTTTATTATATGGAATAGAATAGTTTTTTTATTTAAATAAACTTTTACAAAGTGCTTTCGAATCGTCAAATGAATCTACCACTGGTTCGGAATGCCATTCCAACCGAGATTCAAGAAAAACCAGCAAGAAACAGCAAGGTCCACTAACATGACGAGTACCTTCAGAAATCAAAAAGATATGTGTGTATAAATGTGATATAATTTTTTTCAAATTGTGATTGTTGCTCTCATGTGTTCAATTTCAGTAAATATTTACATACTTAATTTTGTAAAAAATATTCCGTAGTATTGAAAAAAAAATGCATTTTTTTCCCTGATTAAATACAAATCAACATTATATTTATTTCAAAAACCTTAATAAAATTATCACTTGCTGCTCTCGCGTTTCTTTCCTCTACAATGTTGTAAATGGCTTTCAAATTAAGGAAAGTTCACGGGCTCTATGTTTTGGAACCGCTTCTTCAATTCCACTTAGGAGTAATGAAGTGTTACTTACTCACACTAATATTATAAAGGCGAAAGTTTATGTGTATGTGTACCTATGTGTTTGCTCCTTATTCACGCCACAACGAATGAACCGATTTGGCTGAAATTGGAATGACGATAGCTCATACCCAGGATGTCAGTGTATAATATGTTAACATAGGCATCTACCCGGAAAATTAAAAAGCTTCCGCGGGAATCAAAAACCACGTCCGCCACGCGCCACGTTTCGTCCACGCGGACGAAGTCGGGGGCGTCGTTTGGTCTAGTAGTTTATAATATTTTGATATGATCTTTGCAGCCACCGCGCGGCTACGGCGGTTCGCCGTACGGCCAGGGCGCTCCCGGCGGGCCGCAGCAACCGCCGGGCGCGTACGGACCGCCGGGCTCCTACCCGCCACGGTACCCGCCGCCGCCCGGGCCACCAGGCGCGCCCAATTCGAGACCGCCCTTCTCGCCACATCAGGTAAGTCCATTGAGGACATACAAACAAGCGTCGTAGTGTCAGTTTCACGGATAAATCCTCGAGCATCCTCTTGAAATTCACACTGAGAACAAATATGCGCTTCGGATGTGGAGCACGCCGCGTGGCATACGATGCTCGAGCAAGCTCAAGGATGCGATAAAACGCGCCGCCTACACGAGGAACACCTTGCTGGTAACATTGAGGCTGTAACATAGTGCATAGGCATTTTCTAGGCAAGCGCGCTCCAACCCAAACCTCGTCAGAGCTTTCCAGCATTGACTGTCATCCAGACTGTCATATACTATGTGAGAGATCCGGATAAAAAGCCTATGTCACTCTCCAGGTCCTCAACTATACCCATGCAAAAAATCGCGTCGATCCGTAGCTTTGTTGCAGCGTGATTGAAGGACAAACCAAAAAAAGAAACACACTTTCGCATTTATAATATTAGTAAGGGTAGTATGATAGGATAGCTAACCAAGAGTCGATGATGCTATCTATGGTAATGGTGCTATTATTTACCCGTTGCTGGCATACAGAGCTAGCCGGCCGCTTGGCCCAGTCGCGTTTCAAGTAAGCTATCTTGTGGTCGGCGGGCAACCGCAGATCATTAAGTTACGTAAGTGGATATTGTACCTCCGAAATGCGGGTTAACTAACTTAACTTGAAATTGATGCTAAGATTCCCACATGTTGTCACACATCAATTAATTTGGGATAAATTCACTGAAGGCGATAACTAAGTTCAGTATACTGTTTACAATATGTAAGAAGCTATAAGTTACGAAAAATTAAACCGACTTCAATATACCGACAGAAGAAAATAGTTGAAAAGGGAAAAGTGTTTTATCATAAAAACTACTGAACCGATTTTTATGAAATCTTTATTGTTCCGTAAGTTGAAGTAAATGTAGGCAAATAAAAAAAGAATGGTTAAAACTCGTGGTGTGCGCTGTAGTCTTATTATTATTATTGGGAGGCCTCGGGTACTAAAAAAAAACTTAAAAATTGACAGTTTGGGTACAATTAAAGTTGCTCCGTGTATGCTAAACACTTACTAGTTAATCTAAAAATATAAATTAAATTAATAATACGAAGTCAATAGATAAAACTGGTAAAGATCAAAACTTCAAATCTCCAAATTATTCCGTTGAATATGTACTACATGCAGAGCCTCAGAAGATTAAAATATGATATGAAAGAAAAGCACAAATAGCAGAAGAATAAGGTCATTTGTAGAAATTATAAATATTATTTCATACATATACCTACGTAAGGTAGAAGAACCCACCACAAGAATTATTGTTAAAATTAGGAAAGGCTATATATGTATACCAAAGTAGCAAGATATCATGATTGTGTAGGCGGATTCAGATTCAAAGGATAGGTTGGTAGATACTAGTTTCTTATTTTATATAGGCAATAAAAGCAATACTTCGCTACTGTGTGTAGGTCAGGTCTGTTTGCTCCTATAAGTCTTTATAGTATAGTGGGTAGGTACAATTTCATGTACCTATTATGTAAGCCTTTTTTGATCTCTTTCAAACTCAGTCGTGTAGTCAATAATTAGGTATTTATTTTCCTATTACTAACTAATTCATACATTGGGTATACAGTATAAACAAAAAGCGTTGATAGTCTAGTGGTTGAGACATCAATCTTCGATTCGGAGGGTCCCGGGTTAGTATCAGCCACGCATGTTTGACTTTTCGGAGTTATGTTTTGGCGTCTCTTGCAGTTCAATATAACTTGCTTTAAAGCAGAAGTAAAACATCGCGAGGAAAGCTCTATATAATATTCTCAAAGGTGTGAGAAGTCTGGCAATCCGCAACTACTTAGTTTTGCTTCTCACAATTTTAATGATGGCAATCTCTTTAGTAATATTATCTTCTTAGAGGTATGTTAAAGCTCTTATTTGACAAAGCGCTTCATAACTCGCTAAGCCAAGTCGGTAAACGCATTAAGAGCTCTGAGAAGATATAAAAACATTTTTACAGACGGAAAGCCGCTTTAAAATGTGCTCTATAGACGTCGCATTACACGATTCATATTCAAGTCCGAAACTAGAGAGCCTCGAACGTTTCTCAGAATCGTTGAGCCGACGGCGGCGCGGCGGAGCGCCGGAGCCTCATCCACTCACGTGAACATAAACGCTCTATCATACTTTACTGCCGTGCCACGCGATCGTCGCCTGTAGCCCCATACACATAGGCCCCATCTTAGTGTGAATTCATCGCGCTTGAATGACGTAAGCCGCTCTGCGCGCCCGCTGACGTAAGCTCGTTGTGCAACGAAGCCAGAGGTACGTTTTCAAGCAGAGCTCTTGGAGCGAACTCGTCTAGAAATCGGTGTTAAGAAATGAACCGACAATGCGCAAGGTCGTTCCGGCTTCTAAAACCATAGCTCGTGGACACTACACCCTGAAGTTAGTACTTTCTTAAAAATATCAGCCAGTTGCAGTAATTCCATACTTACAGCATGGATACCAACATCCTTACTATCCTTACTAATCCTTACTAATATTATAAATGCGAAAGTGTGTTTGTTTGTTGGTCTATCCTTCAATCACATTGCAACAGAACTACGGATCGACGTGGTTTTTTGCATGGATATAGTTGAGGACCTGAAGAGTGACATAGGCTATTTTTTATTCCGGAAAATCAAAGACTTCCCGCGGAAATTTAAAACTTTTTCCACGCGGACGAAGTCGTGGGCATCAGATAATAATAAATTTATTTCATCCTGTTAACAAGCTTATTTTAAAACATTGTATCTCACTCGAAATTAATTTCAATTACGTTTTAATACTGTAAACTTTTAATCAAGTACCGAACTATTTTTTAATTTTATCGCCGAGACGCAGCCTCGTTGTTTCAAGCGTCTATTTATAGTTTGCGGAGAGCCTTCTTTGGATTAAAGTGACGGCTGGATTGCCGTCGGTAAAAGTCTAAAAGGATTAGATTGAGAGTCAAGCGCCGGAAAACCTATAAATAAAATACGAAGACGACTTTGCGCAAGTAAACTCCACCGCAGATTCAAGTTACTTAATTTTTAATATTTAATGGTCGAAGAAAGTATGTATTAGCTTTTAACCGCTGCTTCTCTCGCGTGGCTCGGGGAAAGAAAAACTGAGTAGGTTAAGTAGGTGACCCAATGACCTATTCATTATGATACTTTTTGACGCAATAGTTGCTCCACAGTTTGAAATTTGAAAAAGTCAAAACTCTTGAATCGGAAAACGGATTCTGCTAAGAGCCGGTAAGAAACTCAGCGGTTGCTCTTTTCAAAAGCGTTCCAATATGTAGCTTATCAATGTAATAATTTATACCTAGTAAAAAAAAATTGTACCTTAACTTTTTGGAATTATTATATTGTGCGCTATTATTAATTAAATATCATTTTCTGAAGGTAAGCATCGTGAAGAAACCTGCATGCCTGAAACTTCTCGATAGAATTCTCACAGATGAGTAAACTCTACCAATCCGCAATTGGCCAGTACAATAGCCTAAACCCTTCTCATTTGAAAGGAGACCTATGCCCACTGCTCATTAGTGGGCCGGCGATGGTCTGAGATGAATGAATGAAGTATACACCTATGCTATCTTTAAGGAACTGTGTAAGCTTTATCCGCTTTACCTTCCATAAGCGACCGGATAAAAGATTAGCTTGTATGCGGTTCCATCTTGCTGATTTATAGTGTGGCTGCCCGCATGACAGTAGGGTGACCACCGTACGCCTATAACAGCGCAGCGGGGTCTATCTGTCTCAACTGACAGCTATTACTGACGGCGCAATCTCGTATTGCTTTGTTTACGAATACTGTTTGCAGGGGGGTTTGAATTCGCTCGATGTGCGTTCCAGTGCTTAGAATTTAGGTATTCATATTACACACTACTACCTGCATAAAGTAACATTGTTCAAGTTGCTAATTTACGACTAGTTGTTATAGTCTGAGGATGTATGTCGTACAGCAATATAGTTCTGTGAGGCTAGTATAAGTTTGTGCATCTAAATAACGTTGATAGATTTCGATTTAACTCAAATGTACAAGTATGTCACACTATCATCTTTATGTGCCATTGTAACATAGGAGTAACCCCCTGATTCTGTAACTCAGTGCCTATCAAAAAATGAAAGTCACTGACTTATATTTTTTATCCATTGAAGGTTTAGTATGAAATAGTAAATGACATTTCTCTTCAAACCTTCAATGGATAAAAAATGCCTATCGTCGTTGATAGGCACTGAGTTACAGAATGAGGGGGCAGTTCTCCGCTACTCACCATTACATTGACTCTGCCTCGTATGTTCGTCCTAAAGATGGAACCCTGTGGGTGCAGCAACTAGCTTCATAGTAATACAAGTTAAACTGAAAAACTCACAAGAAACTACACCGCCCCTAGTGGCTTTTTAACCTTTAATAAAATATGATTACCTGCTCTCATAAAATAATTCAAAACCTGTATAATTAACAAATCTGCATCAAAATCGACCCAAGTTTTTTCAGGCAATGGAAACAAGGGCACAAACTCTAATGTCAAACGCATATAATCACTTCGTTCTTTTATAGGTAAAAAAAATAAGATCATGAAAGTCGCTCATGATAATTGAGATTTGATAGAGTTATTTTGAAACCAATAAATAATCGGCTAGTAAATAATTTCATTAACAGTTCCATCAACCCTTTCCTACTACTCTCCTGTCTAGATTAGACACATTAGATTCGCAGATGCGAAAATATCTCTTCAGTTTCATATTATTGTTGATATATTGTGTAAGTGAATGTGATTTTGGACAGTGACACGTTCGACTTCAGTTATTTAGCTTAGAGCGAGACTATACCGTAGATCGCATCACTAATCATATATTATAAAGGCGAAAGTGTTGTGTGTGTGTGTGTGTGCGCGTTGCTCCTTCACGTCGCTACGAATGAACCAATTTGGCTAAGAGAGTTCCCGCGGGATTTAAAAAATCTTAATCCACGTAGACGAAATCGCGGGCATCGTCTAGTTAATTAAAAATAATAAATATTGCGTGAACACCGCGCTACAGTATGAACGCTGTGTAATAAAACGCCTCCTGACGTGATTGCGTACATCGTACATCTCTAATATGACATGACGTCACTGATTGTGATGCGGGTGACTTTTCTGAAATACAATTTGAAAAACCAGCTCCAACTGTTATTACTTAGTACAATTTACTATTTTAAAACCCTGAAGTGTGTTTTTCACAGTAGGTACAATATAAAAGTACTGAGTCCAATGATTAAAAAATAACAAACAGACATTCAGAGTGTTCGAAGAAGATTTTCACATTTATTTTAATGTATTACTTAGTATGAACTAATGTTAGCATGGATTGCCTAGATTTGGAGGAACCTGATGTCTGACTTTTAAAAGAACTCTGTCGAGATAATCCCTCTAAACGATGCAATCAGCTAAGAAGGAATTTTTTTGCACTGATGAGATCTAGTTTGTATCTATTTGCCTAGGAAATGCATACTCACACTCTTGCAAATTCATAGGATAATTGTTTATGTTCCTTGTAGGGGGAGCGTGCAAAGTTAAAAAAGTTACAGGAAGTTAGTGATGCCTTGTAGAGTATTATTATAAGACGTGGTTAGGTTTATGTAAGACAGTCGGGGGATCTTGGAGTGCGGCACCGCGGGCTCGGGATCCGGGCCGCATCCGAGTGCAATGAATGCGACGACGGTTTCAAGGACGCGCCTCAGGTGATGACGTACGATACGCGCACCCCACCGCCCACAGCTCCCGCGGGTGTTCCGGCACCCACCTAATAATGCACGTCTGCGCCCTGTCTGCCGCGTCCGAACCCGCTGCAACCTTGAGTGCTCTCCGGGCCAGCCCCCTCGCACCCTGCACCCTTAAACCGCGTTAAAAAGTCTGCCTAATCGTTAACACCTCACGCGTACAACGATCGATGACCGAAGGCCCAATCCACCCAATAGAAACCACAAGCTTTCTTGCCAGTTGGCCAAATGTCTGATTGATACACACATCGGTTCCTATGGTACAAACGTGTCGTCAAACTAGACTCGGTTAGATACGTTAATTTCGTCCCGGACATTTAGTCCCACGTTGCGTTCTCACCAATTAGCGGGACGTAAAGTTAATAACCTTCTAATTATCATAATAATAGTGCCGGTGAATAGGCAGGGTGGCGGCCCCGTCAGCTGAGTGAAAATGAAAGTAAACAGAACTCGGTCAAAGGGTTTGTACTCACCTACCCGCAATATTTATGTGGGTATGGGGGAGGCTTCCCACCCCCGATCCAGTCGCCCTCCTTTGATGGATTGGTTGGCGACCGGCGCGGATGGTTCGACTGAAACACAGCCAAACTCTACGACCAGGCGTTAGTCCCGATTTCCTGCTACCTAAAAGCGACAAACTTTTACCCCCGAATTATTATTCAGTGAAAGTTCTTGGAATTCTTTGTTTTGTTTTGGTCACAGCCTGCCACCCTTCCGACCCACCCTCTCCTCTTGAGTCGTCCTGGTGACACGATTGTTAAATAACACTCGTAAAGGTTCAATCTGCAGATTTCCTATAACCTTTTACTATTTGCTCACCGACCTATATTTACATTACAATAATTGTTACTACTTTAATAAAAGCCATTGTTTTTAAAAATATTTTTTTCTGCCTTCTTGTTTCACTTTATTGTTGTGGAGCAAAGTCTCTATCTGAATTCTGTAGCTATAAAACTACTCGTAACACTTTCACACACATAGGTACACGATCTTCTTACACTCGTACCTGCACAGCAGTACCCATCAAGACTGACTGACTGATAGACAACGCCTAAACCGGTGGATGTAGAGATTTTTCTTGAGTGTCTTTTAAGTATCTTTTTAATTGTGTTCTATAAGGAGTAGGTACTTAATAAATAGCTTTTAAAAACTGCGAAGTAGGAGTCGCGGGCATCAACTGTACGTAGCTGAAGTCTGAGTTATAGGTACGGACTGAAAACTGAACTGTTTCAGGTTCAATCCCCACCCGTTGCACTATTTCGTGTCACTTCTAACACAAGTTTTCCCCTTATTTGGAGGGAAGGGGAGAATATTAATTAAGTTCAGCTTGGCTAATATTTTTTTTTAAAACAAAAAAAGATCGTGGTTTCCTATTATGCAGATAAAGATGAGTGTAAACGTCTCATAATATATGCGCTACCTTTCAATTTATTTATTCATCTAAACCCATTGCCGGTCTAGTATGGGCACAGCTGTCCTTCCAGTAAGGTGAGCATGGGCAGGAGACAAAAATTTTATCCCCGATTTTATCCACTAACAAGAGATAAAATTATCTTCTTCCTATGCGAAAACATAGGCGACAGGGGAAAGAAGTATATTCCTATAAGTATATCCACTGTGGATATTATTTCCACCGTTGTGCCCATGCTTGACGGGTGAATAAAACTGAGCGAGGGGATACACATTTTATCTTTTCTTCGTGCATAATATGGTCCCTGCCCATGCTCACCCTGCTGAATGGAATAGGCCAAAGTTCACGCAGGTCAAATGCAGATTTGCAGACTTCACACATTTTCCAGAACATTTTATAGAACACTCAGACGTGCTGGTTTCCTCACGATGTATTCCTTCACCATTAATGTTAGTAAAAAGTAATCGTTGACATTTGCATGTAATATTGAAACTATGAATATTGATTAATTAATATTGCACACCATTATACTGGTAATACAATAGTCACTAAGAACTTATTGTACCATCTTACAAATAATGTGTATAATGCAATAAATAAATTCTGATTCTGAGTAATATTTAATTGCTTAAAACGCCCATAACTCCTGAAAAGTCAAAGATGCGTGCCGGGGTTCGATCCCCGGACCTCCGAATTCTTTCAGTTCACTCAGATATAAATCACCCATTTTCAGTTATATTTTTGGATCAAAATTCCTGAAGAGTTGTCGAAATTATTGACAACGAACGCCCTGAGTATCCAATTACGCAGTTGAGGACCCCTCGGGTGGTCGTCCTTGCGAGTCTATAGCGCTCGATCCTAATTCAGTCACTAATCTTATTACCTTGAACAGTATTTCAGCATTTTGTAACGACATTATCGTCTGATCAGTGATTTGTCCCATGCCAATTACACTGTCATTTCATTGTAAAGATGTTTTATTCGAATTTTAATAAAAAGTTAAATCTACAAGCATAGACAAGCATAGAATCTTCTCCCTTCGACACTGTTCCCACTTAATTACAATATGGGGTTATTCAAGGGGCGCACCAATAAGTTCCTGAAATGCCGGCAACGCATCGGTGGTGCCTCTGGTACTACAAGTGTTCATGGGCGGCGGTAATCACTTTACATCAGGTGACCCGCCAGCTCGTTTGCCCGCTATTCATATATTTAAAAAAAATAGACTTATTACATTACTGCGTTCACGATAGTGATTTTGCATCCCGATATTGTAACTCGAATACAGGCTCAGAAAAGCTGAACTGCTGATATAATTAATTTTGGATAAAGGTAATTATTACTTCTCAAAAAATGTTGTTTGTACAATGTTTTTGTTAAAGTATACTCGTATATACATTTTAATAAATTTATATTTTAACTCTCCATAAAAACACTAAAACTTTGATGTTGTAAGTTTTTAGAGGATGGCTGAGTTATTTCTCTTAAATTAATTTTGTGAAATGTTTTTGAAGTCTAAAATGCTACCTATAAAGCATTTACGTAAGTAAATGCCAGAACTAACAAAGTACTCCCTTAGCGAATATTCAAGAATTGCTTAGGGGTACTCCCTTAGCGATATATTCAAGAATTGCTTAGTGTGGGTTGCATGGCAGGCGGTCTTATCGTATTGTCATCTAGTCTTTTACCTTTTGACCAACAAATCCTGAATAGATTCTGCTTGGGTGACAAATTAGTCATTGCGTATCCAATTACGAGAGGGAGACCCTCGCGGGCGTCGTTCTGAGTGTACCGAATGCCGCTCGATCCTCTCTAATCTGATTAAGGCCCGATAATTCGTATCGAGTACCGCGCCAGAGTTGTAGAGTTTCTATAATTTCTAAAAGTATAGCTTGAACCTTCCCTGGAATCCACTTAAAACTATTATTATTATTGCGTTTGTCAGCGACTGGGTTAAAGTCCCGGTTCGGCCCAGAAAATGAGTCTAACTATGTATGTACGTTACCATTTACGAATGTTCCACCGTAGCGAATAAATACTGAGCCGATTTTGATGACGGAGGTGTCAATCGATTCGTTATGATGGTCCGGGTGGCATAGACTACATTTTATACGAACAAAATCAATATGTCGGATGTCGCATCCAATTTTCCGTAGTCGTGTTACAGTTTTTATCCTTGTTTCATATTCTCAAATCTTCATTGTGTAATTTATCGGATTGAACGAAAATTAAAAAGGAATATTCAAACGGATATTTCTGGATTTTCGTAGCAATGTAAACGTACGAGTAAATTTTTCTGAATAAATAACGCGCTGCTTTTTTTGTTCAGATTTTAAAAAGCTGAATGTTTTCAATATTAACAATCTCAATAGCCCAACGGTTAAAGGTGCAGACTGAACACTGTAAGGTCGCAGGTTCGAATCCCACCCGTTGCACTATTGTCGTACCCACTCCTAACACAAGCTTTCCGCTTATTTGGAGGGGATAGGAGAATATTAGTCAACTTCAGGTTGGCTAATATTCCTTTAAAAAAAAAAAAAAAAATATTTATACCGTGTTTGCATTATAATTCATAATGGAGATAATAAATAATAACATTCATATTATCTTTACTTATACATATATTATCAATGCGAAAGTTTGCTTATAGGTTTGTCCTTCAACCACGCTGCGACAGCTCTTGTTCGGATAGACGTGATTTTTTGCACGGATATAGTTGAGGACCTTGAGATTGACCTAGGCTAATTTTTATCTCGGAAAATCAAAGAGTTCTTGCAGGATTATAAAAACTATGTCCACGTGGACTGGTCGCGGGCTATCAGCTAGTGTTAAAATGAAATGAGATCTCTTTTTGAAGAAATTCTTTGGTATTTCAATGTCATAAAATATTTTTAAGCAATGAAAAACAGCTGATATTTTCCTGATAAAAAGCCGTATTAAAAAATGTTTGTCGATCGAATGCCCACCGCTACGTATTGCCAACCCTAGTTATTACCTACTAAATAATGGTTCAGCTATTATTAGTATTCATGTGACGTAACAAAAGGTCTTGAACTTGTAACGTTTCAATATCAATTATATTATTGTACCTAGTTGGTACGAGTGTAAGGGAAACATAAAAAGTGAATGACTCATCTCGACCTTGACCTTGGCTCGTTTAATAACGGGGTGACGTTATCTGTGAGTAGGCAGGTCTTTACCTATTTAGCATTACTGATATTAATTACACGTCTATTTTGTGCAATAGTTTTGTTTTCGAGTGTTTCTTTTTTCCTTGTATGCGTATGGTTATTAGGGAAAGGAAAAAGATTATTTTTTGTGTCTTTAATTAATCTTCGACGTATAAAGAGGCGTGTTTTACCCGCTTTGCATACTTCTGATGACTGGTTCTTAGCTTGACGAAAATCTGACCAGCCGTTTACGGATTATCAGCTTTTTCTCTAGACAGTGTAAGGTTTTCAGTTGATGCAGCAACCACGAAAGTCTGTGGACTACCTAATCCTATTCGATAATAAAAAAATGAAATGCTCGACTAAATCAAGTTTTGTCTCCACTTCATCAATTTTTAACCTCCTACGGAAAAAGAGGGGTGTCATAAATGTGACGTGTGTATCTGTGTGTCTGTCTGTTCCCTCGTAGCTCCGTAAATCTGTCTCGTGTTGACTCTGTCTTGAGTCTGAGCTGAGTGAGAGCCTTGTGAGAGGCTTTGGCCGTGGCTTGTTACCACCCTACCGTCAAAGACGTGCCATCAAGCAATTTAGCGTTCCGGCACGATGGCGCGTAGAAACCGATTAGGGGTATGGTTTGAATGTACACTGCCATACCCCTTCCAAGTTAACCCGTTGCCATCTTAGACTGCAGTCTAAGATGGCAACGATGCATCGTCACTTACCATCAGGTGAGATCGCAGTCAAGGGCTATCTTGTCATCGAATAAAATAAAATAAAACTGTCTTCAGTCTGAGCTGAGTGAGAGTGCTGTCAATAGATTTCAGCCTCCATCATTAATCCCTTAAGCCGCTGTGGACGATCTGTCTGTCATCTTACAAAACCGCGATTGAATCTGGCCAGGCGAGTGTTTACATCCTTGAAACGTGCCGCGGAAAGTAGAGGAGTGAAAGCAGTGCGATTAATGCAATGAGTCTGCCGCGAACTGTGTCGAGGACGCCAGGCCACTGTTATAAATTTGTAATGAATGAACCGTCAACCGACTTCAATACCCGTCTTCACGCTCTGTAATTAAAATCACACTAACAGATGTTCTCGGCCGACGTGTAGTGGCGTTTCAATGTGTAATTTATGTTGACGGTCTCTGGGGAGCAAAAAAATATCAAGCTCTTTTTCCGATTGGGCTAACGATTTTTTTCTCTATAAAAATAGACTGAAACTGAAAAGACGTTCTCTTATCTTTGACCTCACTGCCAACTTAATTGACCTTTAAACCCGATAGTGGGTTTGAATTTGGTCCGATATCGTGCTCTTATCCTTCTATAGGTTCAAACTCTATATCCACATCTACATCCATCGAACTTTAATGTTTAGAAGCGCAGTAGTCGACGCGGTGATAAATCATTTTTAGTAAGCCTTTAAAGGCTGACTACGCAGTATCGTCAAGTTAGTATGACGAGCTCGCAGAAATTTATTTAAAAAAAGAGCTGTAAAAGGCTGTTGTAGTTCATCAAAGTAAGCATCAAAAACGTAATTATCAGTACCAGTAAATAATTAAATGTCACTCACATATTCATCGGTTGTTTGGAGCGGACTTTTGTTGGAAGCTTCCGTTCTGAGCGTTATAGTTCGATGTCTACATTGTCTTTATAACAACAATAATATTACTTTCGCTTACATGTAACTTCTGCCACTAGATAGATGGGCGATCTGAAGCGAGACGCTGGGAACGGCTGGATATAATCACCACAAGATCGTGTACTGTGACGATCCTTGCTAGAGACTAAGTCCAGCTATGGACGTCTATAAATTGATATGACTACGACTCATACTAGACTATAGAGATTGCCAACATGTGTTGCTCTCAAACTTGTTTAAAACTTGCCAGCTACGATCGCACGTAGACTTCGCTATAATAACTATACATGTATAGGTATTTGTTAGATGAAGTACTAGTGTCTCGGCTCGTCAGCAACGTTCGCGAGATGCAAAACAATGCACCCGCAATCGTTTCGTAGTCAATGGGGCTCGCGGGCGCTATTTATGTAACGCTAGATGCATAGATGTTGTAATGCACTTATTCGCAAGTAAACGACTCGCATAATGGATGCACGGTCAAGGCCTCGCACCACGTGCCCGATTGTTTCGCCCCGCGTGTGTTTGGAGTTAAAAGCCTGTATGAAATCGCTCATTTGCGACAAGGGTGGCATAACTCAAAATTCACCAATTTTAGTGTCGAAGACTTATACTTTTTGTTATAAAAACAACATTACGCTAAGCACAAAAAAATTAGAGCGAGAGAGATTGTGACTTAATGCTCTGTCGATTTGTTGGCCGCTGTGTTGTTTCAAGACCGCAGCATCCACAAAACATTACTCTCTAATGAGAGAATTCTGTCATCGTCGATTTTGAATTATGTCACTCTTGTCGCAAATGAGCGAAATGCCTGTCTGTCTGGTGGGAGGCTTTGACCGTGACTAGTTACCATCCTACCGTCAAAGACGTGCCGTCAAGCGATTTAGCGTTCCGGAACGATGGCGTGTAGAAACTGATTAGGGGTATGAGTACACCATACAGCCATGGGTAGGTACCCCTTCCAAATTAGTCCGGTACCATCTTAGACTGCATCGTCACTTACCATCAGGTGAGATTGCAATCAAGGACTATCTTGTCATCGAATTAAACAAAATGTCCCGTTGATTATGCTGCCGTCCTAAAGTTTCGTTAACTACCAAAATTATATTTTAAGCTATGATCCAAAAAGCGGGAATTTATAAAGAAATTGCGCCATTTGATAACTAATAAACGACGTTTTTCATATTGCTATATCATCAACTTCACCAGTAAGGCGTATACCGATTAGATGGATCGATAGAGAATTTTTTATTAAGCGGAATGGTCAAAAACGTTTGAAAATTTTCATTCAACAACAATAAGCACAAGAATATTCGTTTCCAAAAATTTGGAGTCATAACGTGTTTAAAATAAAACAGTTATCAGAGAAAAAACCTACACGTATAACCTACTTGGTTCGCGTCTTAAATTGTGAATGTATTTTTATTTATTAAAGCCGAGCGTAGTGTATCAATCAAGCTGTTTACGAGTAGGTACATCCCACGTTTAGAGCCGAGATGCTGCGTGACACCGTTCGGAAATAAACACGGCAACGTTTACGTATTCGCGGTCAAGGTTTATTGGGCCTTTCAGAGTTTACACTTGACGAATTGTTGCTTTTGCGAGAAAATTCCTTGCTGTTAATCTCATCTCTTTAATTCTACTCTTTACTTCCACTGGCTAGGCTGTCAGTCACAGCACTGTTTCATCGATATCAGATAGGCTTCGACTATCTATGTAAGGTAAGGTCACCAAATAAGGCCTACCTTAATTTTTTTATTACGTAACTAGCAGGTTTATAATTAAAATGCTCTGGTAATTTTAAAATACTTATATTTATTTATTAAACTTTGTAATTAATGAAATAAAATTGCTTTAGAAACAAAAATCACACTTTTATGGACACAAATAACTAAAATGTCACTTTGGCCTTATTGGGAACCCTGTCTCTTAATAAGGCCTTAATAAAAACAAATAAGCATTCAACTTCTTAATTAATAGAAAACGTTGTAAACACTTATATTAAATCTAATGAGATCCTTTAGGAACTGTCGAGCTCAAGTCAAGGTTCTAGCTCCTCAATCCTGATGCAGGGTTGGTTAACAGCGTTTTCCATCTGTTGCGAAGTCCATTGAGCCCTTTTTTTCCTTGTGGTAGAAGCTGGTGATCCGTTTTCCATGATGTTACTGAAAACAAGGGTTTACTATTTTACTGTGATACTTTTCTAACTGACATAAAACATTGTCCTAATAAAGCATATACCTGTGCCGTTATAAGGCCTATACATTTTTGTTATAGGCTTTATTAGGGCATCGCACATGGGTAAACAAAATAACAAATATATGGAATACACCGATAATACAGCTTTTTCACTTATGTGAGGAGATGGCTAAACGTATAATTATCCTATAGACAAAACACAGCACACCAAGTACGAATAAAAATAAAAATACTTACTATTTACTCTGCCAGAATTTTATAAAAACAAGCGTGCACTCCGCGGCGTGGTTGTTTTCAACTGCAAGTTCCAACACGTTCGCGGCACAGGCCGCTAGCTGTGCTTGTGTGCGCTAGTTAATGTATACGCACACTTCTATAAACATTGGCAGCCATTTGAAACCGTGTAGCGCGAAATTTAAAAAATAGGCCTTATTAGGACATAGGCCTTATTTGGGTCACCCACCTTATATAGAAGTTTACCGGTTTCATCGTCTGTCGAGTGTGTGTGATACGACTGTCCAACAATCTTGAAGAGATTTTAAAGTTTCAATGAGAATGTTAACGTGAAGAATTTTGAAAGATTTGAGCAAGTCGTTGCAAGTACGTTGGTGTCTATAGCTTTCCAATAGATGAGAACGAATTGTCAAAGCATAAAAGGTCGAATAAGCAAAACGAATACATAATCATCATCTTCATGAGCAACCCATTAACGTCTCACTAGTGAGCGCAGCTCTCAAGGGTTATAGCCTAGAGCCCATAGTGCACCACGCTGGCCCAATGCGAATCTGTAGACTTCACATACCTTTGAGAATATTATGGGCACTCTCAGGTGTGCAGGTTTCTGCGCGATGTTTTCCTTCACCGTTGAAGTATGTGATATTTAATTGCTTAAACGCACATGACTCCTAAAAGAGAGGTGCGTGCCCGGGCTCGAACCGGCGACCCTCCGAATAGGAGACCTAACCATTAGGCTATCACTGTTAACGAATACCCAAGTATGTAATGAATTGTTCCAGGGCTACGAGCGTGGCGGCTCCCCGCAGCCGCCGACGCACCCGCCGGGCGCGCCTAGCCCCGGCTCCGCGCAGAGCGCGCCCGGCGGCATCTCGCCCACGCAGGACTCGCAGCACCCGCCGCACTTGCCGCCCGGCGCGCAGCCACCGCACCAGGTAACGTCTTGCTACTTTTATTTAGCTAACGGTAATAGTACATTACTGCCGCGGCCAGCAAAAGAGGCATTGATGGATGAAAGTGTAAATGTGGGCCGAAGCACATAATATACGTTAGTCCATCAATGCCTAGTTGTGGCCAAGGCTATATATAGTATTTTTCTCAAATAATGCGCGGAAATTAAAACAGCTTTCTATATTTGCAACAAGATTTGCATACTATACTCGGACTTATAATTCGATTCCACATTTGACATTAGCTACTGTCATTTTGTAAAATAATGATACCACATATAATAGTGTAGTGATGAACACAAAAATCGATAAACAATCGCGATTTATGTTTATGTAATCATAATATTGGTGTGCCAATTAAAGACTAAATTATTGATTTTTATTTAAATAAATACATAATTATTCATAATAATTATTTATTAATTAGTAACCGCTGCTTTATTTTATAAAAAGTTAATATTTTTGTTTTTTATATTAAAAACAAAACTTATAATAAAAGAGCCTATATATCCCATGTTGTCAAAGAAGAGGAAAAAATGAGTAGGCTAGATATGTTAATTGACAATATCACAGACACATTTATAATAAACTAGAAGCCCGCGCCGACTTCGTCCGGGTTGAAAAATTAAATATTTGTTTTTACGGAACTGATTGCACAGAGCTTCTAATAGGAGACGATTGTAAATAAGATCACCACAGGAACCACTGGAACTTCCCGCACCGAAACCCGCCACCGTGCACCGCCGCGCTGGCCGGCACCATTTTATTATTTTTCCGCGCGAAAATATTCATTTTCCTATAACTCCTAAGATATTAATTTAAATTGTATAGTGTAAAGGGCAAATATGTTCTAAATTAAATACTTAGGATAATAAACATATTTATTTAGATATAGATTGACATCACATCGGTTAAAAAAGCTTCGAAAATAATTCATTATTTTTAACCAAAATTTGAAAGGTAGAAATGGTTACTGTAAGTTATTCTTGGAAGATAGACATATTCCGTCGCGGACTTTTTTTTAGAACTCTTTGAGAGGAATATTTCACCGATACATCATTTTCATCCAAAAACAGTCTATGACCCAGCGCACGCTTTGAAAACGTTTAAGAGTCAAAAAATTTTCCGACCTCTTTAACAAATTTGCACATAAAATCTAGCTATAATACATTTATCTGCATAAAAATATAGCCTATAACCATCTGGAATAATGTACCTTTCAAATGGTGAAAGAATTTTTGAAATAGGTGCGGTGGTTCCAAAGTTTGCTCCGGACATACATACAAACTCACAAAATTAGCGCTCTCTCTTTATTATAATAGTATAGATGTTACAGAAAGTGACAGCGATAGCGATGACGGCGACGATTTATAAAATAAAATATTACCATAATACATCTATTTGTTTTATTTCTCATGTTCCTTCATTTTCACATTTATTTATTTATTTCACACACAATTATTAAAGAAAACTCTCAGATCCTTAATAAAATTAATCGTCATAACTAAATTATCCGATCAGAAATATTTAATTTCCTGATATAGTACTTAGTTTCTATTAAAGTAGTAGTTGTTTAGATATACTACTATAAACGAGAGAAATCGATCCGGAAATATTCCATTTCCGTATCGAATAATTTCGCAACGTCACTATTTAGTACTTGTCATTACGTTGCAACACTGAAATTGTCAAATCTGGAATCGAATTAAAATTCCGACTATAGTTCGAAACTTAAATAAAACCTTTGATAAGTTACCTCCTTGGTTGCCATGGTTGCCATGGTTGCCATGCCAGTTTTAAATAACACGAAAGATATATTACATAGTAAACTCACTATTTGGCCGCTACCCCGGCCCAAAATGGTAATTGCCGGCGGAGTCCTACAGCAATTTCGATTTATCTCGAAGAAGGTTGTCAAAATAATGCTCACATTTCCAAGCATGTTTGAGAAAAAATATTTTTAATTCCCGTTGAAAAAACAGGGTTGTTATAAGTTTGTGTCTGTCTGTACCCTCGTAGCTGCCTAATGAATGGGTCGCTTTTGATGCGGTTTTCTGTGTTTGATACTTATACTCACTCGCTACTGGCTAAAATGCGTTGTTGCAGAAAGAAATAAATTCAGCCAATCACCACTATTGAGACTGTAGCAATGATTGATGCAGCTTTTACAGAATCAGCTTGCAAGTGCGCGCACATGATTGTACCTATCACAAGACTTACCGTGTCCCATCTTTGCGACCAAAAGTTGTATGTATATGAACTTCTGCAAGGTTGCAGCCACGACGCCAACGATTGCCTGTTACAAAAATTCTATCCAAATAAAATTAATATACGTTGTTAAAACTAGCAGTCATTACTATGGGTAACTAGTCAAGCGATATTTATACCGGTGTACGACAACAATTTACCGCATCCGGCCTTATAATTATCTGTTAAGATACAATTCAACCCAATTGATTAAGCCGTATTGATTTAGGTAGAGCGCGTGGATGGCAGGTACGTTATATCTCAAGATAGCAAATCAATAAACACGATGATTAATAAGGATGTTTAAGTTACTTTTTGCCAATTTTGAATTACCTGCCTCAATAGGGGTTTTTGACGAGTGTCGCATCGAATATGTGATAGAGAAATGCAGTTTTAGAATACGTAGACGCTCGATCTCAGCCATTGGACACAGTTGGGACAAGGTTGTGTGTGTGCGTGTGTGGAAGTGGGTCTGTTGGTTTGTCCTTCTATCAGGAGCAACATGTCGTCGTGATTTTTTGCATGGTCACATATGAGAATGAAAAAAAGATGGAAATTGACAAAGCCTGTCTTTTTCCCGAAAAAACATAGGTTTCTCGCGGGATTTTTAAAGATCGAACCCCACGGGCAAAACCTATTGGTGCTTCAATCTTCAATCGGTATTACTATTTACTGGTATATCTTTGGTATGGATAGGTATGTCGATGTTGGCTAGAGCAAAATTTTCGCCGAGTTCACTAAGTCGAGTCGGACGAGACCCTTGCCGGTGCGACAGTTTCTCTAAAGCCGAGTGAACGACCGCTTACACAGTAAAGGAGCCAATAATACTGCCACTTTCCGAGAATTTAGGAATTGAATCAACCATTCGCTGTGTACCGTTGTTTATATTTTATTCTCTTTTCGGATGGAATAGGGTTGGATAACTATATAAGACGTTAAATTGTGTGAATTGCTAAATAAGTACTAATACACTTCAAATATGCCTTGCTATACAGTTCACATCGAGTATTATCGTTATGTAATCACACTAATATAATAAAGGCAAAAGTTTGTATATATGTGTGTGTGTGTTTGTGTTTTTTACTACTTTACGCCACAAAGAATGAATTGATTTGGCTGGAATGGACATAGCTCATACCCAGAATTACTACATAGTCTACATTTTATCCCGGAAAATTAAAAAGTTCCCGTCGCAATTAAAAACACCTTAATCCACGTGAACGAAGTCGCGGGCATCATCCAGTTTTTAATAAGTTTTCTGAAATCTGCCAATTAGCGCCATTGGGCCAGCGTGGTGGGCTTGGTCTGTAACCCAGCTCTGAGAGGAGAACTGCACTCAGTACATAGAGAGACGTGTATGGCTTGCTTATAAAACTAGTAATTGTGAGAGATAGATTCCAATTAGAAATCACAGAATATTAGCTGCAGCACTTATGAATAACAAAATCCGCTGTGAACCCTAGCCCACATCTTTCTTTTTTAGTACTTTCTAGAAGATACAGCAGTTTTTCCCGATACATTGGTTGTTTCATTAAAGCCATGCATAAAACACGTATAAAACTTACACACCCGATTTAATATAATAGTAAACACTAAATTTTCATCCTTAAACATAATGCGCGTCATTCAAGCCGATAACGACTCGCGGCGTGTTATTTTATATGGAAATCTGTAACGTTAACGAAATTGCAATCCCCCCCCGTATGGATAGTAGGGGTAATCCTCGAAACTCGACCGGAGCCCCGGCTATGGACTTTACTGTTATCGCCATCATTAAACTGCTGCCAAATGTAGGCAATTTTTAAAAATCACCTCCCCGGCGATAACTATTTCAATAAACCGTCTATGCTCATGACCATCGTAACGGGCAACTTTTACTTTCGCAAACTTTGCTCTCTGCTTTATATTTTTCTTTTCTCTCCTTGGTCGGGTACAGTCGTTCGGAATGTTTGAATAAAATTGCCCTCCCGTACACAATGTAGCTGAGTTAGCTATGCAAATACTTACCATCAAATAATATTGTTAATTTGGGTTTAGCGAAAACGGCTTCTTTAATTTCTTACAATAGAAGCTTTTCACCATAATCCTGTTGCGGGTATTTCCCGACTGATTGTGGCCCTGGCGGCTAATCTCCACAGAGATTTAGTCTTCTGCCCTGGAAATATTATAGCGCATTAGTGTCAGTGCAAACACACGTGCACGAAATCCGATACGACTGGAGATCAGGCATAAGAGCAACTGTTTTACGTGCTCACCGGGACACGAGAATGACACACCGCCAATTTCCTAACTCCAGGCTACTTAGGACGTATAGAGATTTTCTTAGAGATAGAAAAACTCAATAATTTTTTCGGCTCGACCCAGGAATCGAACCCGGGACCTCACGAGACAAAGGCAAGCAGTTGAGCCGCCCGTGATATGAGATAAAAAGTAGCTTTAGTTCGTCTCACTCTCCGGGATGCAAGCAAACTCTGAGCAAACTTCGAGATCCGTTCCGTTGTAAGGCCTGTTGGATTTACTCGAATAATATGTACTTATATAATAAAGCAGAAGAGTTTGTTTGTCTGAACGCGCGAATCTCTAGAATTTGGATTAATCTCTAGTCGGATTTGAAAAATTATTTTTGTATTTGATAACCCAATACTTGAAGATATTTATAATTTATATCGAGCTCTAAGGAGTCCGAGTAAAAAGAAAGAAAAATAGCTAAGCGAAAACGAAGTAATAGCGCGAGCGTGCAATGCGGTGAATCGTTGACCGAGGGCGGTCACCCGACGAAAACTGAACAAGAGCTGATCGGAAGGCTATCGGAAAGTCAAACAGTTACCACGGGATTATTGAAAACTAAATCCACGCGGACGAAGTCGCCTGCATCAGCTAATTAAAGTATAAAATACATATATATGGATTTGTCTAACCTCTTTTAATTCAGTTTCCATCACTTCATGTGAGATACAAATAGTAATTTGATACCCTACTAAACTCTACTAAATATCTTGATTGTGACTTTGCTTTTATTTGGTTTCTAGGAATTCAGCGGAACCGTTTTAATGCTCATAATCGTACTCGATAACTTTTGCTTTAGCAAACTTTTCCTCCTTGTTCTATTTTTCTTTACTCCCTTTCGATTTAGTTTCAGTATTTTCGTGTTGTTTGTCTGGAAGCCTTTGTTGGTTTGCTTTACTAAAAAGAAATATTATTACCTACTTTTGCACAAAACAAAAAACATTAAAATTTTGTCCTCGAATCTTTTTATGATTTTTCTTTAATGAATCTATCGGGCTCTTAATGAAACAAAGACCGAATCCAAAATCGTAAACTATATTTGCTAAATAGATGAAATAGTTTTCAAGCTTCTATAAAATCGACTCTAATATTACCTATGTACCTTATTGTGCTCAAGAAAAAGAGGAGTTTTGTCATACGTGGCTTGCTCTTTTAGGTCGCGTCGTTATTTTACTAAAACTCTTTTTGCCAGAATTTTGTAATATTCGGTCGTTGTTCTGTTAAGAGTCGGCTATAAGTAATAAAAAATAGGAGAACTTCTGAAGTAGTAACTGATCAATGAAATATGATAAACATGAAGCAATTACAATCTATATATATAAAATTCAAAGTCCTGACTGACTGACTGACTGACTGAGATATCAACGCACAGCCTAAACTACTGAAGTTAGAAACTTGAAATGTTTACAGTTGGTTCCTTTTATGACGTAGGCGCACACTAAGAAAGGATTATTGGAAATTCCTCCCCTAAGGGGTTTAAATAGGGGATGGAAGTTTATATGAAACTCCGTCATTTTTCAAGCTGTTTCCATCAAAGTTGGTATTTGAGCTTTCAGTTAAAAATAAAAAAGTACGTGTGTCACAGTTTTTGAAAATTCCACCCCAAAATCTAATTCCACGCGGACGAAGTCGCGGGGGCAAAAGCTAGTATAGTTATATGTAAATCGTAAGCTAAATACCGCCTGCATTTGACCGAATGATGTAATTTAATAACAGCTCACCTTGCATGGAGTTTTATAAATAAGGTATATTGTTTCTGTTTGTGAATGCCGTTAAATGATTCTATCTTGTTACTACCCAGACAAAGTTTTCATAGGCTTGTTGTTCTTTTGTACATTTTCTACTTGATATGAAACTGCTACTAATGATAGTATGGTAGTAATAGTAAGCTTCAGTAGATGCGATGAAGTTTTTTTATATATATTCCACCCTTTTTTCATTTGCGTCCTTTTTTTAACCGTCTTCAAAAAAGGAGTTCTCAATTCGTCGGAATCTTTTCTTTTTTCTTTTTTTTATGTATGTTCCCCGATTACTCGAAGACACCTGGGCCGATTTGGAAAATTAATTATTTTTTTGTTTGAAAGGGTATACTTCCCAGGTGGTCCCATGGCCATCAGGTCAGGATCTGATGATGTGATCCCGAAGAAATCGAGGAAACTCTTCAAATTTTATAGGCACAATTGGTATACTTTGTAGGGGCGTTTGAAGTAGGTTTAGTAAAAAGAATTTTTACGTTTAAATTATTCCAATTTTGTTCGGCTTTGCTTTAGTGACAGAGTCCATATCATACAAACTTCAATATCACGTAGTATGGGGTATGGTTTGTTTTGATTACGAAATGCATCGAGTTCATGAGATAGAAGAGTTTTCCTGTTGTTCAGGAAAAGGACGCTTGTGTACTTCCCCGATCAGAAAGAAGTGTTAAAAACCATTTTTTTATGCCCGATCTTATAATAGCTGGTGTTAAATCTTTTACGATGGTACGGAACCCTTCGTGTACGGGTCCGAGTCACACTTGGCCTGATTGTATTATTGAAATCTTTTCTGTCGAACTGATGTGTAATTAGAATTTAAGATGAAGAGAAATTGCGGGATGTAGATATTGGGTCATAAAATGTTTAAAATTGATTTCCGAAACACGACGTTCTTGATTTCGGTTCATTAACAGTTTTCGTTGATTATTTCAACAATAAATTTAATGACATCCGCCTGCTACGCTATGGTAGGCTTAGTCTACATTTATAACGTTTTTGTGAATTGTATCATTGGCTAGACTCACCTCTCTATCTCTATCTATGTTTTTTTTTTTCTTCATTTAGGGATTAAGACTCATTGGTGTATCTTGCATTTTAGCATCTTAACCCATCTTAATGGTCATGATACCGCACATGACGGGACTCGCGAATGAGATACGCTGTTCTCTCTATACATCAAAGCCGCTTGGGCTAACTATGCGGGTTAGCTCGGCGGCTTCACAACGTTGCAAGCCGGAAAAACTTTGCCAGAGGCCGTTCGCCACAGGAAAAGCCGGCGGGCGACAGGGCGAGCGGAGTTCAAACCGTAGTCATTATTGTTCCAAAGTCGCCGGCTTTAGTTTTTAAAGACCGCATTACTCCATTAAAGGTAGCACAGAAGCTAATAAACAAAGCCATACAGGCACACGCAACGCATTTTTCAGATACGTCAACACAACTCTAGGTAGGTACACCAGGCTGGTCGATAAAACCAATTTTGCAGCAATTTTTTTTATTAATAGAATATTGGCCTGCGGAAAGGCGGCCTGACTAGTATTCCGCTTTTCCCTCCAACTTAGCGAAAAGCTTGTGTTAGGAGAGAGTACGATAATACTGAAACGGGTAAGACGGTTTGAACCGTTGATCTTTCGGTCTTTAGTCTGCCATCCTGACCGTTGCGCTATCGAAGCTTTTTACGCGCGATTTTTAATGGTAGGTACAAATGTGGATCCAGCCTTAGTCGTTACTAAGCCGAGATGCTCGTAACAAACGGATATGCAAATTAATTTTGAGACAGGATTAATGACTCAACGCTTGCTCTCGTGAACGTGGCGGCTATCGTTCCCAGCACCAGTTAAAGTCATCTGGTTACTCTTGTTTTAATATCAGGTTTTTATAAGTAGGTAGATAATAATTATGCGAACTATATTAAAGTTTCACGCCCTTTCATATTTTTATTACATACTTTCGCAAAAATAAGTTTTTCGAGTAAATTACTTTGGAGTTTCAAAGTTCTTTACCAGACTGCCGAAGGAAGGTAATGTTTTTTTTCTGCTTTGTAGTCTAAACGATGTGATGGATTTAAACAAAATATGTAAAAATACACAAATACAAATTGATTCCAAAGACGAAGTAATTACTTAAATACACATAATAATCGAAACTAAAAAATGACGTTTTTTTCGTTGATTTACGTAGGGGGCGTCGAGATCTGAATTCGCCGGCACGAGAGAATCTGTTACGTCACGATCCGTTTCACGTACAATTTTAGGTGCACAAACACATACATACCTACCTACTCTCACAGGCGCCTACTTATGAATCGCACGTGGTCGACCGTGTACAATAATATTAACCGGGAACTTAACAGTCTGTCTAGAATTAAACATGGTTAGGTTTGTTTTGCTTAATGTAAAAAGGCATTATGTTCTTGTATTATGCTAAACACATTTTTCTTACATAATAGGTTTAAAGCTACTTTATGGTAGTAGATACTAGCTTGCGCCCGCGGGAACGCTTCGTTTTTGCAGTGTAAAAAGCCTATGCCGCTCTCCAGGTCCTGAACTCCGTTGCTGCGCGTTTGAAGGACAAACAAACACACACACTATCGCTTTTATATGTAAGTGAGATTTGTCGTCGTCTATTGAAATTTGCGTCCGTATTTCGGGTTCTACTAAATCGATTTTGATCGAAAATAGCCTAGTAAGTCTTTTTGCATTCGTTTTGTTTCCAGTTTCATAGCCAAAGAGCCAGTAAATAAAAGATCAATAAATAGAACCGAATTCAATTTCTTTATGTAGCAGCCATTTTTCTTAAAATTGCACGTGTTATGCTATGGTTAAAATTTAAATAGATATAAACACTTCAAGCAATCGACATTGACGTACATAAGTAAAAAGCAAAAAACTTAGCCCCGAAAGCCTACGTTACCTACTCCCGTCGAGTTCGAGTCAAAGTTCTTGACTAGTTACCAACTGGGTAAAATTCACTTCGCCAAAGTCACGTAGGTAGCGCCGCTCTACGCGGCAAGAAAGTCTCGACTCGAAAAATTCAAAAATAAAACGTCACTCATTCTTGTAATCACGACATCGAAATGTCGGGCGTACGAAATCGCAATTTTACGAAAATTCAAAGTTACTTACGTTGATATTTTTGTATTTTCAGTGGAGTTTGATAAAAAGTATTGGGCTTTATCCATCTGTAACCACAAAGTTTTTGTGAACGAGATATCGGCAAAAAAGTGAAAGGGCTCCTTGAAGCTCCAAGGGCCTAAATCTTTTTATTTGCTGTTACAGAATTGTATTGAAAAATTGAAACTAAATAGTTAAAAACAGCGTTTATCGTTTTTTTTAACCGACTTCCAAAAAGGAGGAGGTTATCAATTCGGCCGGTATATTTTTTTTTTTTTTCTATGTATGCCCGCCGATTACTCCGAGGTTTCTGGACCGATTCACGAGATTTTTTTTTAATCGACAGAAGAAGCTCGCGAAATGGTCCCATAAATTTTTTTACCTTCAACTCCTCAAACCTGATGCTGCAGGGGTATTTCCCCCCTAAATTATGGGACTTTAGGAACCGTCGTTTAGGAATTGGTATGCTTGGCCTAAGGATATACTAGATCATAGAGCTCCAGTTCCTACTCCTCAATCCTGATGCTGTAGGGTACGGTCCACCTAAATTATAGGGATTTAGGAACTGCTAATCATGAATTGTTATTGTATGTAATAAACATATACTACACCATCAAGGTCTAGGTTCTAGCTCCTCAATCCTGATGCTGCAGGGTACTGCCCACTTAAATTATGAGGATTTAGGAACTTTCGCTTACGAATTGATATTGTTAGTATCAAGCATATTCTACATCATGGAACGCAAGGTCCTAGCTCTTCAATACTGATGCTGCAGGGGTACTGCCTACCTAAACTGTGAGGATTTAGGAACTGTCGTTTACGAATTGATATTGTTGGTACCGAGCATATACTACATCATAAAGTTCGAGGTTCTAGCTCTTCAATCCTGATGCTGCAGGGTTGGAGGAATTACGAACTGTCGCTTTCGAATTGATATTGTTGGTACCAAGCATGGCCTACATCATGGAGCTCCTGGTCCTAGCTCTTTAGAAATTGTGTATTGTTAATAAGCACTGTAGGTACCAAGTATAGACTACATTAGTACCGTAGCGTTGGAGGGAGGGGAGGAAGAGAGCACTAAAAAGCTTAAAATAAAAATTCTTTTCAAAAAACCGACTTCAAACGCCACTACAAAGTATAAAAATAATTTTATTTTGTACACGTTTGTTGAAGTCGGGCGGGCTTAACTAGAAACGATGAATTCGATGCGCGACGCTTACCTTATGGTGACATATAAGAGACACGCTTATTGAAATCGGGCGAGCATCGCGTATCGGTTTCATCGTTTCTATTTAAGCCGCCCGACTTCAACAAACGTGTACAAAATAAAATTATTTTTATACTTTGTAGTGGCGTTTGAAGTCGGTTTTTTGAAAAGAATTTTTATTTCAACATAGAGAGTAGCGCTTGACTGCGATCTCACCTGATGCTAAGTGAAGATGCCGCCTAAGATGGTGCGACCATAAATCATGATTTTTATAAAATAACAGCTATACTTTTTTTTTTAAAGAATATTAGCCAACCTGAAGTGGACTAATATTCTCCTGTCCCCTCAAAATAAACGGAAAGCGTGTGTTAGGAGTGGGTACGACAGTGCAACGGGTGGGATTCGATTTCGAACCTTCATAATTATTCCAAAATTCTACAATAACGATTGTTTTCTATATAAAAAACAAGGATAAATAAATTGGTATCTCCTATTCCGTTAAATAAAATAGGAAAAGAGATTGGCGTTTGATAAACATTACCCCGTTTCTCGCGTCGCGTCGAGACGAGCGAAGCGTCGCGGGGTGCAAATATTAAACGTCAGTCTTTGCTAGCAGAAAACGTCAGCTGTGAGCGCTCCCACTGTCATTTGTAACAGAAGGTGGGTCAGGATGGTCAAATAAATAATTGAACAACTTTGTATTTCACTTTAACTGGATGTAATTTCACAAAGCGTGTACTCTCGTCGAGGTTTACAAAAGGTCTGCTGGTGCAGGTCAGGAATATAGAAACTCTGGCCCCAAGTAACAATAATCAATTAATCATACTATAATTAATACAAACAAAAGTTAGCTAAGGCGACGCCGAAATAGTCACAAAGGAAATTATTATTTATCACGCTCCATACTGTTAACACGATCCCCTAACGTTTAAAATAAACAATCTGTAGCTATGCGAGTTGCATGAACAAAGGCCCGTTGATAGGTACCTAATAACTATTCACAATATCAAAAGTAAAACGCACAGTCAGGGCATTCATGAGGCTCAACAATAAGTAACATAAACAAATTCTATAACACTCGGCCATCCTGCAAAAGCGTCGTGTCCCACGGCGCTTGACGCGGCTCTCACTGTTGTCTGTTCTCACGCGTCTGCAACAAAATAATCAAACGCAGTAACTGGTCGTCTGCAAAAAGGCACTAAATTCTGAAGGATTATTGAAGTTTCATATAATATCTCTCTTCAGACCACATAGTATATTATGGTGTATATTTAGCGCAATGCTTGTCGCACAACAGCTTTGCAGTTCACATAGTGTCGATCAGTCTATCGCACAGTAAGTAAACAGAGTAAATATGAAGTTAGTATTTGTGTCTCCTTATATCTACCTACTCTTTTGTCATATAGTTGAAAATAATTATAGTATAGCGCATATCACACAGCTATGCACCTCACACAGTCTGATCGATGAACCCCGCACAATCACACAGTATGTGCTCTTCGATTAATAAATCTCATTATCACACAGTTGTACAGATAGTGTAGTGCATGTCACACAGCTTTGCACTTCACACAATCTGATCGATAGATCAGGCACAATCACACAGTATGTGCTCTTGGTATTAATCGCATTATCACACAGTTGTATATGAGTATAGTGTAGTGCATGTCACACAGCTTTGCACTTCACACAATCTGATCGAGGGATCTTGCACAATCACACAGTATGTGCTTTTCGTATCAATCACATCGTTGTATCTATAGTGTAGCGCATTTCAAACTAAAATCATATGTTGTTAAACCTTAGGACAAGATCTAACTTTAAATTAGCTTGTACTGCTGTTATTAAAATATCTAATTTTCTGCTTGTGTCTATATTATGATCAAGTAACTCGAATCTGCTGACATGTAATATTCTTTTATGTAAAACCTAAAATAAATTCTGTGCTAGATTTTATGACACCGACCTTATTTTGTTACTGCCGCGAAGAACCCGCTGCGAACCAGCAGTTCGCGGTGCCGTGCCCGACGCGGTGGCACACCTCGCATCGTAGTGGTTGAGCAGTACATTCCCTCGCCTCGTGACCAGGTCTCAGACACACGTAGCAAGTCTTCTGTAGTAACTCCTTCGATGTACTCGCTGCTGCACTCATACTTGTTGTAGTCGCAGAACTATTGTCGCTACAAGAACCTCTTCTCCAAGTAGTCTTCTCTCTTGTACTAGCTGTTTCGACTCGGTTGTAGTTCTCCAATGACGACAAATAACCATAGTAAAGACTTTCAGGTTTATCACACTGATAAGCCTTAGCATTAGTTCTCAATTCCAGTGGCAGGCCTCGTATGATGCAGGAAATAGCTGCTTCTCCATTTATATTGCATTTCTTGAGCAAGGATAACTTCGCATGGTAGTATTTTGTCATTGTTTCAGAGTCTGTCTTCGTTCTTGCTAACATTTCTTCAAGTTGGTTGACGTAATCAGTCGATCGCGGGAATGCGGTTTGAAGTGCTTGTTTCCATTCTTCCCAGGTCAAATCGTAATTCTCTAAATCATCGTACCATTCTCGTGCAGAGCCACGTAAACGAATTTGCATGATGAACTGTCGATCTTTATTATTCCAGCCGTAGACGTCTCCGAGTTGGTCTATTTTATGTAGCCAGCCTATCACGTTGCTTGCCTTATCGTCGGGGCAAAACTTCGGTATCACCTCAGCATCCGTTGGAGTAACACGTAGTCTCTTGGTAGATTGAAGAATAACATCTTGCGTCTTCAAAAAAAAATTTCTATTTTCTTCATCATTTGATGACAATGAAGTCGTTTCTTCACGTTTGCGTTTGCCTAAACCATCGATATATGGGCCGGACATTGTTCTGATCCCACTTCTGAAGTGTAACAGAAGGTGGGTCAGGATGGTCAAATAAATAATTGAACAACTTTGTATTTCACTTTAACTGGATGTAATTTCACAAAGCGTGTACTCTCGTCGAGGTTTACAAAAGGTCTGCTGGTGCAGGTCAGGAATATAGAAACTCTGGCCCCAAGTAACAATAATCAATTAATCATACTATAATTAATACAAACAAAAGTTAGCTAAGGCGACGCCGAAATAGTCACAAAGGAAATTATTATTTATCACGCTCCATACTGTTAACACGATCCCCTAACGTTTAAAATAAACAATCTGTAGCTATGCGAGTTGCATGAACAAAGGCCCGTTGATAGGTACCTAATAACTATTCACAATATCAAAAGTAAAACGCACAGTCAGGGCATTCATGAGGCTCAACAATAAGTAACATAAACAAATTCTATAACACATTTCAATACGGCATACTGAACCCACAAAGAGAGTGAAGTTAATACTGTTCTGATTTTCGACTATTGGGAAGAAAACTTTAGAATTTGACGTTATATCATTCATTCATCACATCGCCGACCCTATTGGGCACTGATCTCTTCTCGAATGAGATGGGCTTAGGCCATAGTCCACCACGTGCGGATTGACCAGTCCCCTGATTCTGTAACTCAGTGCCTCTCAACGACGCTAAGCATTTTTTATCCATTGAAGGTTTGAAGAGAAATGCCATGTACCTTTTCATAGTAAATCTTCAATGCATAAAAAGTATACGTTAGTGGCTTTAATTTTTTGATAGGCACTGAGTTACAGAATCAGCAGGCATATCTTTGAGAACTTTAGGGAAAGGGCAGACTGGCTGACTTTTATATAATTAGTAATCAGCGATCGAAAATCGCAGAAATCAGCGTTCAAAAATCGCGAAAAGCCGATGCAGACGCAAAAAGCCATAAAAACGCTGATCGCTAAAAGTAACCAGTCTGCCCACTCCCTTATGGAGATTCGGGCAAAGCAGAAATATATCCATAACAAACTTTCAATTTTTTCTATAATACCTCTTCAAAATTTTCTACGGGCTCTCGGGTCAATCAGTAGGTTAACGGACGTGAATAATATCGTAAGAATTTATTTCAAGACGATATTTTTTTCCTCGGCGAAGAGTGCTCCAGTAATGTAAATAAAGTCGATGAAGTGTTTGTATTTTTTTAAAGTAGAATCGTGGAACTGGTTGACAGACTACAAGTCATACCTATTAATACCGCACTCCTGAGATATTCATGTCCTTCGCTGGAAATTAGGCGATAAATTGTAAAAATCAATTTTAAAGTTTTTTTATAGGTACCTTCATTAGAGATGCCCGGTAGATTGTAACTGCAAGACATAATATGACATTAGAATAATTATACTGAGCCATCGCGGTATGTGCGGTGAACAGTGAAAAAAACGCTTATTAGCTATTTTGTCTTGAAAAAGTGATAGATAGGCACGGAGTAATTCTTTTCTATGTATTAGCTATGGAAAAAAATCGCGATTTCATAGGTACTCTATGAAAACTACATGAATTGAAATTATTTCAACTTGCAGAAGGCTTAACTAATTGTAAAATTAAAAACTAAAATTTTGAAAAATTTAGAAATCTTAAGACACATTTTTATGAAAAAAAAAAAAAATTGGTATTTTTGAGATAAAACAGTATAACCAAAGAGCAAAATGTATTCTGACACAAAGGATAAATCCCGTTCCAACAAAGATAAAATGTAGCTCTGTCCTTATTCCAGTTATACAGTCCCATGCTAAAGCGGTTCTCGCTTTCAATCAAAGTAACAAACATAATTAAAAATTCCGCTCCGAGCTAAAACTCTCTACGTTACATTTTTTATTCACTGACGTAATTATTACACAGTACGGAAGGAATTCCTCACTCGTCGACTTCACAGAGCAATAAATTAAGTGAGTAATGAAATAGAAGGACCACAAATGACAAACTGATGTTTTGTAGGTGCCTACGTCGGTCTTAAGCTTCGTTCGAGACTCCCAAACTTACAACTCCATACGATGTCAGTAGAATTTTGTGAGTCAAGGGCCATTCCAACATCGTGATCGCTCGAGAGTCGTACGGTACGGTCGAAATGAAACGTCGTATCTTATTTTATGATTAGCGGCTCGAAAGCGCTTTGTAATTTTGTTAGTTCCGCCTTTCTGGTGCTGGGGGCGACCGGAGCGAGTGGAGATCGATGCGAGCGTGGCGTGCGAGTGCGAGCGGGAGGAACGTACCCGTTGGATTTGCTGTCTCAGTCCCTCGAACCGCCTACTAGGCAGCCATGTTGCGCTCGACCTGCGCTCGCCCGACCGCCATTGTAGCATTTGCAGCTAGTGATGTTCGCTACTTCGCTCGATGTTATTTTATACGTCTCTATTCTGTATAGTTCCCTACGCCCCTATTCGATACAAAGAGGAATATTTTCCTAGAACGAATTGACTAAATCTCTACATTCAAATACTTTAACTGTATTGAAAATATTAACAATGGGAGATTGAATTGTACAGTTATCCACAGCATGGATATTAGGTTTAGAAATGATAACATCTGGAATTGAAATTAAATGAAAACAGAGTCGATAAAGTTGTCGATACTATAGGCTCTCGATTGTGGACGTGTAGCCGAGTCCGGAATTAAAATGTCAGACGTGCGGCAGCGGCAGCGAGCGTGGGGTGTCCGAGGGGGTGGGCGGCGGGGCGCGGGCGGGCGCCGTTATTAATAACCATAAGCCAGCAGACGCACGAACGTCCAGAGGGGCCAGCCCGCGCGGTAATGAGGAATCACTAATTATATTTTACTGGACTCCACTACTGAAACAATATTAATTACATTGCTATTTTCATGGAAAAAATTTCCCAGTAATAATGGCATGTTCCTCTTTGTTCATTTATGTGTGACATTAAATTTCTTGATTTTCACTAAGGCAACATTTAATATAGCTACCTGTATTATCTCGCGTTGGTCTTCAAAAATTAAATCTCATATTATAAATTTTATAAGTATGAAGGTATCTAAGACAAGCTGATGCCCGCGACTTCGCGTGGATTAAAATTTAAAATAAATCTTCACGCAAACTTTACCACCCCTTTTCACCTATTTAGGGACGGAGATTTAAAAATTCCTTTAGGGTATCTTAAGGAATTTTTCTAAAAAATTTTAAATATCTAGAGTCCACTTAGCATATAAGGTCTACAAGGTTCACTTACTATAGATATCAGACGAGCCGCTGGATACAGGCGGCACAAGACCGAGATCTGTGGAAGTCCACGCAAGAGAACTTTGCCCAGCAGTGGACGTCTATCGGTTGATAACGAAGAAGAAGGTCCACTTTAAACAGCAACAGAAGGTTTGCGCGGACGATAAGAAATGACGTCTAAGATATTGGTCTGAGACTGTGACAAGATATTAAGTTGGAGCGGGGTCCGTTTAATATTCCCCCACGGTGGGTGCACCGAGCCGCGCCGCTTGTTCGCGACACTCGTACCCGTTCGCTGGCCGCTCGCTTTGCCCGAGTAAAAACGCGCCATATTTTATTGTCAAGGAGATATATTAGCCAAAGCCCGTGCGAATAATTGCGTGACTTTTTTTTTTCTTATCTAAACAGATTTGTCCTGTTTTTTTTTTTGTTTTTTTTTTTCAGGTGACGTAATACATTTATTGACACTAGAATAGAATAGAAAACTTTTCTTTATTCAAATAAACTTTTGCTAAGCTCTTTTGAATTTTCAAGTGCATTTGCCACTCGTTCGGAATGTCGTTTCAATAAACAATTATAATGCTGAGCGGAAAATTAGGACGTCTCGGATTCGATTCCCGACAGCGACAAATTCGAAACATGTATACAACATATATATGGGAAAGTTGTTCAGTTTCTTGAGCACATTCACCTCCTTCAGGGTTGACCCACCCTTTTGTTACACGTTGTATAAATTCTGAAATGTTTCTGGTCTGGTGGGAGGCTTTACTAATTTTTTTTTTTTTAATATTCGATGACAAGTCCTTCATTGCGATCTCACCTGATGGTAGTGGGCTAACTTGGAAGAGGTAGGTATGGCAGTGTACATTCAACCCATACTCCTAATCGGTTTCTACACGCCATCGTGCCGGAACGCTAAATCGCTTGGCGGCACGTCTTGAATAATGGTAACTAGACACAGACACAATTCAGAAATTATAAATTACCAAATTGCCCCCGCCGGGAATCCAATCCGAGACCTCCCAGTTATAAGACCACAGCGCTCGCCACTGCGACAGGGAGGTCGTCGAATTTTATTGAACATAATCTCTACACTAAATTGATAGGTCTTAACTCTTAACCTATTGCTATCCCTTTCATAGAGTTCCCTGCGAAAACGGATAGCACTAGATTTAGATCTATCAATTAAGCTTAGTTTAGAGATTGTGTACAACAGAATTAGTCCCATTATTTCTCGTGGCAGTATAAAATTAAAGCATCTTTTTCACCCTGCGAGTTACCTCTTTGCGTCAGTCAACTGCAGCGACTGCTTGCGTTACATAACTTTTGCTCTATTTAATCTCTTCATTCGCTTTAACTTGTCCCGAGCGCAACTAAGAAGCGATTTAATGTCGTGTCTACGTTTTTCCCTGTACATAAAGGCCAAGTTATCGTACGGGCGCGCAAACTGCAAAATGCTCTAGATTCCCGGAACTTGCGAGGCGGTTCTCTCGGTCGGAAACCTACGAAGCGCTGACTGCGACGCGTCGGCTACTGTTGCCAACTCTTATGATTTTCCACGGAATTCTCTGACTTTTCCTTGATGCCAACTTTCATGTTTTATGCAGCGCTGGAAAATTGCTTCGGTGCAAGTTACAACTGCAAATATTTCCTCGAATGATTAAGTTAAAGTGATGTACCTATGTATTTGTTTATTTATTTTATTCAAGCTTTTATTTTTAAGAACTTATCATGCTAATATGTATCTGTCTGTTACCTTCTCATGGCAATATAGCTTTGTATTGTCTAAATGTGGCATAGAGATAGTTTGCATCCTGAATACGGATAGTTTTTATCCCAGAAAAAAAAGTTCTTATGGGATTTATCGCTAGCATATCAGCTAGTTCTACGCAATAGCATTTCAGGCGAAAGTTTGTATATGTGTGTGTGTTGTAACAAACACACACCATTAGACCATTTTTATGGATTTTAACATATTATGAGGTGTAATTAAATTCTCATTAATTGTGGCAGTTATATTTAAATAAGTGTGTGAATTTTCGCGAGAAAATATCTATAATATCTATCGAATTAATAAAAAAATTCTATTGATATTTTTGAATAGTATTCCAGGGTGCTTTTTATAAGAATTTTCAATTCTTATCGATATAACTTTGAATGGTAGGCTGGAGTCTATAGAGTGTGCTCTGATTTGGTTTGCACATGAGACAAAAATATGTCCTGACGTAAATCCAATTCGTTTTATCAGCTGTCTTGAGTCGACAGAGTGATAGTGCTATAAAATCAAACTAATATCAATAATATTATTCGATGTTTTGAAATGGCACTGGCCCCCAAGATACGGGCTTTTCTAGTTTAGGGGTCAGGATTCCAGTGCAGTGTACATCCGAGGTTCCCAAATAAAGATTTTTTATCTTTCTATTTCTAACTCTAAGCCCTGTCTTGAGTCATGTCTTGGATTTAAACCGCGCGCCTGGCAACACTAGGTTGGCTTATAGCTTCAGTGTAGTGCATATTCGGTACGGCGCGGTATTGTCGCCGCTGAAGTTTGAACGCTGTCAGAAATTGCCGTATCGGGTAAATTGTGATGCGTTCCTCGGCGAGGCGCGCAAATAATACGAAGAATATAAAGCCCCTGCGACTGACGTGTTTCTGTTCTGTCTCTTACATTTTATTGGTTTAAATGTAATGATGCAAGAAGAACGCCATAAATTCAGCCAATCAGAGGTGACGCGATCGTAAATTACAGCAGTCATTGACACACAGCTGACATAGTCTTGATTCAGCAGAGACAGATTGCGATCTGTAGGTCTCAGCCTGTCTTGAGTCATGTCCTGGATTTCCACGCCACGCCTGGCAACACTAGGTTGGCTACAGCGTAGTGCACATTCGGTACGGCGCACAGACGTCTGGGAGCGGTCATAAGTCCTAAAAATTGACCACAACCTATTTACAATTTCTGCTTGTTTAATCACTCTCTAGTTCCCAAACAATACAAAACTGTAAATAAGAAACGCATAAGTTAACGTTATCATTAATTTTTCGACCTATGAAGTGAACACATCTTGTGCAACCAGTAAATTAGCTACATAACGCGTCTTGAAAGTGATTTTGTTTTTTACAAATTTCTCAAAATTGATGATTATTTACCTGATAAAACATTATGGAATTAAATGATAAGGGTATGTACTGTTATGTTTTTTTATTTTTGCTAATATGAAGACCTTAGATTCAGGTAAATTTAGGTGTAAAGCCATGCGTGTTTTTTGAGTTATTATTTTGGCAATTCGTATTTTCACTAAGAGATTTGACTATGTTACCCCGGTCAGCCCCGAATGATTTTCATATGGTTACACAGCTAAACTAGTGTAGTTTAAGGAACAATATCATTTGTCTGCCCGTTTTTGCCCGTTATTTTTTAAATAATATTATAACGCGAAGAGCAAGGAAATGAAAAATATTTGTTTAATTGGTATAAGGTACTTTTTACCAGTTAACTTCTTTACAGATAGATTTTATGGAGATTTAGCTCACAATGACTGGTTTTCAGAATGAAAGGGCAAATCATATGTTGGAAAACTTACTGGAAATGGTGCCAGATTCAGAAAATGTTGATATTAAAAATCTCCATAGCCGTGTGAAGTACATTAATAAGAAGTTATTGGAATATTGGAAAATAGCTAACAGATGCAAGGAACATTTAGTGCAAACGCATGCTGAATGGTTGGCAATGGTTGAAACTGTTGATTTGCCGAGGAGTGCCACCCCCAGCGCGTCCTCGTCCACAGAAAAAGTGCCACAAGAAGGGAGTTCGAATATTGGAAGACCCAGAAAGGATTTTAGTGATTGTAACAAACGGAGTCAACAGAGAAGATTAGATTTAAAGATGTAAATTTTTATTAGTTCATGTCTTGTGTTATATTTTATTTTTATTTTACTTCAGTATTGCATTTTTTTTTTTTTCAAAATATAATATATCTAAGTCATTATAATATGTAAATAAATAAGTTATAAGTTACGAACAACATTTTTGACAGATATATATAATGTTTTAGAATATATAGAATGTTTTATTTAACTGTGTCAAGTAAATTTTTCTTTTTTTTTTTAGAATTTAAGATTTTTAATATAAATAATACATATTTTGTTAAAGTAACTAGTCTATTCATACATTATATTATTATTTTTATCAAAACAAGGACTTTTATAACGATTTAATAAACATTTTAGTGATAAACGGACTTATGACCGCGTTAGTTAGAGCGCCAGACCACTGTGCGGCGCGGTATTGGCGACGCTGAAGTCTGAACGCTGTCAGAAATTGCCGTATCGGGTAAATTGTGATGCGGTCCTCGGCGAGGCGCGCAAATAATACGAAGAATATAAAGCCCCTGCGACTGACGTGTTTCTGTTCTGTCTCTTACATTTTATTGGTTTAAATGTAATGATGCAAGAAGAACGCCATAAATTCAGCCAATCAGAGGTGACGCGATCGTAAATTGCAGCAGTCATTGACACACAGCTGACAGTCTTGAGTCAGCAGAGACAGAGTGCGGTCTGTAGGTCTCAGATTGTCTTGAGTCATGTCCTGGATTTTCACGCCACGCCTGGCAACACTAGGTTGGCTACAGCGTAGTGCACATTCGGTACGGCGCGGTATTGGCGACGCTGAAGTCTGAACGCTGTCGGGAATTGCCGTGTTGGGTAAATTATGACGCCCTCCCCCGGCGAGGCGCGCAAATAATACGAAGAATATAAAGCCCCTGCGACTGACGTGTTTCTGTTCTGTTTCGTCAATTAATTGGATGTCGCCCGTTTTATGTTATTGTTGTTGTTGCGAACTAAATGCTCTGTTTTGCTTTCGTGCTTTTTTAAGGTTTGTGTTTGGGTTAGATCGTAAATGTCAGCGGTGAGGATTTATCGTGTAGTAAACATAAAGAATTCTATGTTTATCGTGGTAATGGAGTAGGCTTATAAAATGTGATGTGTCATATTTTACCCGACTCCAGAGGGCAAAGAACAGTTAGGTGTAATTGTTTGTTCATCAGCTCACAGGGTTTGTTTTTCTTTTTTTTTTTATAAAATAGCTAACCTATTGTATCTACCTAACTATTATACAAATCATGCCTATACGGAATGGTGCCAAGAATATTGGCTGCATTGCTGCATCTTAGTTGCATCACATCGATTTGTAAAATGAAATGAAATGAATTAGGTATATAAAAAAAAGATCGTTGGTTAAATCGTTGTGGTGTTTTGGAAAGTAACAGTTTGTCGATTCACCTATTAGTATCTCAAATATCATACTTCTCAAACGATTTTGACAAATAAATTAAAAGCGGTCTGCTTGCCATTGATTGTATTATGACGTCATCACAAATTCAATATGGCTGAAATGACAACAATACCTCTTAAAAAATGAAAATAATTACATAATTCCTAATAAGCGATTAATTCTCAACATTTTCACCAAAAATGTACATGTTTAGAGAGAGCTCCATAAATAACAAATTACGCATCCGATAGAGCGAAACAAATGTAAAAAGGCAATGGGCGGGTAGCTGAATAATTATCGTGATCAACAAACAAATTCGGTGCACAGGCAAAACAAACCGGCCCGGCTTGTCAACGATGTTTCGTATTCACCGAACAAAGGGACCAATCATACAATTTTGAATTGAATTTTTCATTCGCTAAGCACATAGATCTCGCATCGGAGCTGCGGACGGTGGACATAGTGAGGCCTGGAACACACAGAGCGGGTGACGCAGCTTGTCCAACGCGGCTTCTGGTGTGGGTAATACAAGGAGTTGCGTGAAGGCGTTCACACACAGGCGTTGCCAACATTATGTATTTTTTTTATTTTCCAAGACAAAAAGAAGCCTATGTGTTATTCTAGACTGTAATCTATCTCTGTGCTAAATTTCAGCCAAATCGGCTCAGTCCTTCTGGTGTGATTTAAAAACAAACATCTGTCCATCTAACCATCATTAAAACTTTCCCATCACACTAATATTATAAAGGGGAAAGTTTGTGTGTGTATGTGTTTGTATTTTTTTTACTCCTTCACGCCACAACAAAAAACCCGATTTGGATTAACACATAGGCTACATTTTATTCCGACAAATAAAAGAGTTCCTGCGGGAATCAAAAACCTTTATCCACGCGGACGAAGTCGTGGGCACCATCTAGTTTATAATATTAGTAGGATTTTATCTTGCTGTCTTAAAATGAAAACAAATCTTAGAAAAGGTTTTGGAAAAATGACTAACATAGCCATGTCGAGGTTTTTAAATGTACCTAGTTTTTCATTTGTAGCGCGGTTTCGTTGTCATTGCGATAAAAATGTCCTTTGCGCTGTGCTCAGCTCGTGGTTAAGGCTAAAAACCAACTTATTTACCTTTTAAAGACTGGTAAGAAAACTGTATCTTCCCCGCGTTGCGTCGTTGGCGTCATAATCATAATCATTTATTTTCGCGTCGTGTCGCGCGTCGGTCGTGTGTATTTCAGCCCTTAGATATCGCGCCGGAGCGGGCGAGCGGTCGGACAAAGTAAAATTAGTGTGTTTTGCGCATTCGACGCTGTGTATGTAATTGCGGGCTTGTTTTGCCTCATTCGCGCGCCCTACGTGCGCTGCGTTTGGAAGTTTGTTTATTTATACCGCCCGTGTGTTTTATGGCTGTTATTTATACACTTTGCTAAAATATTCGTATGTTCGGGTAACTCTAAATTACGGGGATTATCGAAAATAAAGTTAGTAATTAAAATACGATGCCTACAACTTATCTAAGTCCAAAAATCCTGAGGGGATTTTTAATGAAAACTTATATCAGCTTTATTTAATGTAATATTTCTCTTACTGCCGCTATGAGAAAGTTAATAACACTGAGGTTGAGCTGTTATCAATAGACGCTGCGCCTCGACAGGTGTGTAGGTATTGGGGCCTAATTCTTCGAAGAATGCACCTTTGTAATATGTTAGGACGATTGTATATGTAAAAAAATGAGGTTTTTTCAGGAACGACACATACTGGTTCAAATGAATAAAAAACCGACCAAGTGCGAGTTCGAACCACCCACGAAGAGTTCCGTAGGTACTATCGTACAAGACAAACGTTCATTTTATGGAGACCCTCTCTAATTATAATTTTTTTTTGTTATTGCAGCAACAGAAATAAAAAAATAATCATCTGTGAAAATTTTAAGTATCTACCTATTCGTCCGCTTACAGATGGACAACGGAGGCTTAGTAATATGAGGGCCCCGTGACAACCTTTGCGTACGGAACCCTAAAAACTTCATAATCACATCACCGTATTAGACGAAACCGTTTAGGCACGCGAGTTTACTCATGTAGTCTAGATAAGCACTGTGAAAGTCATCATGTACGGAACTAACTTTGAATCAGGAGCCTCTCAACACGACTTTGAGCTTTTGTAATTACGTCTTGCAACTTTGACGCTGAAAAGATAGGTATTTTATATGAAAACTCCTCCTCCCTTGGAGATGTTCCTCGGAGACTATATTTTACTCGTACTTTTGGTATCACAAAATTAAAATATTGCTGTCTTGGCACTGTTTAAATATTCAATTTAAGCATCCGTTTTATTGTCTTTGTTGTCGCGGATTGTAGCATAGATCGACCTTTTTAACTTGAGGTCTCAGACTTTCCCAGTTGGCCTGAAAGGATGAATTTCAGCCTATACCTATTTTCTAAATCTCAGCGTTTTTCCTAAGATTGATCAGCAAACTTCTATAGCCCAAACGGTTAAAGGTGCGATAAGAACTGAAAGGTCGATGGTTCGATCCCCGTCCGTTGCACTATTGTCGTACTCACTCCTATCACAAGCTTTTCGTTTATTTGGAAGGGAGAGGACTATATTAGTAAAATTCACCTTGATAAATTAAAAAAAAAGTTATTAATTAACTTTTTGCCTCAACTTATGTCCACTGTTGGACTTAGGTCCTCTCTGCAGAATAGCCCCAGAACACAATCTTGTGTTGCTTATGTTATGATATGCCTAGATGATAAATAACTTTTAATTTAAGCACTAGTAGATGAGATTTATTAATAGTTTTTTTGGGTATAATCTCAAAATTTAATTATAAGTAGGTATTTCAATTTAGTGCATTCAATACGGATTTTTCAGTACATTTTTAGCACTATAAATTTTTCAATTAAAATACTTACGAGGTGAATATATTTCGCATTTCATTCACAAAACGATGTTTCAGCTTGCGAGCGAAATTCTTACAATCTTAGTTCATTGAGTTAAAGCGGGAATGTTTTGAATTGCATGAAATTATCTCTGAGGGAGCCGAGAGCGCCGTCGACATCTCGACGAGCATTTGCAATCGCTACGTTGCATCTGAGCTGAGCGTTAAAAAACAGTTTATCCTGACTGCTGTGCAGTATAAGTTATGAACGTATGATTCTAGGGGAAAAATTTTCTTTTCTTCATCCTTAGGTAGGTGTAGAGGTTATAAAATCAACCATTGCTATGTTCGAGATAGAGAGGTAAAAATTAATTTTTCGAACTCTAGAGGGAAATATGTACCAAAATGGCTTGTTTTTCAGGGATTAATTGATTGTTTCGACTTCTAGAGGGTTGAGATTACGAGTGACCGAGGTTTTGGGGTTTGAAGGGAAGGGAACAAAATATTTTTTCGAGTTTTTGAGGTTTTCGACTTATCGAGTTTCGACTTACGTAGGTTCTATGGTATTTACTTTTAACATCTTGTTTAACTGTTTGTACCCGCATATATTATGCAAATAAAGAATTGAATTGAAAACATTTCCAGTGATTTGATATAATAGCTTTCATATTATGATTCTTTCAAAGATTTAATTAAAACACCACTATGAATATTTAATTGTATTTAAATTAGTTACTAGTGTGAATATGAATCATGAATTTATAAAACAAATATTTCACAATGCGATCTATAGGTACTAAGCGGTCCATGCTATGGAGCTAAACGATTTTCATTATCACGTAAACTACGGAACACCTCTTCAAAGTGAGTAGGGTAGGTAGCTAAATAAAAAGTACTAGACTGCCTTTTATGTAACAAAAGTGGAATGAAAATGATATTCCCTTTGCTTGAAACTTTTAAGCGTCTTTACCCATTGAGTTAAAGTAGGAAACTTTGAGTTGTATGGAACTAACTTTGAGAGCGAAGCCGGTCAACTTCTCAACGATCGTTTATAATCACGTGCAATCTCCACTTTATGAAGTAATTGTTTGGAGTAGCAATTGTAGACAGCTTTAGTACGCTGTGCAACGCTTTGCAAAATTGCTTTCTTTTCAAAACATTGGCGAATCGTGACGTTGCAACTAAAATGTCATATTATGAAACTATAAACATATTATACTGTTACTTTGAAAATGAAATGTTGATGTTTTTGGTATCGGATCCTTACTAATATTATAAATGCGAAAGTGTGTTTATTTTGTTGGTTTGTCCTTCAATCATGCTGCAACAAAGCTACGGGATCGACGTGATTTTTTGCATGCATAATATAGAGGCCCTGGAGAGTGACATAGGCTAATCGAAGAATTCCCGCGGGATTTTAAAAACTAAATTCACGCGGACGAAGTCGCGGGCATCAACTAGATGGTTAATAAAAGAAGGTCCAGGTATTGAGCGGAAATCTCGTAGTTTCCTGTTCAGTTACTGGCTGCACTGACTTTCTCTAGCTAAGGCCCTAGTATTGAAATCTATCGAGCGAGCTGTAACTGGATACGGATTAGACACAAAATATGTTCTAAAGTAAATGTCTCGTTTTAACTCTGATTTGTATCTGAAGAGACTGAGTGTGCGATCTGTAGATTTCAATCTAAGGTTGCCCGTTCAAGTAAGGCTAGCATAGAAGAGACTCAGATTTATTATTGACAGATGACATGATAAGACTATAACCATGCAGGCTTATTCCATATTATCTCAGTTGCTATGTTTGTAAAATGTTAACAAATTATTGCGTTACGGGGTCAGAGGCTCCATGCTACGAATTCATTTCAAAAATTACAAAAAAAGGCTAAACAGGTGCTTAACGAGTATTATTTGAATACTTTCCCGTCTAAACATAGCTAGATACGAAGAAGCAATGTCGAATGCCGAAATTATTTATATATGTCAAAGCTGCATCAATGATTGCTACAGTGTCAACTTGGTGATTGGCTGAATTTGTCGCGTTGTTACTGCAAAAACGCATTTTAGCCAATAGCGAGTGAGAATCGGCCAATCAGAGGCGACTGATATCAACATTATAAGGCAAAAAAAATTAATCGCTGGGACCATTAAGGACAGCGCATCGCGTACGCTATTTTTGACATTTATGTCGCTTTATAAAAACAAATAGTAACACCATCTACAGAGGTAATATAATGCCAGTTAATTACTTGAGGGGCAGACGGCGCCGGCGTCGCTTCCAATTAATACCGCCACTCGGCCAAGCTCGTTTAAGGATCGCCGTGGAAGCTAAGTGAATCAACGGAGACTATCCCTTTAATGATAAAAATACATTCTCCAATTTTATTCAGTTAACCTTTTATCTGCATTATTGAATTTATCTGCAAACTCACCAATGAAGCCTCAATAGTCCAACGGTTTAAAGTGCGGACTGAAAACTGAAAAGTAGCTAGTTCAAACCCCACCCGTTGCACTATTGTCGTACCCACTCCTAGCACAAGCTTTTCGCTTATTTGGAGAGGAGAGGAGAATTATGAGTCAAGTTCAGATTGGCTAATATTCTTTAAAAAAAAAAATGAGAAAACGATTTTTGCTACTCGTAAATAAAGTAGAAGCGAAGAGAACGCAAGTTTTTTTTCATTGGAGATGAAAGGCGATTTCAGACATGGCTAGAATTCCGCTTTCCCCTCTAAATAATGCGTAAAGCTTGTGTAATGAAAAGAAATGTGCAACGGGTGTGGATGGAACCGTTGGTTTCTTTTAATATAATTAACTCACACAATCTTACTTTATTGTCAACAGGGCTACCCTCCACCTCCTAGGCCAGCTCAGCCGTCCACACCAAATGCTCACGATCAAGATTCGGTAAGTGTGTACTGCACTTATAAAATGTAAGCTTAAGAAAAGCAGGAAGCTTCCCTTCTTGCACACCTACACTTGTTGTCGCACGTCTAAAGGTAGACTGGCTGAAAATACTTTTGCATTAAGTCCGCCTTTTGTAAGTAGGTACTATTTTGTGCAATAAAGTGAATAAAAAAAAAACTTTGTGAAAAATCCTAATATCCCGTTCAACTTTTTTGAAGCCTGAAACAAACATGTCAATAATATGGGTGATAGAAGTTGTACTCGATGATTCGTCTTAATACATTTAGCCACATTTTTGCAGTCGCCACTTGTAGTGTGATGTGCTCCATATTTGACACAATACAAAATAATTACCCGGTTCCACATGTTAGTCCTAATACTTTTCGCCCAAAGTGGGGATAATCAAAATAGCATTGGCCCCAATTTTCGGACCGACTGCAACGTTGGGAGTTGAGCGTTCTGATTTTTTTTTTTTTTACAAAATAAGCGTCTATTGGCGTCAATACTCTCGATATTATAGAGGTCACTAATCGAGAGTATTGACATCGATAATAATTAATCTATAATTAACACTGCATTAGCTGTCCCAATGACCCTTGACAGTTCAAATTATGGATCAATTCGAAACGCCACATATGACATACGAGTGTCTCTGGAACTAATAGGGATGCAAGAAGTACCATAAATCTACTACTATCACTTGTCGATTAGTACCCTCACTAATTCTAGTTCGTAACTGTCTACAGCGCCAAAATAGCGTCAATCAAGTAGGTAAAAAAAAGTATGTCGCAGCCTATCCAGTAGTAATCATAGATTAATTAGAGGTCAATATTCTCGATGCATCTACACGTAGGAGCTTCTCGGTTGCTCCAACAAGTGATGATTTTTTCTTCGATAGCTCTAGTTTCTTGCCGTGAATTTAACGTTGCACTTGCCTTGTGCTCTGTTTTCATAAGCCCTTTATTAATGTCACAACTCAACTCGCAACCTCACAGCGTATAGCGTTACGAGGTGGACAAAAGCGACGTTAATTACACCGATGAATGTCGCGTCTTCATCACGCGGCTTACAAACAAGTGAGCGCTGTTTGTGAACTAGCACTCCGGCCTGCGTGTTAGCGCGTCCGAGCTGCGACACTTGACAATGAGCTTGTTTGCTAAATTGTACCGAATACCCGTTGTCAACTGGTTAGTGTCGCCAGGGCTTTTGGATTTTGACGGAAACTGTCCTCGCAGAACACACACTTAACGCCAATCCACGCTTGACTAACACTTATCTATGTATTAGTAAGGCTTATATGTGTATATGAGCGTTATTTAAGTGCGAGCTCGTGCTATACGTTACTCCTGACTTAAGTAAGTGTTGATTTGATGTATGGCCTTTAAAAATAATAAATGGTAATAATTTTATTCACGACTTGCGTTAAAAGGCTATTTATGACACATATCATAATGTACTATAACTTAGAACTCGAAAGTTCCTAGACATGGCCAGATTAAAAATTTAAACCTAAAATATCAAAAAAATGACATAAGACATCTAGGTTCTACATTATTTTAATATCGTCGTAGCTTCGTAGTGCATAACGAAACGGCACGAACAAATCTGCATTAATATAACCCTAAAGCTTGTTTTCAGTGGCCACCTTGTTTCTGCGAACCTCACTGACATAGTGAAATTATTTTATTATACAGTTTGTTCAATAAGTCATTGACATGGTGTGGTTACTGTAAGCCAGACTGCCCCATACTGAGGCATTGTATACATGTAGCTAGTGTTCAGTATGTCATTTACGAATACTAACATAGCTCTTAAGAAATATCTATATTGCCATAATTATGGACCAACGGTCTTAATTAAACATATTTTATTTATCTATTTATTATATCATGTCAGCCTTGTTCCGCCTTCCTCATAGAAATAGAAATTCCATAAAATGCATTCATAATATCATGGCGACTCTACCGTCAGCGCGCTGCAAAAGCTAAACCTACTCCAATTTGTGTGGGCGTGAATAATTTTATTTACGGCCCACATTGTTTTCACGCTTAAAAATGAAAGCAATTTCCTATGCACGGAGGAAATCGAAGCGCTATGTCGTGTTATTATTTATAGTTGAACATATTTCTGCAATTGAATTCGCTATACGCTTGCAAAAGGAATCTCTTTCTTGTATAAATGAAATTTTCTTGCGTCTATTTTTATCTAAGGTGAGAAAATATGACTAAACAGTTTAGTTACATTATATTTTGAATTATCTTTTTAATATCATTTTTGAGTAAAGTTGTATTAAATAACTATTAGTTTTTTAAACTTTAACTCAAATAATTTAACAGATTTGTTAAATTGCTGTTCATGGAAAACGAGAAATACATCTATATACATATTTCATTGATAGTTTATCGCAAATTTATAAGAGATTCGACCATACTACGTTTAAAAATAGCGATAGATACAATGCTCGCAGAATTAGCCATGTGAGTTCAACTTTTCCTAATATATTGTAGAGCTAAATATATCAGTAAGATGGGGCCACTGATGTATCTGCTTTTGAAATGCATATCGTACCTACTATTTCATTACGCGCAGATCAAAGCACGCGCCTCCATTATTCCGGGGACACACAGCCGGCGGCCATGCCCCGCCGATAGCTAGATCACGAATGCAACGATAAAAAGAATTGCAAGTGACAGTCGCAACCCTTGAGCATAGGGATGTCACATGATAGAGAAAATGAAATTTGGCACCTCCCCTCGAGAGGGTGGCGATAGATGCAATGTCTCTACTAAACTGCAGTAACAAACTATAGGACCACTTGGTCATTTGTCATATTCCGCTTCTCTTTTATTCGAACAATACCAGCCTGCAGCCATGCTCCGACGATACCTAGATCACGTATGCAGCGATACAAAGAATTGCCAGTGACAGTTGCAACCCTAGAGCATTGGACAGTCACGTGATAGACAAAATGGAACTCTGCAAATCCTGTCGAGAGGGAGGCGATAGATGCAATGCTCCTACTAAATTGTCGTAACAAACTATTGGATCCACTTGGTCGTGTTTCATCTCAAATCACGTGGCCTCCTCTATTGAGCCTTGAGATAGCCTGCCGACAATTGCTAGATCACGAATGCTGCGTTAGAAGAATTGTAAGTGACATTTGCAACCATAGCGCTGTCTCATGGTAGACAAAATGGATTTCTTCAAATCCCGTCCAGAAGGATGCGATAGACGCAACGTATTCCTCTAACGAACTATTGTACCATTCGGTTATCACTGGAACTGGAATGCTAAATCACTAATGCAGCGCTTAAGAGATAGGTGACAGTTGCAACCCTAAAGCATAGGGCTGTCACAGGACACAAAATGAAACCTGACAGGACCTTTAGGCCCAGGAAGCAATACATACAACGCTTCTACCAAACTGTAGACCACTGGGTCTCTGGGAAGATAATTATATAAAATAACTTACAGTCGGGCGGGCCTAACATATTTTATAAATTATTATTTAAAGCTTTTTTGTGTACCATAATATCAATAATCTACACAATTCCTGATTGCGAGCGATATCTCTCATTGAGGAGTTCTGTCCTCCATCATAGATATTCATCAGATCTTCACCTTTAGGTAAATGGTACCAACCTGACGGTATTTCTTTTACATTAAATAAAATTATCGAAATCGGTTCATATTTGACGGAGTTATGGAGCAACATCGCCAAAAAAAAAGTACGTGTCGCATTGAGAACTTCTCCGTTTTTTGAAGTCAGTTAAAAGTAGGTAAAAAATCAGTCGCTTCGATCAAGGAAAGCATCGCTTAGAAACCCTTGTGGTCATGTGTGTAGTTGGAGACATAAAAGAGGTGGCGTTTGTCCAGCTGTGGGACAAGACGAACCTTAAGATGATTATGATTGTTATGTTTATATCAGGCTAGAGCGCTATGTCTTCTTCTAGATAATTGCTCAATGAGAGTAGACCAGCGCGGCGTACGTGGTCGCAATATAACATCTTTACTACTGTCGAGTAGTCCTTTGTAGGGAATAATTCTTTAGTTCGCAGTTGGCTGGATGCGGGTCGGCTGAATGGCGCACACCTCGGGCTTTTGTTGTTTTAGGTCTCACCCCCTATCAGTCAGGCTAAGGCCTTTTTTTGGATCTGCTCATCAGTATGCTTAGATAGTAGATACAATGCAATATTTTTTACATTTTTGCTAAAAAGAATTACCATAGGAATGTCTCATACTTATAGACAAAGACGTAGCGTTTACTTACGTAATATTCGATTGCTTTACATTACTCTACTTTTCAAACACAATTTTCTTAAACAATTAGTTGGCTTTTGATGAGATTTTCAACGACAGGTAGAATATTATTTTTAATTTCATTTTATTTCAGAAATATTTAGGTAGGTAGCCTAATTAATAGAAGTAGCCGTACTGTGCATGAAAATAAAAACGATTACATAATAGGAGGGAAAAGTGGTCTAACCTATGAACCAATATTGGTGACATTTGATACACTACAGAATTAGCTTGCATTCTGAAAACAGACATCCTGGAATAAAATATTACCGTAGGATTCTGAAAATTTAAATAGTTAAGTACTACACCCGAAGTCGTGGGCACTATCCAGTACTTTTTAAGCTGCATGGTCATTAACAAATTACAAGGTAATCCCACAGTCAAGACCTATCTCGTCATCGATTAGAAATATAAATTGTATGCCATTTACGGCTTGAGAATGAAATCCTAATTCTAAATGTAGCAAAATTTATTTATGAGATCGTTAAAAGTATTTATTGCTAAAATATTTCAACCCTAAAATTGTATTTAAAGAGATAGGCCGTTTGTTTGATGTTGATTGATAGAGTGAGCCGGGCGTGCAGTCTTACGACTCGACTCGTTCGGGGGAATCAAATGAGAGGAATTATTAAACCGGGGCCCGGCGATGTGTCGCTTTTGTAATGAATGTGCCGAACTCCGTAGCCAAAAGCGAGGGGACCGGGCCTTTCTACCTACTATTGCACCTCTAGTACGAGTTTGCCAGTCTCGACAACGTTGCGACAAGTGGCGACACACCATTGCGTCAGAGTTAATTGGAAGTCAATGTTATAGAGTCGTGCGCGTGTTAAGTCTTTATTTCCTTACACAGTTTATGCCAAAAGCACCGCTGACAAGCACAAGTATATGTACTTATAATATATTTCCGTTAATTTACGAAGTGGGAGGAAAAGTTCTGGTCGGCTATGACTACACATGCCCGGCAACAGCTGGTTCAAGAGGTGTCTACCCAGATATAACCGAACAAAATCTGACCATCCCAACCTGTCACCTGATGCCTTGTTATCACTAATGTTCCATTTGACTCTAACCTAACTATAGTTAGTACTCATTTCGATGTGATAGATATATGGTAGAGTCTTGAATTGTTTTAATAGCCTCTGGTTAGCCTATATGAAGTGAATGATTTTTTAATTTGATACTCGAAAACCATAAACGTGTTCGAGATGCAAACTCACACTTGCGAGTACTGGCTGGTAACTGTAGAGTGTAGAGAGAGTGTAGACCGCGGCCCGCGAGTCGACGAACCCTCGGTCCCTCGCTTATTCTGTTTTGAACGAAATTTCGCCCAAGTATTTTATTAAGTTTTTATGCCCCTTCATAATTCCATCAAGATTTTACGCTTTATAAATTTTACGTTACAAGCAACGTAATTTAGTCGAAAAAGTCTTTGACGATTAATTGTTTTAAACGTGAGTTAATTATTTAGTACGTAATTAAGTAAGAGAAATATGGAACGTAGCTTCTGTCTACGTATTGGAAAATATTTTGGACATGAGCAAGCAAGTTTCTTTTTCCTGAAAGTAGGAAGAGTTTCCATTCATGATAATAATAAATCGATTTCGAAAATACAACATTGCACCTTTACCCGTCAATTTTTTTCTTCAAAATTCAAAAAGTTTCCATGAAAAATAAGTTCCCATCTACAATTATTGCGAACCTACGAGTACGTCTCACGATACCGCAGTGTGCTCTTAGAAGTTTTAAAAGTAACACAAGTAAAGAAGTTTTAAGGAGAATGTACTTTTGCATGATTCGTAGACAGTTCAGGGACACTTTTTCAATACGATGTATGGAATTGAATATCTTGTACAATATTCATAGAAGATTTGTTTTTTATGATTGTACCAAAAGTTGTCCTAAAACTAACTGGACCCAACTATTAAACTATGAGAAGCGTGACATACTAAATGCACGGAATTTCACGAAACTTTTCCTATTCAGTACTTTTTATTACATGAACTATTTACTCGATACTCAATAAAAATGAATTCACGTATCGCAAAGTCATCGTATTGCCTCCAAGGAACGAGTTGAGTTTAGGTCAAGAAGAATTATTTATTTATGCAACTCTACGGCGAGCGGTGAATGACAAGTCAAAAGCAATTTTATGCATCCTAGGAACGGGGGGGATGCCTTACAAAGAATGTCTTTTTACAATGCTATTCATTAATGTCACGAATGGCACCCAACATACGTTATTGTGTGCAAAAGAAATGGAGATGTTTAGAATCATTTAATAAGAATGTTTAATATTCATTTTGATCGTTGTTAATGTTTCGTCCTCTTAGTTTTTACGCAATAGATTCGGCCGGCAGCTAAAGGGATTCGATGCCTTAAATTGTCTCTATCGAAGGTTCGCTGTGCATTGTGCAGTGAAGCAAATTAGACCAAAATATCGCACCTAGATAAAAAGACGACTCTGTTCCCACGCCAAAAAGTCTTTCTGAATATTTTGTTAGTGAAGTTATGAAATTCAATTCTAATTTATGTCATTCATAAATATGTGGTGAAATGTGACCTAAAATAAATTTGAGTTTTATAACTTTACTAACAGAAGATTCAGAAAGACTTTATTTCGTCTAGGGAAAATGGACCTTTTATAAGTTGTCTGACTTTTGATCTAGGTGTACGATATATTTTATCGGTTTTTAGTAAGCTCACAAGAAACTCAGTCTCGAGATTCAAATGGTTCAAAGCCTAACGAGCTCGCACTTTGTACCTACTTGCGAGTAGGCTTCGAAATTTCTTCACAGTAAAAACTAATTTTTCTGTGAATTAAGTGAATAGGGGTTTCCTTAAAATATAGTTACTAAAATAACTTTCTAACAAGTAACTAAGGTAAAATATAGCATAGTTTAGGACCAAAGCAGCGCAGGTGGATCTTAACCTTAGTTCTGTCTCTTATATAATCCAACAGCACCATTCTAATTCCGGTGAATTCCAAGAACGCGGCTTAGTTTCTTTTATTTATTAAACAAAGTTAAATAAAAATATGAAAAAGCGTTTTTTTTTTCGATCGCACTAAATAAATTGCTCTTTTTATTTTCGTGCAAAATAATTTTTCATTTAAGCTACATTTCGTTTTAACACGGCCCGAATAATGTGTATGAGAACTTACGCAATGGTGACACTAAAAGCATTTTACGTAGCAAAATGTACCAATGTTAAATACGAGAGACAGGCCCTGGCTGGCTGCACGTTCATAATAAACGAGATTGAGTGGGGCCGCGTAGAAGCAAATGAATGACGGCACTGTAAGGGGTAGGGACTGTAAAATGATATCGATGATAATAATAATCGATGTTTATACATCTGTGCAAACACTCGATAAATATAATTGGTAAACTACACGACTAAATCGAATGTAGTACATTGTAGTTTGTTGGTTTGTCCTTAAATCACGCAGTAACAGCTACGGATCGATGTGATTTTTTTGCACGGGTATAGCCATTGAGGACTTTGAGAGTGACATAGGCTCCTTTTTGGAATTAAGGAGTTCCTCGGAATTTTTAAAAAATAAATCAACGCGGAAGAAGTCGGGTGCATCAGCAGGTTGAGAATAAATTCATAAAAAAAATTTCAATAGGATGACTCATTTACTCTCTGAATGAAGCAATTTAGATGCAAATGCGGTAGCCATACAGTCCAATTAGCAAAGTGCAAGTCAATCCGCTAATCGATTTTACGAAGGATGAGATCTTTTTAAACGATCTCATAGGTAGGCTTTTATTCTTTTTTAACTTTTTTATTACTTAATTTTAATTATGTTAAAGTAAATTTAACTTATTTATTTTGATTGGACTTGAAGGTATGTATAACTGGCGTTTACCTTGGTTAACTTACACAAGATATTTATCGGCAGGCACAACAAACAGCAAAGCGATTGGGTACCATCGATATGCCAGAATAAATTAGTCGCACATCACTAAACGAGAGTGACACCAAGGTACAGCGTAATCAGACGACAGCTGACGGTCGTTTCGGTGAAAACAAAACAAATAGGATTTTTATTCTAAAAAAAATTTACACGGCGTTTGAGGCTCTACATTTTTACATTGTTCGTTATTTTTGGCAATTAAATATTCTTTGATACGAGTACATTGTAATATAATGTAATACATTTATTCGTATATACGATAGGGTTTTTCTTTTCTTTAAAAGAAGCAGAATTGAAAACTAATTGCTGGTGCTACAAGCTAGGCGTTGCTGTAGTAAAAACCGAGTTTATTAGCTCAAGAATATTGACAATACCTGGGCAGTGTCAGAAATATCTAGGGAGCAGGGACTAAGGAGCCAATCGTAGGGAAAAATACGTCTTGCGTCCTTAAATACGAAAAAAACGTCTTTTTGCTTATTTGGATGGGATGGGAGGATGTTAATCAACTTCAGCTTGGCTGATATAAAAAACTAAAATAAAAAGAAAGATTATTCTATCACAAATGTTTACTATATTTCTAATTCAATCTCAAACAGTTAGAAATTAGAAAAATTACACATGTTGGAAACATTTAATTGTATAAAGCGAACACGTTGCATAATCCTCTCCCAACTGCCCGGAGGCGCGGAAAGCATCTCTGTGTGCAAAGATGCTTGTTAGTTCGCGTTTTGAAATTCTTTTATTGAGTTTTTTTTTCTTTGCCACCATAATTTATGTTCATTGATTCCTTGCGTGTTACTCAATGGATACTTCGCCAATATTTATACATTTTCTCTCATTGTCAAAAATAGTCTTCGCAGGTGTATTGTATGTATGTGGATATGTTATTCGTAAATTTAATTCAAAAAATTTTGGAAAGATTTTTGAAAACTGAAAGAAATTTTGAAAACTACATAGTTCAACTAAAGTCTTGCAACATCTGCTGTACAACATAACCTAATCAGTCATGTAGCATTTTTAATTAAAAAAAAATATATTTTTATTTATTTTATAGGACTTTTATACAATAAGTATATGACAACCCCATAGTACTTTTATCATATACTTTCAGATCAACAATCAAGCTTTTTATTTATGTATTTTTTAAACTTTTTATATAAAAATTAAATATAATAGCAATGGACATTTTTGGAATGCATTTTAAGTTATATGTACATGTTAAGAGTTGGCACGCCGAGTCCTCCCGTTATATCGCGTTTAAAAGAGGTCATTTAAAAGAGGCGAATAATAATGAATCCCCCGATGATAAAAGTTTACTGCGGGCGTGTATTTATTTGGTCAGTCAGTCGGACAGATGGATAGAGTGGCCGGACGGCGGCTCCGATGTAATTATTGCGGTCCGATTTCGATAATGCGCCGCGAGGCCGAGCGCGAACAAAATGTGGTCGTGCGTTCGTTAAACCCTGGCCAGACTTAACGCACGCAGCGAACACGTAGCGACACGTAACTGAAGGCGGCAGCAGCTCCTTGAAATGTACTTAATCCTTTCTAGTATTATGAACTTGCATGATGTAATTGGATTATGATTGTCCACAAATTCGTTAGCGTGGGGATAAGTTTTAAAAGAGACGAATAATAACAAATCCCTCATTGTTAAAATTTTATCGCATTTGGTCAGTCAATCGGATAGATGGATAGAGTGGCCGGACGGCGGCTCCATTGTAATTATTGCGGTCCGATTTCGATAACGCGTCGCGAGGCCGAGCGCGAGAAACATGTGGTCGAGCGTTTGTTAAACCCTGGCCAGACTCTACGCGTGCAGCGAGCACACAGCGACGTGTAACAAAAGGCGGCAGCAACATCTTAGAATGTTATCCTTACTTTTTAGTAAAGATAACATTTTAAGAAGTTGCTTATAAACTGGCTTTTGCCCGCGACTAGTGTTATTATAATAAAAAACTACATACCCATATGTTGCACCAGATATCACTTGCTATGTGGCTTCGTAGTGTGATGTACTTCATATTATGTATGTATTGTAAATACAATTTCTAAAGTTGTGCTTGTCCAACGGAGTATGTGTCGAACAAAATTTACGTCTTTATCGTGTTCTAAATGTGCTCGTTCACGACTCACAAATTTTTTTCGTTGCAATCGCGTTGTGTAGCCAGGGCCTTAAACTTGCATTTTAATAAATAATCGATGCCACTCCAACAAACATAAAGCATTTTCATGTTTTGTGCCGAAAATATATAACACTCGAAAGCGCTAGGTAATGTATTCATTACGAGAATTTTGCGAAACATTCCAAATGATGAATGCGCTCGTAATTATTTGTTGATAGATAACGAGCAATAATACGTTTGCAATAAATTTAAAATTGCAATTAACTATTCAGTTGTTGCCGAAGCTCTGCGATTCGTTTTCATGTATTCGTTTTATATTTTATTAAATAGTATAAAATGTATTTAATTGGCATGGAATAAGGTAGCGAGTTTCAGAATTAAATGTAATATATTCCATGCCCTTTTCCGAATTTCAAGCTAACTGCACAATTCCGTAAAAAATCGGTTCGGTAAACGTGATCTCGATCGATTGGCTCCGAACCGGTAATTTGGCTACAACCGCTCGTTCCACACATAAATAGGCGCCTTACTTAATATCTAGTTAAAGCCTACTTACCTACTATATTCAAATTTTCCTTCCCCGATTTACATACAATACTGTACAGGTTAAAGTTCCTTATTTATTGAACTAACCAAAGGGCGAAAGGATATTTATATAATCAGGCTTGGACAGACGCAACGCGCGACGGAAGTGTGTCCAACACGTAAGAGCAATGTCACGGCGCGTCTGCTGTCACTGCATGCGCTGCGGCGTTCTACATAAAATAAACCGTTGTATGCTACGGTGCGATCCAAATATCACTTGTCTCAATTGCACTGTCATACTGTTACAGGATACAATCCGACATAATCACTACGCTGTGATGTCGTGGCGTGCCGTGCGGCATTACACCAATTGTAATATGTGCAAGGAATTATAACTGGAGCAGTCTGCCAGGAGGCAAGCAACCTCGCTATTGCCATCGCACTCTGCAGCGTGCCTTGTTTCATTCAGTATTTTGTATTGCAAATCGTATACGAATGATAACGCGGAAGAAAGGTCAAAATAAGTATTTTGACAATTTTTGATATTATGTATCATTGTTTACGAAAAATGGATTGTAAAAAAACATGGAAGCATCATAGTCAACTTGATTCATTCATATATCATACTTATAGAAGAGCATATTTTAGACATTTTTAATTTTATATCTTCAGCTATCTCATTATGCGTTCAGTGTGAATTAATATTGCAATGCTTCTACCGTGTAGCGTGTGTGTCCAGGCCTTTATTATAGTTGACTTTTAATGGATCACTAGTTCGCGTCGCAGCTCACATTGCATCGGTATAATAATAAATAATTAGTACGCCTCCGCGCCCTTGCTACGCTCGCAACTTCCGCTTTTTAACTCGTGGAGTAGAAGCTTTACTCTCGATAAAACGAGTCATATTTTTTTAGAGACATTGAAGGTGCATGAATACTATGGTACCCTGGTACCCTAGTGGCTTGCCGTAGGTTTGTCTAAATGATTGCTAGTGTGACGTAATTATCTCTGATTGGCCGACACACTCGCTACAGTTGTGTCTGTAGCAATCATTGATGCAGCTTTTTCTCATTCGACCAGTATTAATTAATACATGTATATACTAATATTATAAGTGCAGAAAGTGTGTCTTTTCACGGTTCAACCGCAAAAATAGAGTTATATAGCAATATTGATGCAGCTTTTGCATAACTCACGATCGACGGATATTATAGTAACTTTTTAGACGGACAAACGTACTAAACGTAAATTATAAACGTACATTATACATATTATGGACCGCTGTCTCGTCGTGACCACGGTCCATGCAACTGGCTCGAAATATCGAAAATTCCAACTAAAACAATCACCGTGGTAGGTACGTACTCGTATAATTCTATTACAATTATGTCATTAAACCACGAATCAAGTCTAAAATCTTTAGTTTACCTATTATGCGTACCGTGCAGTGATAGTGACGTAATTTCCTCTTATCAACGTGAGGCATACGAAGGCCTACACTAAACACTAATAACATTCTTTACGACTAGCGATTATGGAAATCGTTCACAGAATTAAGGGGGAGCGTGGACTTATTAAAGCGGACTTGGACAGTGTTGTATGTAAATCGGGGTAGGCTCTGAATACGTATGGCCGTTACTGCTATTAAGAAGCGATTGGTACGGTCGCGGGTCGGTCCGGTTGTACAGCCTCGTTACCGGCAATCCGAGCTTTTTACAGCGCTATTATACCGCCCACTTTGTGCCGTAGCTGCGAGTCCGGAGCGCCGAGTCTCGAGTCTCGACCCACGCATCCCGTAATTGGGGCAAATCTTTTACTAATTTACGTACAAAAAATGTTTTTTTTTTTTTTTTCATTCTTGACAAGCCCTCGACTGCGATCTCTCACCTGTTGGTAAGTGATGACATGGGTGCGGGCCAACTTGGAATGGAGTGTGATAATTTTAATTAACAAATGATACCTACCCCTAATAAGTTTCTTCTCGTGGTAGTTATTGAATGTCATTATGCAGATGTGCGACCTTCATAGGGAAGGATTTAATCCATACACGTTATACTTGTGGAAATGATTAGGACACTTTCATTCGTAGACAATATTTTTTTTTATTTTTTTATTAACGCTTTTAAAAGTATAACAATCCGGTTGATGGAAGATTTAGGACTGAACAGACTGCACGTCGGTGTCTTTCACAATTTATTGGCAAACCCAAATTCTGACGGAGCGTGCAGTTTGTTCAGTCTATTCATGTGTAAATAGTATTTTAGTTTAATATTTTGTAAATAGTTTTTAGGGTACGATAAGGCTGACATACGTCTTAACGTAAATGCCTTCCAATTAAAGATTAAAAAAAAAAAAAGTATAACAGTTTAAGAAACAATGAGAATAATAAAAATATGCAGTTAACTCGCCTTGTTCACTTTTACCACTCGTAATTGTTCATCTTACTTCACTAAAATGTCATAATAACCGTACACGCTACGTTTTGCACGCTAACTGGCTGACCTATTACCCGTGGAACTACAACTTGTGCAAGTTGTAGCTCTATAGACTTGTAGTTGTATGTAGAACGAAACGCTTTGAGCGCTTGCACTTCGCGGTTGGCTGTGTGTCTGAACTATATAAAAGTTGGTGTAGAATATCTGGCAAGTGAGCGATTGTTTTAATGTATGTTAAAAAATAAGCTGTATAGGTATATCTATATCCTAATGTCACTCTCCAGGTCGTCAAGTATACCCATGCAAGATATCACGCCGATCACGTCGGCTACTTTTTATCCCGGAAAATCAGAGATCCCGCAGAATTTTAAAACTAAACCCACACGAAGGAAGTCGCTGGCATCAGCTAGTTTATAATATTAGTAAGGATGGTTGTATGGATTAGTAGGGATGGTTTTCAAATTCTGAATAAAACGCCTCTGACAGACATACGAGATGATTAAAGTGTTCCGTTTTTTCCTTTGAGAGTTCGAAACGTTTAAATTAAATAGACCCAAACAGAATCGATATTTCCTCCTTCTTACAATATAAATTATTCTTTGTAGTTACTGCACCATCAAAAGGCTTGTGTGATAGCGCTCTGAATTTTCGAGGATTCAACCGAAGTATGCACACGATGTTAGTTGTCACGCGATATGGTGATTACTTGCTACACGCCGAAATGTCTCACAAACTCACGATTTGTTTAGGCAATCGCAAAGTCGTGTTACTTTTAACGAAACATCAGAAAAACTTGTACTAAGTACTGCAGGGGTCTCACGTAATCGGGGCTTTTTTTAATCTATAGATTTTTTTTTTATAGAATCTTGGCAGAATAATAACAGGAAAATGAATTGCAAGTAGAGCAAAAGTTGTGCAGGTGACATTTGGCATTCATTGCTGACCGCTTTTGTAGGTACAAGTCAACCTTTGTAACCCCCGATTTTGATTCGTATTCGTATTGAATATACAGTAATGTTATGCTGGAGGAGGCCTTAACCTCGCCTTCGTCCTACCACCAAAGACGTGCCGCCAAGCGAGTTAGCCGGCACGACGGCGTGTAGAAACCGAGGAGTATGAGTACACTGCCATACTCCTTCCAAGTTAGCCCACTGCCATCTTAGACTTTATCGTCACTTACCATCAGGTGAGATCGCAGTCAAGCACTATCTTGTCATTCAATAAAAAAAACACGTAAAACTTACTTCATAATAGGGAACTTGTTATAAAAAAATTGTAGTATTTACTTACCTTTTATTTTACTTATAAATTTTTTTTTATCGATTTGCCGTCTTTTTGTTGTATGATAAAAGCAACGCTCGGCTCTAATCGCACCTTATAGAATTTAGTGATTTAGCCAAAAATAGAATGCGCTTGCTTAAGCGATGTCCATTCACTGTTGCCTTAAAGGTAAATTGTGAATAGCCCTTTGGGTACGGCTGCCCCAAAAAGGGGTGATACTGATTAAGCCTATCACACAAACTAAAATATGCGATATCTCTACTTTTGAGGATAAAGGTGAGCGCACACGCAAAAGCGAAAGGCGGCTTTGTGAGCTTTATTTTAGTCCGCATTTACCATATTTCGCTCGTACACACACTAACGCTTATCCGTCAACATAAGCCAACTTACAGGTTATTACGGGCTTACAGTAAACTTCCATACATTGTAGGACGTGGTTGTAACATCGACATAGATACAAACGACACAGACACAAACACAAAACTGAACGTCGCGTTAGGATCTCGTTATCTAATTATTCACTAAATCAACTATACATTTTTTTTTTTTTTTCAATGACAAGATAGCCCCTGACTGCGATCTCACCTGATGGTATGTGACAGTCTAAGGTGGTAGCGGACTAACTTGGAAGGGTTATAGCAGTGTAAATTCAACCCATACCGCTAATCTGTTTCTACACGCCATCGTGCCGGAACGCTAAATCGCTTGGCGGTACGTCTTTGATAGTAGGGTGGTAATTAGACACGGTCAAAGCCTCCCACCAGGCGGTAACCTTACATTACGTATAGGTATTATTGGCTTTTCAATTCAAAAAAATTCGGTGCTTAAAAAGTTTTATCGCGTAGATAGCGCCCCGTTCGTACGTCGCCAACAACAACTAATGCACGGTCGACTGTGCATGTCAGTTGAACAAGGTGAGTGTTCGGAACGCCATATCTAGTACGTAGCACATTTATATCGATGGGTTATAACGAGTAAGCGCCGCGACGCGAGGTTTTATCAGTACACTCACGGAATGATATTAAGCCGTACATGACTTGTAGGGATTATGCATAAAACGATTGCGCGGCTGCTTACTTTAGATTACACGATTATATCGGGCAACAAACGTAAGAACTATTTTCTTTTTAAGCCCCCTCGTATGCTATGGCCTATAATGCATTGCAGCCAATATTTGGGCCAACTTGCCGATTGGTTTCGGTTTTACCTGCACAAATCAAAGGATATTGACGCAAGTCGCAAACGTTCTATTTTGGAAATTTTCGAATATATGGCCCTATTCCCGCCAGCCCCGCAATTTTTGATATGTTTGTATGTATTTAAAATGTATTCGCAAATGTTTTTCACACGTTGGCCGTGACGTTGCTTTGGGCCATCGTGAATTGGAAACTTTTAACATGCTACACATGTTTGTACTGCTTTTTAGGACTCCGTACCAAAATAAAAAAAGAAGAATTTGATGCGACTTCGTCCTTCTTTATAGCTTGTTGTTCAGTGTAGGTACCTAAGATGTAAGTAACTTCCTACTTCCTAATTCTAGTTTATACTAGTGATTCATTTGAATAACGTTTGCCTGATTTGCAAATGAACGATTTGATAGAGGTTATTGTAAATAAATAATATGTATTATCAAAATAAAACTATGTCTTTTGAACACAACACTACTACTTGTAATACAGACAAATTTTGTGATGCTTATTTAAATATATAAAAGGCAAAGGTGACTGACTGACTAAATGACTGATTGACTGACTGACTCATCTATAACGCACAGCTCTAACCGCTGGACGGATCGGGCTGAAATTTGACATACTGATAGATATTATGACGTAGGCATCCGCTAAGAAAGGATTTTTGAAAATTAAACCCCGAAGGGGGTTAAACAGAATTTTGAAAAATTTGAACTTATCGGAGCGAAGCCACAAGTAAAAGCTGGTTCGTTAATAAAATGAAAGATATTCGTTTTCGGTGCGGAACCCTCGGTGTCCCTTTTATATTCGCACTTGGCAGTTTTTCATTATTTTGTGTGAATCAAGCTAAGCCGTTGACCAATAAACAAGCCGTTTATGCGCATAACTCGGCGGAATGGATTCTCATTAGATAGACGATGGGGCATCAGTTTTATGGAAGTTAATAACGTCAAGGTGCGAGCAGGTGAGGCTTAGGACCGACGCACATTGTCAGACAAGGCGTATGCCAAATTGTATTTTTTTATCAAATCGTCAATTCTCGATAACCAAGCTCATTTTAGCGCTGCTGGCAGAAAAAGTCTCTTATAAAAAATATAAGTCTAAGGTGAATATGCAACGCATCATTGTGTGAAGCTGGTGTGAAAGCAGCCTTCATTTATTATTATTAATTAAGGGAGGAGATCACTTAAAACGTTATCGCTTTAAGCGACCCTTTGACCGCTTTGCGCAAATATAAAGCTGTGTAGTAATAACGAATTTTCTATCTATCTATCTATCTATCTATCTATCTATCTATCTATCTTATAATAATTTTCCTATGTTACAAGTCCAAGCGAAATTCTATTTTGTTTTGCAAACGTGAAAATTCTTGCTTGTTTTACGGAACTTACGAAGTCTGTACTTTCCATGAGCTTAATAAAAGTAGCTAATTTCATAGAAATAATCCGAAGTTTACTAAAATGGATTTTTCAAATACTAAATGAGTGTTCCCAGATGCTACGAAATTTTCACAAATCATTTTGATAATTCACTCGGACACCTTTTCAATCGGTTCAGGAAAATAGATAGTCGCAGGGGGAAAAGGTCTGCAGGTTGCGCCGGCCCTAAACATACTTGGTCGTTGTATTGTGTCGACGAGGACCGTTTATGACATCAAAGACAATCCTATCGGGCCCTCTGTATTGTTTTAGAATGCCTCCTCTTAATGTGAATGTGTACTGTTGCCGTTGTCGTAAAAGGGAACGTTTTATGACGTCCCCAGTCAGTCCCCACGTACGAAGGAAACCCGAAGTTCTCGTTCCGGGCGGTCGTAACACGATCCCTGCATCACTTGTTCATGAATTTTCATAAACCAAACAATAATAACAATATTATGTATTGGTCTAAGATGCAAGCAAGTCAGTTTATGATTTTATTTTATTTGATCAAATATAATTTTCATCCGGTAAGCAGATGGGTCAAGGTCGAACCGTAATTGGAATCCTCTATATTGTTTGGAAATCGAAGTGCGCTGACGTTTCTCAGTAATGTGACGCTCGTATTCACAATCAGTAGGGTGATTTCGCCGGTTGGCGACCGATTAGCGGGATATTCAACTTTACGTCAATATTTAAGTATGTTGCACCCATAGCACATGTATTAAAGTTATATGACGGGGTCCTAGATATTGTCAAGTTATATTTAAAAGTAAAAAAATAAGAATTACAGTTGTGAAAACATTTTAAATTGAATAAATCTTAAAAACTATGTGAAATGCTAGTTGGCGACCACTTTTGCTAGTTGACGACTGCCCCCTTATCTAGTTGGCGACCTCTCGATTTGCTAGGGAAAACTAAATTTGATTAATTAAAAATAAAAAATATGAACGTGTTAATGTTTAAAAAATAATTATTATTCATGCTTTATTATTCATACATTATAATAAATTATTAAAATACATTTTTTCATGAGATCAAAGGTACGCTTTAATATTCAAGCTTAAGCTTAAATGAATCTTAGCAAGTATAATACATTTTCCTACACAAGTACAAAATTAAAAATATCACTTTAAACAACAATTACAAAAGTTTAGAATCAAATCATCAGATCATCAGATCTCGGGATGTTATACATTTTACATTTCTTTCTAATACCGTGTCCTCCTTCTCTTATATTTTTAAAGCACATTCCAGACCTCTTTGGGAATAAGCCGGTGCTATTTTCTAATACGGTTTGTGGAGGACATCTGTAATGAAAATATTATATATTAAACACCTACATTATGCAAAAAACAGATAAGATTATAAGTAGTGATTGCAAATGGTCGTAAACCCACATATTAATTTGCTCATTTTTAGTTGGCGACCACTTGATACCCATACATTTTAAGATGTTTTATAATAATAATTTGGTGGTCGTAAACTAAAAGATACACGGATAAAAATAAACAAATTAAATTGAAAGTGATTAAATTCCGAATTAGATTTGTAGTCTATAAAAAATAAAAATAAATGTTTTTCTTTCTAAATGTCTATTGGCGGCCAGGTGGTCGCCAACTGAAGTTATTGGCTAATTCCAATTTCAGTTAGCGACCATTCAATTTTTTTACCTGATTTTGTATATTACATGTAATAAATGTACAAATAACGTAAAACATATGTATATCCACTTAATAGAACATTAAAAAATTGACTCAAATAAATACATCACGATCTACTTACCTCGAACGCATCACTTACTCACTATTTTTTTCGTTGTTTTGGGAACGTGTACGCGCCGAAAGTATGAGCGGCGGATTGAACTAAGATTTGTTTGCTTTCGGGTAAACACAAAGCTGCCAACTATTGTAGGTAAAACTAATAGGTCTATTCCTCTCTTTACTTAAGTAATTTTAATTTGGAAAAGAAGAATAGAATTCTTATTTTTTTCGTTTTAATGCCGTAGGTCCTGTTAGTGGTCGCGTAACTGACCCTGGTCGCGTAACCGGCGAAGTCACCCTACTTTGATTTTGAGGTATAGGGTCGCCCGTTATTTTAATCTCCGACGAAAAAAGAGGGTTATATAGATCGCTTTGTCCGTTTGTGTGACTGTAACAAGCAATCGAAACGACTGATTCGATTCGATATTTATTCGACTATTGGGATGGTTTTTATCTAAGGTTGATGAAATTCTGCTCAGTCGTTTAAGGGGAAAACAAATAAAGTTGGTAGACAAATTAGATAGAGCGGACAGGTGATAAGAATAGATATAATACGTACGTATAATAAGGAGTTAAGGAATATAATAACTCGATATCGAAAAGCCATAATTAACCCCGCCTTAATGCCGAAATTACGCTGTGTAAACACCCTTGACCCTACACAAAATGTAATTTAAATCGATGTAACATGCGAGTGGTTTAGTTAGCACATGAGTCGCAGCTGTGAATTAGGTGTGCTTGCGATAGGGACCATTATCCTGTACCGGCGGTACCGGCGGCAATGACCCCGCGACCTTATGACGCTGTGTGTCACGGCAGCCATCAATCAAGCCCTGTTTGTGATCGCTGCACCAACCTGTCCCTACTGTGAGTCGCTAAGTCGTGTTCCTCTCGATGTTCACTACTGAACATCGGTCTCTTAGGCAAGGATAGCAACCATAGTATAAACGTAAAAATTCTTCTTACAAAACCGTCTTCTTACAAAGTATATCAATTGTGCCAGTAAAATTTGAAGAGTTCCCTCGATTTCTCCAGGATCCCATCATCAGATCCTGACTTGATGACAATGGGACCACCTCGGATATACTATACACTTTCAAACAAAGAAAGAATTTTCCAAATACGGGAACGGATCTTTCTTCTTCCACGGATATCCGCGGATAGGTATACGGATATCCGGCACATCACTAGTTAACACTATACTACATGTGCGATATCAGCGGCATTGACCCCACGACCCTATGGCGATATGTGTCACAGCATCCATCAATCAAGCTATGCTTCTGATCGCTGCTCCAACCTGTCCCTACGTGCGTCATTATATTATACGATGTCATAAAACCGTGATTTATACGAACTCCTCATTTATCCTATTTTTTTCGTCTGATATTAAGTTACCACCATCTTCCACGTTGCGATAACGGGGGCAATGACCCCGCGAAACCGTATTTAGAGTCTCCTCTTCAAGGCTATCCTATCTGCATCCGTATGTACCACTTTGATATGTCAAAAAGATATAACTAAAATCTATGAATACCTACCTACTATCACAGACGGACGGTTTATATTTGAACAAAAATATTTTTTTAAATAACCGTTTATTTGATGCCAACACCTTACTCAATCCATTTTCCAAGTTATATTTTTTTTTCCGGATTTGTTTCTCATATCACGTGAATAAGGCATAACACCATAAAGACACTTTGAAAGTTAGGACAAAACAATCAATACCTCATTCATTGAAATAGCCGATGAACCGACAAACAAACATAAAACTACAAAACACGAATATCCTTCCGTAATCCGGTTAAAATAATAGACTGTTTATTAACAACAGTAGCTATTAGTAGCTCCGACTCGCGTTCAATCAGTTTATATTTAGCAACAAAGCACTCTTAAACCGTTTATCGGCTAAGTACCTCACGACCATTAACCTACCTTTATTCGTATTGTCTAATATACGTCACGACCACGTAACACTCTGCGATCCCAACAATGTAGCTTTGACCATAGCAGGAGGTTATGTCAAACAACTGATTCGTTATACGGATACTGTGAAGTAGTAATCAGAGTTTGTTAACACGTTTTGTACAATGTATATGGACACGAGACAATGTATGGAAGGTGTGACAATTTAACCGTGATGCTTGATATTCCAAACCAGATTGGCTACTAGTTTTACACTTTGGCTGATCCGTAGAGCTTGCTGATATGTTAGACATGTATGACAGTATTAAATACTATAAAAGAAAATATTTTAAAAACAGTAACCCGACTACGGAAAATTGCGTCATTGATTCTGTGTAACCCGGACCATAATAACGAAGCGATTGACACCTGATTCATCAAAATTAGCTCAGTAGTTTACGCGCCACGGTGGAACATTCATAAATATTCATATACTTATACACACATAATAATATAGACTGCTAAAATGATAAACTTTCCTTTTGGCATTATCAATGAAAATGAGACCACTAATGAGCAGGCATGTCTTAACCATTTCAGACGTCCACTGTTGGACAAAGGGTATTTTACAAGGATCGTGTGTCCAGTGGCTGCCAGGGGCTCTCTTGAGCTTGAGATCAAATCATAATGAAATTCTAATTCTAACATCCTATGGGACGGGATTTAGGAGCAAATTCGCATGTACGTTTAAAGAACTAATTTTCCTTTGGACTATATTCCTTTTACTAATGGAAGAAGGCATTAACCTGCACCTACGTTAAGCTTTGTTAAACTTATACGATTTTTACGATTGTAAAAATTTTATTTTTTTTGAAAAGAGCAACCGCCGAGTTGCTAGCTCTTCTCGGCAGGAAAGGCATTCCGAACCAGTGGTAGATTCATTGACAATTCAAAAGTGCTTGTAAAAGCTTATTTTAATAAAAAATATTTCTATTTCAATTTTTTATGTTCAGGATTTTTGTTAATTCACACACATTCAATAAACACTGGCCGTATTTTAATATGAAAATACTCGTCCAGTCAGTGACATTCTTATGCTTGACACTCGTACCATCCAAGTTTGAGTTCATTGAATCCATAAAATTACCTATCGGAAAATTTTGCAAACTACGTTTCTAACAGGGATAATATCAACATAAGCTTTTACGATGATGTCATCGGATCGCGCCGAGCGGGCGCGCCTTGCTGGTTCCGTGACTGTTTGCAACTAGCTACATAGCTAGTCGCACCTCATGCCGAACAAACGTGTGCATTCTTCGAGAGTTGCACTGTTGCAGCGGTGCCGCTTTTTATGTTGCATAGACAGGTGATGGCCTGACTCCTGTCAGTAGACAGGTGTTGCTTTGACAGTATTTCAGTCCCCGATGCGATCATTGCAAGTGTTCTTATTGACTGAATTTATGGAAGATGTACTTGCTAATGTCAGATAGTGAGTGGATAGAAACTAAAGCATCAGTGAAGCGTCCAGTATTAGGTGATAGTTTCACTATAGACAGGGAACCTCTGTTCTTCTTTCACTTGCATGTTGATCTTTACCATCCATCCCATAGAACAATATAAGAGAGTGCTCCATCCACTCTCCCATAAGTATTCCGATAGTGAGTGGTGCGACGGCATTTCCCTAGAAATTTTGACGCCCTATTCCCAGGAATATTTGGATTACTTTTCCAAGATTTCTATTATCAGTACAACTTATAAGAATGGAAGTAATTTTTCCCTAGCTACTAGTATTATCTGATTAGAAACACTATAACTGTTTTGTTACTTAATTCTAATATCATAGGGACTTTATAATATGAAAAATGGCGTCCTTTTGTCTCCGGAAAATGATAGAGTTCCCGCGGGAATCCAAAACCACGCGTTCCAGCCTTAACCAACGAGTAAGGCATCAGCTAGTGAAATATATAAAAACTTATAATATAATAAAACTTTTAATATTTATCAGACTTTTACTTTACTCGACTACTTGTCCCCGTGTATCGTGCGGGTGTAGCTCGTTGTTACGTGGTAAAACCGCAATGCATCCACTCGTGCTTGTGCCCCCGCGGAGTGTTGCGACAAAGCTGCTTTTTGCGGGCTGACAGGTGAATGTTAATGAGACCTATCTCTGTCCTGTTGCCTCAGTGTTTTTGTTTTGAATAAAAGCTTGGCATAATAATTATGTTATGTACTTACCTACAATCTACTTTAAGTATGAAGTTTTTGTATCTAGGTACATATGTTATGTTAATTTAATAGGATTTGTTACGAAATAAGCGTAATACAAGAAAGTTAAAGAAAAGAAAGCAAAAGCATTTATTTGAGACAGTTAAAAAAGACAGACGACCTCAACGATCAGAAATATCTGATTTAGATCGGTATTTTTTAAGGAAAGCCAAGCTGAACTTGACCATTATACTGCTCTCCTCTCCAAATTAGCGGAAAGTTTATGTTAATTGTACAATTATTGTACATCCCTCTTTCCTCACGAAACACGATTAGACGACGATCGAATAAATTGTCAAAGCATTCGAGAATCGAGGCTGCTATAACGATTTGCGTGTAATTTTCAGTGAGAGGAAGACAATACAAGCTTTTTAAAGAATAATTGAATGAGTTATGACAACAAATCTCACATACTATGTAGTTAAATACACGGTAACACCTGCCAAACGTAATCGCATTGGAATTTTATAATCTGTAATTTATTTCAAGATGCCCCATACCTCTTGGCAGCTCTCCAACTGGGAAACCCCCAACAATTTAGCAGACGATTTGATAATTATGGATTTTTGTGTGCGTGTGTGTGTATTTGTTGTAACTTCTAACATGTAATGTTGTAGTTTGTAAACAAGCGATACCGTTCTATTTTCATAGAGATGAAATCGTGGCAGACATAACAGTACGCTACCTACGTGTTGGTGTATTTAACAAAAAGTTTAAGCTAGGTAACCTTATGACCCGATTTGGGTGCTACGAAGGTGTTTTAAATATTTTACCTTTTCCTGAAAAACAAATGAATCGATTTTTATGCGGTCCTACTACACAAGTAGAGCAGGTTCTTAGATGTAATACTTCAAGGTAAATTCAAATTCAAAATCATTTATTTCATGTAGGCCAGCTTATGGCACTTATGACAAGTCGAGAATCTACCACCAGTTCGATTAAAATAAGTCCGAGCGTAAAGTTATTTTAGCAGATTTGCAATACAAAAACTGTCAGAACGCCCAATTTATTCCTCGGTTAAATATCACTCGACGCTGGTGAAATCGGCACTTAGTATGCCTTTATATGTAATTCGCATAAAACATCTACACTGTATTTATATAAATTTCTCGACGCCTTGTTAAACGACCGCGTCAATCAGATCCAGAACGTTGTTTGAAGCAAACAATTACGTAGTAAATGGGTATCTGGGTGAATGTTACACCGTAAAAGCGGGTTTTGTGTTAGGTACGTACACAGCTAGTTGTGTATTTATAGGTTGTCAAGGCACCGAGCCTTCCTGCTCGAAAGTGAGAGTTCCAAGTTTGTCGGGAGTGCGCAGCGAGTCGCGACCGACATTACGGATTTGTTTAGCTCCTTTACGTATAACTACTTATACTAGAAAATTCCCGACACAAGCGAAGGAACTTTCACATCCACTTAAGTATTACGATATTCGTACATATATGTAAACAGGGTAAGGACACGAGGCTAAGGGGTTTCACCATCGCCAAGTAAACTTTAACCGAAGTTTACGTTTCGACATTTTTGGTATTGGAAGGTGGTCCTTCCAATTACAAAATTCGAATCAGTGAAGCAAGTTTTAATTAGGAATAATTTAATTTTAATATAAATTATTGAGGGTTATTTCGTGAATAGGTTCTATTTAGAACAAACATCTGTACGCATCGCATCATTAGTTGCGATTTCTCGTCTTATAATAATATTAGGTGTCTCACACTCTTGACATCTTTTTAATTTCATTAAACAAGACTCTGGACTAGATCACCATGTAAAATCTAGAAACTAGTGATTATTGATAGTAGTGATAATCGTATTACCAGATATAAAAACCCTCACGTCATTAATGTTTCCTTATCTGCCAACCCTAATTACGACCCATATAATCAAGGCCTTGACAACAGAAAACGGCATTCAACTCGGCCTTTTACGTTTTACCGTTTTCTGATAACGACCACGCCCACAATTTACATTTATCTACCTCGGAATGTAAGTATGGAAGTAATCATCCGGTGCCTAGTTTCGTCACACGCTCTCGTAGGTCAGGGATTTGTTTATCGCATCAGCTGTTACAGACCCCTCTTGCTGTGGTATACTCGTACGTACATAATGATTGTTTGATAAAGGGCGACCTGTATTATAGGTAATCGAGACTCGAGTGAGTACATACTTCATAGTACATGGTTTTAGCTATACTTAGGGTCAATTCTTCTTCATCACTCGATAGACGTCCACGGCTGTAGAAACATCTCTTGCATGGTCTTTCACAGGTCTTGGTCTTATGCCGACTGTATCCAGCGGATATCTGACACTCGACAGATGCCATCGGCCCACCTAATGGGGGTCTGCCAACATTACGGTTAGCATTTTTACGGTGCGGCGTCGCCTTTCAAGCACCTTGGGACTCCAACGACCATCAGTTCTTCGAACAACTGGTCAATTAGAAATACTTCTCTGTCAGTCTATTGGATTGAAAAGTCAATTATCTTTTCTTTTTTTTTGCTAAAGCTCTATTACTATTTGCTCTTGATTAGAATCTGTAACGCCTGACTTATTAGCGAAATTAAAGATTACATAAGTAAATGAAGTGGAAGTAAACTAAGCATTAAATGTAACGATTTCGTCTTTAATTTTCAAACAACCAAACATTCTAAATTAAAAAAAAAAATTTACCGTTTTTTCGCGCACCTCTATTTTGGTTACACAAAAGTAATTATCCATTACTCAGATCTGTTGGCCGAGTTGAAGCATCTTAAGAGAGAGGGGGTCTGCCTTTAGATAATAAATAACGAGTGCAACGATTGCGACCGCCGCCCGGGCCGGGGATAAGGGGGTCTCGGGGAGGGGCCGACCATTTTAATGTCCCGACGCCAGACTTTATATTAAACATTCGACCTTGACAGTGGCCTACATTGACACCGGGACACGCACACACGGCCATTTCACACGAAAAGAAAAGTTCATTCAGTTCGACGCTACCTACTATGCTATACTACATAATATACATACACCACTATAAATAATAGTCACGTGGACCGAGAGTTGCTACAACTATGTGGCTACTTGTATTCTTATCTTGTGCAACCTTGTCAATGCCACAGTAGCAAGCACTAGGCGATAATCGAAAAACCTTTTTTTTTTCAATGCATAAATTAATTAAGTCTGTTAACTTTTGCAACCTGTTTTTTAAATAATTAGTATTGTTTCAAAGGTTGTGTTTATATATTTTTTTATGGTTACGTTCTTTAACATGATCTCAAGTCATTAATTAACTCAGAAGTTAGGAAATGACTCTTGAAAATAATTAATCAGTGTATTCGGATCTTGCTTGTAGGTTTTTTTAATTTGATGACAAGATAATCCTTAACTGCGATCTCACCTGATGGTAAGTGATGATGCCGTCTAAGATGGTAGCGGGCTAACTTGGAAGGGGTATAGCAGTGTACATTCGTCCCATACCTACCCCTAATCTGTTTCTACACGCCATCGTGCCGGAAAGCACGAATCCCTTTTCGGCACTTGGAGTCTTTGACAAAAGGATGGTAACTAGCCATAGCTTAAGCCTCCCACCATAGCAGACCAGAGACAATTAAGAATTTATAAATTCCCAAATTGAACCCGTCGGGAATCGAACCCGAGACCTCCCAGTTATAAAACTACAGCGCTCACCACTGCGCCATGGAGGTTGTTAAAAACTGGTACTGTACAATGACGTGTATTTTGAAGACTTTCGTATGGAATCCTACTGATATATTTTTCTTACTCTTTATAAGATACATATTATGTAGAGTCATCTATTGCTATTTTCGGTAGCAAATACCAATGACCATAGTACTGAAATCGTGTTTGAGAAACACAAAACACCACACACGTCACACACTCACAAAAATAAACTACACACATTTATTTTCAGGACATTTTGTGTCTACTATACAGAAGCACAATGCCAAGAATTAACATTAACTGAAAGATAAAAAGTTACTCTCTAGATTCGCGACTATACCCATGCGAAAAGTCAAGTTCCGTTGCTCCGTTACTTCGTTATTAAAGGACTAACAAATACACGATTTTCTCATTTATATATATTTCTTTTTCTGCATAACTAACCTACATTTTAGTATTAAGAATAACTAAACCGAACCCAGATTCCTTGCGGTCGGTTAGTACCTATAATATTGTAAGGCTTTGCGCACATCTCCGCCTAAAAACCGTAACAGCGGAAAGCGCAAAGACATCGTGATTTAATGTAGTTTATAGGTGCGATTCGGTTTGAGAGCAGCGAAACTACATAATCTGATGCATAATAATTGTCTATATCTCTATAGGTTGTATCCTTTGTAGGTGTCATAAGCCTCAAAAGCGCAACGATTCAAGGCGCGGACTGAAAACCGAAAGGTCGATGGTTCAAAGTTCAAACCCAACCCGTTGCACTAATGTCTTACCTCCTCCTATCATGAGCTTAATTAGAGGTGAAAGGGAAGTATTAGTCATGGATATTCTTAAAAAAAACTATCATGTGGCTATTTGGGATTGTCTAAAAATGATTGCTACAGTTTAATGATGGCAATCACTTCTGGTTGGTTGAATTTATGGCATTCTTGCAATTTTAACCAATAGCGAGAGAGCACCGGTCAATCTGAGGCGATTGCAATCGTCACAACTCACACTAGCAACCATTTTTAGGGTTCCGTACCCAAAGGGTGCCAACGTTACACTATTACTCCGTCCGTCCGTACGTTTGTCCGTTCGTCAAAGGGCTGTATCTCATAAACAACAACAAATAAAATAAAAAATTTAAAAATTAAAGAGGGTCTTCATATAAATAAACTTTTGTTTTTGCTCGATCTCAATAATAGCTGGTGTCAATTCTTGTACGGTACCCTTCGTGTGCGGATCCGACTCGCACTTGGCCGGTTTTATTGGATAGTCCCACAGAAGCGCTGCTATGATGGCGGTGATTTCGCGGCGGAGATGTGCTAACAACCCAGGTTAATGGGCGAGTAGCGGGCGTTTTTTGCCGCCTTGTTATGATAGGCCACGTTTTCCATTACGTCTCTGACGTAAATTTTTCCGGTTCCGCGCACATTTAGTGTCTCACTAATAAACAGGAACTTGAACAAACTAATTTGGAATTATTATTCTTGAATATAATTAGAGTTGACTTAAAAAAAAATTGTTCAGATCTTTCTACGGTAACATTGTTGAATTTTCACAGCTTCTACTTGTTACTTAGTTAAAGAATGAAGTAAATCTATGTTTAAATAAACTTTGTGGATCAATTCTTTCATTTAGTGAAATGTTCCAAATCGCGAGAAAATAGGTAAAAGGAAGTTATGTTTTATTCAAGTTAGCCCGCTACCATCTTGACTGCATTGTCACTTGCCATTAGGTGAGATCTAAATTGTCACGAATAAAAAGAAATACTTTCTCGATAAACCATATAACCAAAGACTAAATAATGACGACATTTAATCGTGTAGCCGAAAGCTTGCAGAGCTTCCCACTCTGTACTGATAAGCTTACGATGCGCAGCGACCAATTATGTAACGTTAAATGAACTTATTACGGCGAAATTGTGATTGTGTGCATCCGAGCAATGTGGGTCAGTGACGAGAACGGAGGCAGGGTCGAGATGCCATTGACGTTTTCTTGCGTAACTGCCTTATTGTCTCGCTGCCCGGCTGAACACAAAAGGAATACCCATCTCCTTGCATGCGAGATTCCTTTTAATCTCGGAAAACAAAGATACATTGACATTTCATTTTACATCTATAGATCTTAAGCGTTAATTGAGCAGTGATAGCCCAGTGGTGAGAACTGCGGGGTTTCGCGGGTTCGATCCTGGGCACGCAAGTCGAACTTTTCAGAGTTATATGCGTTCCACTGGGCATTGGTCTCCTCTCGAACGTGAGAACTCTCAGGCGTGCAGGTTCCCTCACGATGTTTTTCTTCAGCGTTAAAGCAGGTGATACTTGATTGTTTAAAACTCAGTACTCCGAAAATCAGAGATGCTTGGATTGAACCCTGACTACTACTCGTAAGTATCAAAGTATTCCTAACACATACTGAAATAATTCGCATACCTATTGTGTCATTTGTTACTGTTTTTGAGAATTTTTAGTTCTACTCACGTGATGCGACGTTGCAGTTTGCACATATCCTGACAACGATTTTATCATATTGATCTCCAGAGCAGTGGTTTCCAAAGTTGACTGAACCGCGACTCATCAACAGACATCATTAACAGAATTTCAAAGGGCTTTAACTCACCTGTTGGCTTTCAATGATAAAGGGGCATAACTGTCTGATGAAATCTGGCACTTGTAGCGTTTCGAATAACTATTGGGAAAGTCGAAAAATTTATTTAAGGAAATGAGTTCGACATTTGGGTCAGGGAGACGAAGTCGGCCATGAACTGAGTCAAGGCTGAGATGCCATTGACGTGTCTTGCTTTCTTGCGTAACTACATTACGTCTCAGTTGATGTACCTACTCGATTAGATTAATTTAGACCGTTATTTTTTTATTAAGAGTTCAGCTAGGTACACTTGAAGGAAATTTTCCGAATATTTTTTTAAATACATTTTATCAAAATTTGCGAGACCGGCGACGATCGAACTCACATTTTTCGAGAATCGCGCCCCAAGTGTGTTGATTATACACTACAGCCACGCCGAAATAAGTGATTTATATCTACATTCAATCAATATGTTTTTAGCTTAAACCTGGGTCTATACTATCAACGCTTAAAGCATTATATGATTTCAATACTGTTTTGACATAATGTCAACCTTAAAGTAATTACCTTAAAGTTGACACGATATTACATTCCCATGTCCCTCACATGCGCGGAAAACATTTGTGGACTTTTTACCCATCTGAAAAACACCATGTTAAACTTTGCTGCAGTATACATTTGCGAATACAACTGTATTGGCTTCCCTTAAATATTTCTAAGATTGTAGCGTCTAGCGACAAGATTACCTACTTTTTATCTGCGTCTAGCTATCGCAGTGCCTAGAAATTCAAGGCACCAATAAAAAGGTGGTGTCTGATAGCCAGAGATTGACCACTTTTTCAGATATTCGTTTAAATCCTTATCAATTTTTACCTAGATTTCTTGTGGATATTTTAACTGACAGAGAGCGTTGGTATTTTTTATGATACTCAATCACTTCACGTCGCAAAGACTGAACCGATTTGGCTGAAATTTGGCACAGAAGTAGATCATCTGGAATAACATATAGGCTACTTTTTATCCCAGAAAATGAGAGAGTTCCCGCGAGAATTAAAAAACCTCAGTCCACGCGAACGAAGTCGCGGGCATAAACTAGTTTAAAATAATGAAGCCAGAGAATCTTAAGAAAACAAAATAATTGCAATTAAAAAAACAAGATCGCAATTCGCAACCCTGTTTCACATTTACCGAATTTGTGGTTTCACGCGAAACTTTAAGGTTTTTAATATGACACGCTTTATTGGGCGCCTTAAAAGATAAATACAGTGCCAATTATTTTTTTCCTTTTAAGTGATTAAGAGGAATAAAAGCAAGGTTGGTGTGCTGTGGTGTGCAATGTTAAAACTTGACGCGATAGCGCTCCGGTACAGTTAGGGTTACCAGATGCAAATACATACATACACAATGAAAATTCCCGGCGAGAACGCAGTTTAAAAAACATCCTGACGTAAGGGTGTAAAAGCTTATGTAAAGGCAGCTAGATTTTATGCAAAGGTCCGTTTAATCATTTTCAGTTTAATAAAATAAAAGGAACGTTTGAAGCTGCATTTCACAAAACTGTATTGAAGCCGGGGTCTTGAATTTCTAAACTTTATCTACTTATCTCTGAATCACTGGATTTAGTTGTTTTCGTAAGGTTTTTTAGCCTCGAAAGCTATGTGCTTTAAATCTCAAAAGTCTTTATTTTATATAGAATAGTGCTCTCACCTTATAATTGAATTGAAATTGATACCTCGAATTTCTAATATTTCTCCGATCATCATAAGATTTATCTACTTATCTCTGAGACACTGGATTAGGTTGTATCCGTAAAGTTTTTAGCCTCAAAAGCTATGTACTTATCTCAAAAATTCTTACTTTTACATAAAAGTGCTTACACCTTCTAATAATAATTTCTGAGAAATTGACATTCCGCCTTATAACTACCTGACATAAGGTAAGAATTACTGTTCTTTGGTAACTGCTAAAGTGCTAACCCTGGGTGCTCAGTGCAGGCGGGTACACGGGTTATGGTTGCAGGTGTTCGGTGTCAGTACGAAACTGGTCGCGCATCCGGCCCAAGCCTTGCCCGCGCACCCAACAGATGGCGTTACCAGCCTCACATTTATATTGCTTAGCTTTTATAACTCGGAATAGCTGAGTAATAACGTCTTACACCGACTTTATCTGTACAGCATTTCGAAATTAAACACTTCATTCTAATTAGGAGTAGCACAGACTAACGAACCTTAGATAAATGTTACAGAAGTAATGCTACTTTCGAGATACAAAGTCTCACGGTGTTACTTTGGGAAAAAAACCCTTAATTACATTACATTCTCCGGTGCTTATGCAACTAATAGCAGTATAATCGGGCCCGGAATCCGCCCGTAAACACGCTCGCTAACCTACTAAAACATATTTCTTTTATTTTGTGCTCGCCCTGCAACACCCCACTGCCTGCCAGTCGACTCTACAGAACAGGTTTCTAATAGCCTCTACAGACGTAACCAACTTCCTGTTCCAACTCAGGCCAACAATAATTTATTTGCACCTCTATTTAAATTGTGGGTTTGATTCAGCAAAACAGTTTTTTATACGATCCTACCCCACCAGTATCAATATAGGGTTTGTAGCAAATTCAATTATTTTTACTGTGTCAATTTCACTGTCATCGAATACCTATCTAACATTGACCCGAGGAATAAGTTAGAAGTTTGGTCAGTGTTGGTATTGGAAATTGCCAAAACGTCAAATTATTTCCTTGGTTATACATTATTGTTGTTTTGTTGATGATGAAATTGGCATTTAATTTGCTGAGTTTTTTTGATTATATATTTAACTAGCTTTAACCCGCGGCTTCGCTCACGTTAGGTTCGATTTTTTAACCCCCTATTTAACCCTCTTGGGGTTGAAATTTTCCAAAATCCTTTCTTAGCGGATGTCTACGTCCTAACAGCTACCTGTATACCAAATTTCAGCTCGATCGGTCCAGTGGTTAGAGCTGTGCGTTGATAGATCAGTCAGTCAGTCAGTCAGTCAGTCACCTTTGCCTTTTATATATTTAGATAAGCTTATAAAGGGAGCTGTTGCATACAATCGTTCTGTGTTAAAATCCCTACAAGTCTTCCAGAGTTAGATTTATAGTTTTAAGGACGCGTCGGATCACCCGTCCAACCGACAGGGTATATTTAACCAATTTTTGTACAGGTTGCGTGTTGGTATGTGTGAACAACAGACGTGTTGTTGTCACATCTGTAGAGGGTTTAAATTGAAAATTACGATAAGTCCGCCGCCAGTGTGCCGATGCCGCTTCAAACCCTCCGCATATTTTCTTTAAAATCAACTTGAGCATGGGCGAAACGTCTGTTACCATTTTTATTGAATGCGAGTCTCTTTTTATGTGTTCTCGGAATACCCATCTTGGATGGTTTCCTTAGAAAGTAGAGTTTATTTTGATTCCTTCCTGTTGCTTATAAGTTGACATCGAATTGTCGATTTCTTTCTGACTTGCAGTTTACGAATTTTCACACTTTCTTCGTCAAAAAATTGAGAATGTTATTTTTCAAATTTTCACTTGAGACTGTATGTTGTCATGTTAATTCATTAAGTTCAAAATAATCTTAAAAATGCGATTAAATTCTGTAAGATATATTTAGAAAATTGCAATGAAAAACGTTGCCAAAAACGGCAGTAGCTTAGAGAAATAAAATATTTATTCTTTGTTACGACTGACTGAAAATAAATCAAATTAATAGATCAACGCACCTAACTAAATTACTTATTAATATTATCCCACCGAGAAAATAACTTATAAATAAATGTACGAAGGTAAATGCACGAAGAAAATGAAGATTGTCCTCCGTCAAACGTCATTAGTATGCCATTAATTTATCGATAAAATCGATTATGATAATGCTCTCGCGCAGACCGATGGGCGTCTTTTGTGCTAGGTTCCGGAGGCGCCGCCTTGGCGCCGGGGTGCGTACCGCATTACCTCCAGCATCGCATTATTTAGATTTTTTTATCATCTATGGCTCTATCGGCTGAGCGCTTATCCGTTTAAGGCTTTATTTTACGACCGCTCTTTTTCCATCTATTCCTCTATTCTATATAATAAGTATGCTAATAAGGCTAATTGCATATTCAGTATTGACTTACTTAGTTTTTGTTATGTACGTTAATTTATTGGCCCAACGTCTAATGGTATGTGTTTAATGACCATTATGTCATATGTCATCAACCTTATCAGTTATCACTTCATATATTGTGTTCTTGATCAAAGCAGAACATGTGGTTATTTTTTATGCCGGCTTTAGCGAATTTCCTGCTTTCTGACGATTTTGTAAATTCAAGATCGATTGATTAATTGATATTCTTTACTCTACAATTTGAGTCTTTATTAATAGAACCTTTTGTTTGTTTGTTGTTATTGGGCCTTTTGTATTTAGCTTCCTACAATTCACTAGTGTTACTATAAGACTGTTGTTGTTGTAAATTTCTATAGTTTGACCTATATTTGAAATACAATAATATGTTTCGTAGAGATAAATACACGAACACGTACATGTATAATATATACATATAAATGTTGAGCGCAAATACAAGTGACCCGCATTTCCAACAGGCCATTATTGTATCCACCGCAACCGTAATGAGATGCATAACATTATATCAATGTACGCATTTATATGACTATCGCACACAATCCGATCAATAATGCCTAATTAATTTGTTGCTGCGAGTTGTAGCGCTTATTGCTCTCTCGTATTTGTAGGTATATTATTATTTGCTGTTTAGGTTTAGATCAAACACGGCGTAACGCTCCAATCTGCGGTTTTATTTCCGCTTCGTCTATCTAATTGTGACTAATACAATTATTATTGATAAAGTTTTATCGTTAACGTCATCGTTTGTATTATAGTTATCAGTACGATGCTATAAATACGCGTAAATTACTATCGATTAAAACGAAACGAGGACCGAACGAACTGTATAAATATAAACGCTAGAGAATAGTGTTATAATCAGATGAATTTCAAACGTATAAAGCAAAGCCATAGCAGAACTAAGCTGATTTGTCGTGTACGACTGTACGTGGGTTATACTGTGTGGAAGGCGTTATGCGAGTGGCGAGTGTGCGCGCGAAGGAAACTGGTCGAGTGTTGGGTGCGTGCAGCGTTGGCATAGCGCGACCCCCCGCTCGACTCGGCGTGCCCTCGCCGGGTAGCTATCGCTATTGCTATACATATGGGTCGGAGCCGAGCAGCGGCGGCCGTCGCAATATCAGCCCGGTGAAATCGCTCGCCCGCCCGCCTCTCGCACCGCGCGCCTCGCCTGCGCCAGTCGCTGTGCGCCAACTGAAACGCGCGCACCGCTACGGCAATCGAGCGTACTCCCGTCGTATCCACTCCGCACGACCCGGCTACCCACCGGCGCTCCGCTCCGCTCCCCGTGCTCGAATTACGAGCCGGCTCATCCTCGCGGACTTGTCTCCCCGGCCCTACACCGTCGCATCGCTCGTCGTGCCGTGGACTGTCAGTGTGTGTGTTCGTTACAGTGCTGTGTGCGACCGACTCTAATCTGTGTATCGGTGTCATTCCAAGAAGGATTCAAGACGGCCGTCATCATAAGGCTGCCTGCGAACACAGTGAGTATCGCGGCCGCATGACTCCTTCATGTAAAATGGGACGATTCTTATCTACTGTCGATTCGCGTCGGTGTGCGCGTGTACGGACTGCGCGGCGCGGGCGTGTGCGTGACATCCGACCGCCGTTGTGCCTGTGTGCGTTGGCTCAATACTCGTGGATTCTATTTTGCGGCGGTGTGACTCGATGTTTGTTTTTATTATCATATGACCGGTGACTGTTGGAAACTTTGACGAGGATGTCGCCTAAATTGAGGAACTGTACAATGCACATTTCTCTTTACGTAAACTTATTTACTTAATTCGATTAATGTTAGGTACATACCTACCTATATTACCTACGTTTAATTAAGAAATTCTGTTTTATTCTTACTTTACCACGAACCTGAAGTGTTTTGTTTGACCTTTATAAGCTTTTAAAACTATGTTTTGATTTAAAAATGGAAATATCTCCTGTAGCATATCCACCACAGACCGTATCATTTGCCGTCGGAAGCCGCTATAGGCGTATTTCTGTAGCTTTTTAGCTTTAATCACCTACCTTCTTATTTCGATAACTGCAAAATTTGTTCACATTCCGTTTAAATATACAATTTTATAACTGTGTATTAATAAAGCAAAGTTGTCGTTCAGTTATTTCATGCGTAATCATTTTTTTACTAATGTTGTGGGTCACTGACTTAATTAATTGAAAATGAAAATAAAAAATGAAAAATATTATTATTAAATTTGAATATCTATATTGTATATCTAAAAGTATACCCAAATTTAATATTTATTTGTAAAATTAGTAGAAAGTACTCGTAATCATGATTCTACTATGCATCGCTCAGTTTAATATCGATTTAAGTTGTCAATATTATAATATTTTATAAGTCAATGCTACCCCTAGTAACTTAAATTTCAGGAGTTATTAGGTATATTATGTAGAGTATGTGATTGTAGAGTCTTGAATTTTCAGCAGAGACGCATGAAATAAATATATTTTTTAGAAATGTTTGGTGTAAGGTTCTCTGATCTCGCGTTATGAAGGTAGATTAAAGTTTAATCAGAGGGTAGTTAAAAAAAAGCATGCCGTTTTTCACAAACCATACCATATTATTTACGTAGATAGCCCCTAAAAACAATCCTTGGCTAATGGTTATGAAATCGAAATTGACAAAAAGTGTCGCCTAACTTAGCTTACGAAGCCCGTAAAAGTTAGGTAAAGTTGCTGAAAACGGGCATTAGACGTTTTTGAAAACGGATTATCTTATGACTATGATAGAAGGTATGTAGATAAATATGCTTGTAGCCTTGTACAGATGTTAGTTAAGTGTGAATGACTGCGTAATGAGCTTTTTGTAGGCTCCTCTGTTGAACTAACATTCGAAACTGATATTAGATTCATCATCATCACATTAGTTTAGGCATATTTTGACTACATATTCAAAATAGTTTTCCTTGTTCATTACTATACCTATGATGTTATGCTCTATCGCTGATTGAAAACTGCAAGTAGAGTTTTCACAATTACATTTGCTAAAGTTAATCAAGTTTAAGGCTGAAATCTATAGACTGCATTCTCACTCTGCTCAGACTCAGGATCGGTTTAAAACAAGACGGATTTATGTCAGAGCATATTTGAGCAGTGTCTCGTTTTAACTCTATCTTAAGTCCCAGCTAAGTCGGAGCACGCTCTACATATCTTGAGAGCATTTCAGGTGGCTAAAGTAAGGTTATCATTGGAGTTAAATTTCACCACTACAAAGTCATTTTGCGTTTCACAAGTCGGGCTTTAAAAACTTTTAGTCGAAAGTGTCTAAAAATTGATTTTAACCGTGGGGTTACGGACTTACAACGAATACTGTACTTCTACTGTACTGACTTGTATATTGTATTTTTAAGCTATTGCATAGCTTCTATCGCGGGCCTTGAGCGTAGAGACCGAATCCAGAAATTCCGTAACGAAAAAAACCTAAGGCTCGACGGGAACACGGACTCCTCTCACCGCTAGATGGCGTTGATAAAAAATGCTATGCAATAGCTTTACCGCGGCAGTCCCCGAGTGCCACACGTCTTTTTTTTTTAGCTTTTGGATGGGCACTTAACTGCCTCACGTTTCTTTAACCCCCGGCGGAAAGAGAGGAGTTATAAGTTGACTGTGTATCTGGGTCTGTCTATTCCCTTGTATCTAGCTCCCTAACGAATGGACCGATTTTAATGCGGTTTTTTCTGTTTGAAAGCTAACGTGATCGAGATGATCTCTCAGCTTTAATTTATGATGATCTGCTCAGGCAATTGAAGATCTCATGCGTAACTAGCCGTTAGTCCTACAACCTAACTACGTTGACTTCTTCCACGTACTAAGAAGAGAAATAATGCTTTCACGAATAGGATTGGTACTGCTTTAGTAGCGCAAAATGTGAACGTAGAAAACACTTGAACGTAAAAAAATACAAAACAGTTTAATTTGACAGCTTTCTTTCTTAATGCACATCACTAATAATAACACGGTGTGTGCGTGTTTATTGTGTTTATGAGAGTGATTATTTAATACGATCTCACGCTCGAAGTGCCAGCACTAACATAATGTCCTAAGTGCCTACAACAAATCGAACGGAGCGCTTTAATTCGTCGGGCGTATCGCGTTGGCCGCGGTGGAAAGCGGCGTATCGCACATTCTTCCGCCGGGCGGCCGTTTATACAAATTATACCGATGTTACGTATAGTTGTATAGCTATTTAGGTGGGCATTATTTATGTTCTCTCTAACAGTCGTGCGGTGGTGTGTGTGTGCAAGTTAAAATCGGAGCAGTCAGCTGATCGCGCGTGTGTGCGTTACGTTCTTCGGGAAACACCTTTCGATGACGTGAGCGAGCTTTGTTTAATTGGACACTCACATTGTTCCCTCGTTTTTTACTCCATATTTTATTCACTTGACGGCGCTCGAGAGGAATGTCGTTTTATTTTTTTGATTGCGAATATTTTCTCTCTCTCGCTCTTTATTTTTCGGACAAAAGGGTTGATGGCGTGATTGTTTGTCGTTTTTCACTTTTACATACATACCTACCTGCTATTTGAACTTTATTTAAGACCAACAGCTACATGTAACTAGTGGACTAAATAGTGTCCTCGTTAACTAAATAATATTCGTAGGTTGTTTTGTTAGAGTGGCTTATTGTAGAAAGAAAAGTTTTTTGAAGCTGGATTTTATAATTAAATGATAAGCTAGCTCATGTTTAAAGAACATCATCACTTACCATCTCACTTGATGGTAAGTGACGATGCTCTTTAAAATAAAATCTGCCTAACTTGAAAGGGAATTCTAATCGTATTCTAATACGGCATCATACCTATCGAAAAGCTAAATTACTGGGTAGCAGTCTTCGGTACTGTAACTGAAAACTAACCACGATCGTAGCTTTCCACCTGTCCAGGCTAGAAACAATTAAGAAATTATAAATTACGGAATTGAACCCGGGACCACTGCGCTAGATTCGTAGCGTCGTTCAAAATGGAATAATTTAATTCTTATATAGATTTTTCATTTATTTTAAGCAACGAATTACGAGGTTATGTTTGAGATTATACTGGTTTTCTACACCCGAATGCCGACAAGTTTTACCACACCGCAAGATACAGTTCGCAACTTCGCCGCACCCATAATCATAAAGCAGTCTAAAGTTTCCAACTTCACACTTAGCGAGATAGAAATGCATGTTTTGATGATTCCAAAAGTTATAAAATCGATGCTAATGCCGGTATTTTTCTCTCAAAACTTCCATAGTTGCACAACTCTTAGGCAACCGTTGGTAGAAATGGAATAAAATTGAAGTGTTCAAAATAAAAAAATATTTTAAAAAAAAAACTACTTGAAATGAAAAAAATGTTTCATAGGATCAATCTACACATTTCTGATCGCAAGCGATATTCATTGAGGAGTTCCATCCTTCTTCACCGAAGACATTCATCAGAACTTCACTAAATTTCCTTTCAATAAAAAATATTGAAATCAGCGCAGATTTAACGAAGTTATGAAGTGACATCGTCAAAAATAAAAAAGGAAGAAATTGAGAACCTTCTCTTCTTGAAATCGGTAAAAAAACATGAAAATAGTATTAGGTTAATTTATCACCATCTTCAGAAATTAATAGGTTCTAAAATTACGATGGCAATCGTTTTAACGTTAACTTAAAACAAGGAGTAGGTGCTTTTTTTATTACAAAATAGGCTTGCGCTTGACGACAATCAGTGACTGCAATCACTGATGAGATCTCGTTTGGAGCGCGCTTGCATAGAAAATGCCTAGTCACTCTTGCCTTGAAGGTACTCAAATTATATACGTGGCTCGGAACACGCACTGACGCCAGAAGGGCGTTCCACAACTTAGCGGTTCGTTTCAGAGACTTTGAACTAAAGCCTTTCGTACGAGTGGGCTGGATTTGAACCACTACGAATTGTATTCCAAGATATGAAGCAGCAAGAAGCGTGTCAAGAACAATTTGCAGAGTATATGCACAGGTTTATTTTACCATGTGGCGTGCTAACGAATCGGATAATGTGGAAACGCTGTTAGGAAAATATACAGACTAAAATACGAGTATGTTTGTGAAATAACACCGTCCACAGCCGGGCGAGGCAAACATGTGATTTGTAGAAAAACCCACGGCCCGGGCGGTGATTACGCCGTACGCCGGCCGTTCTCCGCATTTTGCCGGCTTTATTTGCCTCCACTCATCATTCTGCCTCGGACTGAACTAAAGACGTAGACTGTAAATGGGACGCCAGAATTAGAAGCCGGCTCGAAGAACCTTTTTTTTTAAACCCGGGATTTGCGTGACAGTGACCCGCTGGTTCCCGTACGCACAGCTTAATAGCTCTTCATTCTAAAACATAGACTTTCGTATTTAGCAATGATGACAAAATGTTTGTGTAATGACAAAGATGTGCGTAGGTTAAGCGAGCTGAAAGCGTGCTGTCGATTATTTTTTTTTTGTTATTTAAAAAATACCCGTGTTACTACAGCTAGTCAGACTGGTAGTGACACGGGTAATAAAATGTTATTGATCAAAGTATAAAAGAAGCCTATTATTTGAATAAAAAGCTATGTGCTTCTTGTAAGCTGAAACGGCATTAATCTGGCTTCAATATAAAAAACACGTGTGGTGACTACTACCTTTTCATTTAGTCTGTGCATCCTACGAAGCCAGTTTTTTCCACCATCAAATGACAACAGGAGCCTTTGAAATGATGCTTAGTTTGATTTTTTTTTTGTGTGCATGGTGTACACAGCTAACGTCATGATGATGTTTTTGTGTTAATATTGAATGCGACCTCATATTTGAAGTGAGGCTTAATGACGCATGTCTTTTACTGTAAATTATTATGCCTTTGATAACAAGTATAATGAAGCCTGCTAAGTAGATTTTTTGTAAGGCAACCACCGAGACGTCGGGTAATGGGTATAGTGATTGAAAACTTTGTGTTACTAACTTACAATGTACCTGTATTCTATTTTTGTTTCTTTATCACTGTTGGACAACGGTCTCTTGTATGGACTTCCTAGGGCCTCGGTCTTGCGCCGCCTGAATCTAGCGGCTCCTTGCGATTCGTTTGATGTCGTCGGTCCCCTAGTGGAGGTTCTGCCAATGCTACGCTTCCTGGTGCGAAGTCGCTACTCTAGCACGTTGTGTCCCCAACGACCATCAGCTCTTCGAACTACGTGCCCCACCCATTTCCACTTCAGTTTCGCGACTCGCTGAGCTATGTCAGTGACATTGGTTCTCCTACGGATCTCCTTATTTCTGATTTGATCTCGCAGATATAATTCGAGTATAGCTCTCTCCATCTGAGAGTTCTTATGAGGCCCATAGTGGATACATACATAAGTCATCACTGGCAACACGCACTGTTCGAAGACTTTAGACTTCAGGCACTGAACAAATTTAAACGAGAAGACATCTCGAAGCTTCCCGAACGCTGCCCATCCAAGTAGGACTTGCTTAGCTGTCTCAAAAGATAAACAGTAGTTTCAATAGTGCAATGGTTGGCGGTTGAACCGTCGACCTTCCAGTTTTCAGTCCGCAACTTTAACCTATGGGCTAGAGATAGATTATTTAATTATTTGTTACACCAAAGAAGCTTTGCAGCGACATTAATGATAATGACAATTATTAAAAAAATTATATATGTATCTAGTTCTAAGCAAGTATCAAGTTTAGGTATAAACAGCGTTGCAAATTGAGGCTCTCATACCGTAAATACATAATAACATACTTATACTTAAGATGTTTATTATAGCAGTCGGCAGGCCGTTCAATGGTGCTAATTGTATTGACATCTCTGAATTTATTACCGTATCCTTTCCGGGAACTTTGCATAAAGTATAACTCGGTTTTCAGATCTGTCAGTTTAGTGTAGACTCAATATCAAGAAAACTGTATGAAGGAGACTAAATGATAAGATTGTCTTTACTATGATAAGTAAATAATACTCACTAGTACGTTTGACGTGTTTGCCGAAGCGTAAAATGTGGAGTCGTAAATTGTACGTCCCACGTACTAGTGTACACATATAGTGTAGTGTATACATGACATAGTTGTCTATACGAAGAATGAAAGTTAAGTTAAGGGACAGGTTAAACAAACTCTGCACTCTGTCGTCGCCAGATCGGCAGGCTAAGTTATTTATTATTATATAATATATAATTGCTTGGAAATATCAAAGATATAAATAACCTTATATATATATACCTTTTCCTTTTATACCTGTATATTTAGATTTAGACTAGATTCCAAATTTTTATTAGATTTCCTTAGTGAATCATTATTAAGTGAAAAGGACTAGGTATATCATATTCATTGGTGATAAGGATAGGCGCAAAGTACGAGTAGTTAGGTATTATAAACATTGCGCAGTGCACATTTATATTATAGGCCCACTGAATTATGGAATAGAGCTGCAGTCGGACGCATCGCCTATCGTATATTTTGATAAGAATCGCTAAACACTAACCAAGAAACTTTTCCCTAAGTGCAACCCCTACGCGATCAGCTGTAAATGGAAGCTTTTTTTTTTTTTTTCGGTGAACCGCCATATTAATTTTTCAGGGTCATTGAATCGGGTAAATGGTTCATGACGTTTGACGTGGTTTTCCAACCGTGAAATGTCGTATTATGCAAAGTCAGGTTCATTAATTCTCCGTCCCACGTTGTCTCATGGCCGGCTTAACTTGGTAAGATGACCCGTATATTACTACTTAGCGCTATGTCACATCACACTATTATTATAAAGGCGAAAGTTTGTATGTGTGTGCGTGCGTGTGAATGTGTGTGTGGTGTTTGTTTTTTACTTCTTAACGCCACTAGAAATGAAGCGAGTTTGCTGTTTGGTGATCGTGATGGCTCGTACCCAGTATTGACACCATAGGCTAGGTACATTTTATCCCGAAAAATTAAAAAGTTCCCGCAGGAATTGAAATACCTTAATCCACGCGGACGAAGTCGCGGGAATCAAGTTTCTGATATTTTAGAATGGTCCTATCGACGAATTTTTTTGCGTGAATGATGTTCTCGGGCCTAGATTGGCCGGTCTTTTTTTTTTAAAGAATGGAGTTGAACAAGGTTGCGTCCCGTTCGCCCCGCCGCAAATAAATAAGCAAGGGTCGGCTTTCGACTATAATAATGATTCGGCCGGGCCCTGATCAGCTGTTTTCCCCCACACCGAGCCCGAGTAACAGGTGCCCTATAAACAGATTCAATAAAACTTCTGCCCACTCCTCGCCACTTCACTTGTCTTTCACTCTTCGACGTCTATTTTTAACAAACACGGAAGATAAACAAACGTCTCGTTTTTAATTCGCTTCTTATTATAAAGATAGTATTCCTTAGTAGGTGTATGCCTCTAATAAAGTGCACTTTTCACAAATTGTTTGTTGTCTCCCAAGAAAACATACACCGTTTTTAGTTTCTACGAAATAAAGTTAGTTGTTTGTTGTTCTCTCAACGTGTAGTCTAGTTTTAAACGTCGACACAGCAACGCAATGAATGGCTGATGCACCTTGTTCTGTGTGGACTCTTATTTCAAATTACAAACTAAAAAGGATGGATGGATTGATGTTTGTTACTTCTTTATGTAACAACGAATGAACCGATTTGGAATGGAGAATAACTCTAGCCCAGGACAAACCCATAGACATGAATTTCTGCGAGAATCAAAAAATCTTAATCCTCGAGGACGAAGTTGCGGGAATCAGCTAGTCCATAATGTTCTCAAAGGTGTACAAAGGTTACATAGCCAGAGTAATGGACTAAACCCTTCTCATTCTAAGAAGAGACCCGTGCCTAGTTATAATGGGCCGGCGTAAGTTGAAATGATAATGACGATGATGACGTAGTAACAGTATGTCATAACAGTTGAGGAACGCGAGAGGAACGCGCATACAAGTCTGTTTTGAACTCGGTTGATTGACCTTGCAAATGTCTTGTACCTACTTAATTGTATTTAGCAACATATAGCGAACAGCTGATTTGTTAAATTGCGTTTTGGTGTCGGTAATCGTTTGTTGAAATTACATTTAAATTAGTACGTTTACGAACTTTAATGTTCCTTTAACGACATAATTATAAATTGATTTTCGGTTGGACGCCTACCCACCTTCCACGTAATTTTCATTTTCTGGCGGTGTTTTGATTACAAGACCTGTGGACAAGGTTTGTCCATTTTTTTTTCGACACTGTTCAACATATTTTTGATATATGTAAATTAAAAGTTTTACATGAAAGTAAAATACCCGGTGTTACTCCCATTCTAAAGCTTTGCTTAGTGAAGTGATGATTACGTCATAAAAATTTCAACCGAGTCATGCTCTTTTTTCAACATCACAAAAATGTGGAGAGAAGTTTCACTTTCTTTGTGTTGTTAGACACGGCAGACATCCCTTAGCTTTTTAACCGGAGTGTGTCAAATCTAATCCAGTTTCGCCTTTTATTGCCCAACCGAGAGTGAAAACAATCGGCTTTTGTGTGAGAGTTAACTGAGACCCGGCACAGTCGTGTACACCGTGCAAATAGGCCGTACCTAGCTAGCAAAATTGTAGTTAGCACGTTCGCAATAAAAGCGAGATCACACAAAAGACACGTCGCGCAACTTATCGTCGTACTACCCTGGAAGTTAACCGACTATCTTTCCAAAGCTCAATGTGTAAGCTTTGGAAAGGGATAGTCAGTCGGCTGAGTTCAGCTTCGTATAGCGTCGTCTCTGTCGCACGCAGCTGCAACATGTGACTTAGCTACGAGTGATAGAGACACCCTGCTCTATGACTAGAGCGGGCCGATTGTCTTTTTCTGGTTGAAAAACACCCGCTAGATGATGACATGAAAACCTATAAATACGCTAACATGAAAAAGCCGATTCTAATCTAGTATCATTATAGAAGGACTAGGAATAAGAATGGAAATGGTTTGATTTGCACTACAGACTAAGGGTAAAAACATGCCAAAGATGCCTCACTGCGATACCTCGCGGTCGCGGTTTAGCTCGCTACTTCGATGCCACCTCCATGTAAAACAAATGTATGCAAACAGACGAGCGCGAACATGCCGAAGGATACCTCACTGCGATACATCGCGGTACAGTGAGGTATCTTCGACATGTTCGCGCTCGTCTGTTTGCATACATTTGTTTTACATGGAGGTGGCATCGAGGTAGCGAGCTAAACCGCGACCGCGAGGTATCGCAGTGAGGCATCCTTGGCTTGTTCCCACCCTAAGTGTAATTTTGGTGTACTAAATATATATATATATTTTTTTTTTAAAGAATATTAGCCAAGCTGAACTTATATTCTCTTCTCCCCTTCAACTAAGCGAAAAGCTTGTGCTAGGAGTGGGTACGACAATAGTGCAACGGGTGGGATTCGAACCTGCGACCTTTCAGTTTTCAGTCCGCACCTTTAACCGTTGGGCTATTGAGGCTTAATTATGTGTGTTGTATTAAGTTGTGAGGCAAAAAGTTTCCAATCGGTCGGAGCTGTATACCACATGGGTGATCAACATCAGGTTTACATACTCGTTAGTTTAGGGCGCGCGGGCTTGTTGAAAAATATAATCAAAATGATTGTGGTCATCGCACTCTTTTTGATTGCAGTTGTTGGTACATAAAAGCCATAATAATGCCGCAGATAAACGGGAGTAAGTCCTAATAATATAAATACGAAAGTTTGTGAGGATGTATGGATGTTATTACTCCTTCACGCCACAACGAATGAATCGATTTGGCTGTCATTTGGAATGGAGATAGCTCATACCAAGGACTAAGAGTTCCCGCGGGAATTAAAAACCTTAATCCACGCGGACGACGGGTATCATCAAGTAGGTACATAAAGTTGTGAGACAAAAAGTCTCCAAAGTCGGAGCTGTGGCACAGGTGATCGCAGCCGGGCCGGCCGCGTTTAGTCAAGTTTAGGGCTTGCGGCGCACCTCGCAGAGCCGGGGAGGGCGATTCGCAATAACCAGCATTTCGCTCTCGATACGCCGTTCGCCGATGACGAGCCGGTTATGTAATGTAAATGTTTACGTGTGCACCTACTACACGTGCCCGCCGCCACGTGCTCGCGGAACACTAGCCTTGTGAATTATTTATTTACGAGGCAACATTTTCACACGCCGGTCGACGAACTCGAGGAGTGATCTTGGAACGCTTTTACGCGATTAATTTCATCGCGTCCTCGGATGACATCGCCGCTCGGTGCTCGCCCTTTTGTGCGACGCGTCGTTGTCTTTACACTACACGACTCTGGCTGAACTGTATAGACCGCCCTCTCACTCTGCTCAGACTCAAGATAGAGTTAAAACGAGATAGATTTACGTCTGAGCAATCATATTTGTGTCTCGTTTTAACTCCATCTTAAGGCCGAGTTAAGTCAATAGAGCTCAACGCAGCATTAGTGCACGGCTGCGACACCGAATTGATACTCAGCCGTGGGATTGTCTAAACGCGATTGCTACAATGTGACGTTCGTAATCGCATCTGATTGGCTGGTACTCTCTTGCTCGTGCTTTAAATGCATTGATGCAGCAGAACGCCATATTTTCAGCCAATGAGAGGTGATTGCGCTCCTTACACTGTTGCAGTCATTTTGAGACAATTCCACTGATGGTTTTATAAATTGAATCGCTGGTCTCGCATTCGAATCCCAGGTCAGGCCAATACTTAGTTATTGGGTTTGGTTACAGCAGCTTGGAGTACACCACCACACACCACATATATACAGTATACACCCGGTGCCTCGACGACCTAAGTAAAGCTGTTAGTCATCCACTTCTGTTCTCCATGACGTTTATTAAGAAATTAACCAATAAAGAAACCATTACTTATTTAACCGTTAGTTATTAGTTTAGATGGCATGCAAAGAGAGTATAAAACGATTAAGTTTAAACCTTCAGTGCATCCTATAAACCGATATAAAACATTCATAAAGGTAACTAACTACATATATGGAGCGTACAATACATTGCCGGTAGTAGAGTGCTACTCGATGCAGAAGCGTCGATACTGCAGCGTAGCTACGTTGTAGATCTAGGGTTGCCAACTTATCTTCGATCAGAATAAGCTCTAATAAATATACTAGTCTTGGAAAAATATAGTATTTTATGCAAGGAGTAGAAAATACACAGATATGAATCTTAAGGCGCGCTCATTTTAAATAGTGAGGAATTTGTTTGTTATTAGTGTCAATGTTGCATGATAGAAAATTATCTATCCTATAGTTTTTACGCAGACCTGAATTTTTTATTTTATTTTAATAAAGAATATTAGGCAATTTGAACATGACTTATATTCTTCTCTACCCTCCAAATAAGCAGAAAACTTGTGTTAGGAGTGGGTACGACAATGGTTGGGGATCGAATCTGCGACCTATCAGTTTTTAGTCCGCAGCTTTAACCGTTGGACTATTGAAGCTTAAATTCAGTACAACAAAACTATATTTCGTATTATGTTATATAGTAGGTACGGTTTGCAACCCTAGTAGATCCTATGGCAAGCTTCGAAATTTATAGCCTGTTGCGTACATTATGTACTCTACTGTGTACCTAGACTGTTCCACTGACCTAGCATCGGCAAACTACTGTTAGTTAAAAAAAATTTACGAGGATCCTGATTTTCAGCATAAATGTGAGATGGATAGATTTATACAGTCCTAGTACCGAGAAAGAGATTGAAACGTTAAGTTGTGGTAAGTTGACCTCCAAATGAGCAAAAACTTGAGTTAATCTTTATTAATTTAGGTCTCTTTTTTTTTAGAGATAAGCTTCACCTATGTCTACTTCTTCTAATATATGTTGTCTTATAAATCCTTATAAGTACATAAAAAATATAAATAAAATAAAACAATAAGGAAAAATCCATCCATCATCCTTCCATCCATTCAGCGTCAGTACTAAAGAAGCAGAAGACGCTTCAGTTATGCAGCTCAGACTTAACCGACCATCAAGTTTCCTATTTATAGCCGCTTGCTGTTCATGATCCACCCTCTAGCGTAGTATGTGCCAGTAACCTAGCCCCATTGGATATGAACCACTATAGACATTCAATCCAAGCAGTGAAGTGTCGACCACCTTAGCTGTGCAGCTTAGCTTGCTATTTATAGATGTTAGTGTTATAACAACTTTATAATATGTGTCGGTGAATCATTATAGACATTTCACATTGAAAGCTCGATTAAGTCGAGTAGAGTAGCAATTAAAGTTTTATAACGCTTCTTAAATGCTCTACGGCGTAGCTCACTACGTTAGTAACATTAAAATGTATGCGATATCGAGAATCCTTTAAATGCACGCACATTATTATTTATCGGTGTAAGTACTAATCGAAGCAGAGAAGCATCAGACACTTCTTAGCTCAGTAGTCAACCATAAAGCCTTATATTTATAGCCGTTTGTTGTAAAAGTTGCACCCTAAAGCGTAGTATGAGCCATTGACCTAGCCCCATTGGATATGAATCATTATAGACATTATTCGCAATTTCGATTAATATGAGTAGAGTAGTTGTGGAAGTTTTTATAATGCTTATTAAATGCTCCACGCCTTAGGTACCTCTCTACGTTGTTAATTATGAGATGTCCAGAATATATATTAAAAAAAACAGAGCGTAAATATTTGGTGCAAGTGCTAATCGAAGCAGAGAAGCACAAAAAACATAGTAAATTATTGGTGCAAGTACTAATCGAGACAGAGAAGCACCAGAAAACTTAGCTGTACAGTTTAGTCAACCATAAAGCCTTATATTTATAGCCTTTTGCTGTAAAAGTTGCACCCTCCAGCGTAGTATGTGCCATTGACCTAGCCCCATTCCATATGAATTATTATAGACATTAATCGCAAGCTCGATTAAATTGAGTAGAGTAGTTGTGGAAGTTTTTACAATGCTTCTTAAATGCTCTACGCCTTAAATACCTCCTTCTCTACGTAGTTAATGTATGAGATATCGAGAATAACAAAAAACAGAGCGTAAATAATTGGTGCAAGTGCTAATCGAAGCAGAGAAGCACTAGAAACCTCAGCTGTACAGTTTAGCCGACCATAAGCCTTATATTTTTAGCCGTTTGCTGTAAAAGTTGCTCCCTCCAGTTTGGTATGCGCCAATGACCTAGCTTCATTGGATGTGAACTATTATAGACATTTATCGAAAGCTCGATTAAGTTGAGTAGTTGCGGAAGTTTTTTTAAAGCTTCTTAAATGCTCTACGCCGTAGCTCCCTACGTAGTTAACCATTAAAATATACGAGATATCGAAAATCCTTTAGATACTGGTGTACGTGCAAAATGGAGCGCGCGTATTGGTGCAAGTGCCACCGACCACCAAACACAATTTCACCCTCTCTGGGTGCTTGAAGCATTTCGACTATCCGATGTGCCAGATCTTGTTTTTCCACGTACTTTGAAACTATGGAACCGACTTCCTGCGACGGTGTTCCCACTAAACTATAACATGAGGTTATTCAAGGGGCGGACCAACAAATTCCTAAAAAGCCGGCAACGCATTGGTGGTGCCTCAGGCGCTACAAATGTTCATGGGCGGCGGTAATCACTTAACATCAGGTGACCCGCCTGCTCGTTTGCTCGCTAAAAATAAATATAAAAAAAGTGCTAATCAAAGCAGAGAAGCATCAGACGCCTTAGATATACAGCTTAGCCGCACATCAAGCCTCCTATTTATAGCCGTTAAGGTGCACCGTGGTTGCACCCTTTAGCGCAGTATGCGCCAGTGACCTAGCCTCGTTGTATGCGAACCATTATAGACATCTTGCAAGCTCGATTAAGTTGAAAAGAGTATATACGGAAAAAGTTTTCGTGAATCTGAAATGTACTTCGTCAAGTGCTAAGGTTAGGGTTCGTAAAGTGTGTTTTTTTTTTGGATTGTTCTTCAATTACACGGCACTGGATCGATCGTGATTTTTTTTCATGGGTCTATTTGACGATCTGTACGATGTTTTGTCTACCCATGAAATCTGTTGTAAAAATTTTTTACTCATGAAATGTCATACAGATTCATGAGTAAATGTATAGACAAAATTTTCTCGTGGCGCGCATGTTAGTCTTACTGGAGGCTACCTTTATCTCGCAAAAACATAGAGTTTTATACTTTCAATAGAATTTCTAAAAACGTAACTCTACACGAACGAAGTCTCAAATAAAAGTTAGTAATTAATATTAAGATTAGGAAAATAATCGATAAATGAATAGCAAATTACACTGAGAAAAGCATTTAGTTGCCAGTCCTTGTTGTTGTAAAGGGATAGATGATCACGTTACATCTGTGTCGATTAATTATACGGCCGTCTTGCTTCCTATTTATAGACGCGGCCTTTGTGATTGCACGGACACATCACACACCCTCCTGTGGTTTGCGCCACTGACCTATCCTCACTGGATAAATTATCTTTTAGACGCAAATAGCCCACAGTCATCATGCGCTCAGTTTAACGCTTTGATGACTATGAGTCGTGATGATTAGATGTAAACATCCGGCCGTTGGATTGCCTGAAAATGATCTCTACTGTGTAACGATAGCCACCTCTGATTGGCAGAGACTCATGCATGCTGTATAATCAGCCAATCACTACAATTGAGATTGTAGCAATGATTGATGCAGCTTAGAAGAATATGCTTATAAAGCTACACCCTACCGTCAAAGACGTGTCGCCAAGCTATTTAGCGTTCCGGCACGATGGCGTGTAGAAACCTATTAGGGGTATGGGTTCAACACTGCCCTTCCAAGTTAGTCCGCTATCATCTCAGACTGCATCGTCACTTACCATCAGGTGAGATCGCAATCAAGGACTATCTTGTCATTGAATAATAAAAAAAAAACTTGGCCGTGACTTGAAAGATTTAAAACGAGACAAATATGTCCTTCCATAAATCTGTCTCGTTTAACTTTGTGTTGAATCTAAGTAGGTACCTACCTATAGTGAGAGTACGATTTATCAACATATTTTAGTCTTCGGGTTTCATGTCTACAAGTAAATAAACGTCGTTATTTTCAATCTATAACTGCCTCATAAAACTCCATAATATGATTTGAACGATAGTGAGGTGATTAGATTATCTGGTTTCTGAACACGTGGTAATCGAGACTGCTAATTGTCAGAAACGCACAAATTAGGACCAGTTACATTTGGTAGACGATCTGCCTTTGACATTATTGTACGTAGGTAGAGTATGCACGTTATCTGCACCCTCCCGTATCTCGGTTTAACTTTAACTCAAATCAATTCTGTAATACAATACAAATACGCTCGCTCAAGAGAGCAGAACACATTCAGTACAGTATCCAGATAGAGCCGCCCAGCACGTTCCGACAGCTTCCAACAATAATAATTAATTGACTCGTCCGTTCGTTATCGTGCTTTTATATTGACGTTCCCGAGCGAGCGGGCGAGCGCGGCGCATTCGGAATGAAATTTCCATAAAAACTTTTGTGCTCCGGACGTTGCGAGCGCACGTTAAAATCGTCGGCTGGCAATAAAACAGCGGCCGGTGCGGCGAGGCGCGACGACGCGGCCCCGAGTGCGAGCGGGACGGCGCAAGAGATAATGGACTCTGTACTAAATGAAGAACGCGCTGCGCCGCGTCGAGCGAGCGGGCTCCGAGGCAAAAACATCGCGCCCCTCTCCGCACACTCCGCGCCGCACCCCTCCGTCGTCCGTTGGACTCGCAGCCGAGCTAACCTCGACAGCGGGGGGTCGAGACTTGCCTCGCCAGTCGCCTTGCCCGACTCCTTCGTTCGTTCTCGCAACTAGTGTGAACGCGCTACTTTTCCGAGCCGTTCTCTTGGCTTGGTTTTCGTGTCGCTCGATTTCGACTCAACGGCATTTTACATTGCATTATCCGCGGTCCGCTTTCGACTGTGAACTCTATATTCCAGTAGTAGTACCGGTGGTACTGATTGAAAACGTCCCTCGATTGATTTACGATCGGACTACTGCACTGCACACTGGTCGCTTTTGGAACGGTGAGTGGCCCAGCGGCTGGCGCACAATACGATTATCCAGTTGTAACTTTTGTCGTAAAACAATACACATAAGTTTGCTTATTCAATGTTGCATAACTCTTTATCATTTCGTCGATATTATTATTACTTAACGTTACGCGCTTCATTGTTGAACGCCATGATAATGAGATTGTTGTGATAATGGACGCACGAGACCGCTTTGTTTTTGTTTTGGTGGGCGAGGAAGAGAAATTGTTTTGCGAGATGTTTGCGATTGAAGCGGCCGTGCTCTATTGACACAGTGCTATTGTTGCCGTCGTTTCAACGCCTGGGCTATGGTGCAGAGCTCGGAGGTTGCAATGTCAAGGTGTTCCATTTATCCGCATAATCTTATTGTTCTTTGCATAGGCACTAATTGCGCTTGAACTCAAACGTTGCATTATCAGCGCCATTAACTTTACATCTAATTCAAGGATTTGAATAAAGCCTTTGGAACTTTTGAACTTGCAATCGTATTGTTTTCGAAGTGAACCACTTTGACTGGAAGATAACTGTTCTTATGAATGTTATTATTGATGATAATTGTTTCAGTTTATTTGCTGGTGATTAAGGTGGTACATTCACTTTTTACCACCAAACTTTTATCTCAAAATTTGGGTCTCAAATCAAATCCAATATAATTAGGCCTGTTCCGACTTTTGAAACTTTTTAGTGTTGAAATTTCTTTGTTATTGGATAAGTCCATGTCTTTGTTATTTTGACTTAAAATTGATCAATTAAAATACGTGGTACCTGTTGGAATTGCAGAGTTTTCCATTGGAACTGTGTCACATTTTCGAATCTTTAGGAGTTGTCGGATTTTGACTACAATATTTATTGTATTATTATATTTTTAGTTAATTGTCTTGTATTTTAGAACATTCCCAGTTTAACACGTCTTATATTTAGGTGCGTTAGTTTATAGATTTATTATGATCAATTACTAAATTGAAATTTTCAACACTCTAAATACACTGATCCATCCGGATTGACTTATGTACAGACTTCGTCCGATTTTGATCAAAAACTAAGACCTATTTTCAGAACTTTTTGTTACTGTCTTTGTTACAAATGTAGTGCTTTTGTCATCACACCTTTATCATCAATCATCATTCATTTAAGAGCCTCAGCACTTATTCCTATCATCGCAGCTGTTGTTCAGCTGACTATACATCTCATTTTAATCTTGCATTTGTGGCATTATAGTCCGATCTTGATCTTGTCTTCATTTTGTCCTCTTTATTACTTTTGACCTAACATCTTCCCATCTACCTTCTATTGATTTTAATATATTTTGTTATATTTTTACTCTTTTATGTTTTTTAATTAGAGTTCTGAGGGGTACAATTGAACGAATCACGAGAACTTAATGAACTTAAACGTGGGAGTAATCCTTTCAGTACCTATTGTTTCCATTCTTGTTGGCATTATCTTATCAACCTATAGACTTCCACTGTTGGACATGGGTCATAATTTTGCAAAGATCGCTACAGGACATGAACTTGTGCCGCTCGTGTCCAGCGGCTACCAGCGATTCGCTTTCGAGTCTGCACCACCAGTGTATATTTAACGCTGACTGTTATGTTTTGTTGCAGGATCTGACCGGTCAGAACAGCAATGACTCGGGCGGCAGCGGCGGCGCGGGGCGCGCTACCACGCCGCACTTGAGGCCCACGCCGAGCCCCACAGGCTCGAGTGGATCGCGATCCATGTCACCGGCTGTCGGTGAGTACGAAATACATTGCACATTTTATCGCAAGTCATTTGGAAGAATAATTCAGCATGAGCCCTACTGTATGCGTCTTTTAGGGCCCACGTGTAGGGCCCAAGACATGCATCTTATCTTCGCCGCCGTTTTCGGCCACGGTATCCGTTCTTGGATTTATATACTCCTAGAGAGCAGTAGTTTAGTTTGCATTGGTTGGTTATGGCTGGCGAAAGCAATCTTAGCTTTGAACGTGATGATTGCATAATGATACGAGACTTGAGTGTAAATCTTTGAATAACAAAACTCGTCAATGGAAGTGACATATGCAATACATATACAATTTTTTAGATAATCCAGTTCCAAAGGCGGATGAATGCGATAAAGTGATTGATAAAAAAAAAATGAAATGGCATAAAACTGAGTTGGAATCGCTTCGTGGGGTGGTCGTAGTTTCGCCAAAGGCGTGTTGATCAGATTCATTGTGCATACTTCGTCACTAGCAGACGCGGGCTTTCCCGACATTGACCCACATAGAGCGGGCGCCCAGAGTACACCGTATTTTGCCCCTTTTGCGGGCGCTAACCACCCCCGCCCACCTTATGTACGAGAGGGTGGTCGCGGTATATAGGGTCTCGTGAAAAACTTACCCCCACCGGCGGCGGGCACGCAAAACAGGACCTTCCACCCGCCGGGGTGGGTGTCGACGCGTCACTCTTATGTGCCCACTGCCTCAGCCGCCGGACCACCGGCCTATGTTTACAATCCTTCGTCTTGCGAGCCTGTGCCAATTAGCCCGGGACCCCCTTTCCATTCAACAACCTAGTAAACTGCCCAGCACTAACAGGAAAAGCGATGCAATAGAATGGTGCGATCGTGAGTCGTCACGAATCACGATCCAATGTTAAAGAGTTATTAGAACCTCAGTTTTTTTTTTTTTTTTTGTTTTTTTTTTTATTCTATGACAAGATAGCCCTTGACTGCGATCTCACCTGATGGTAAGTGACGATGCAGTCTAAGATGGTAGCAGGCTAACTTGGACGGAAGGACTTGCTTTTTTGGTTAAGGAAAAAATCACAGAAAGTCTGTTTGTCGTAAGAGAACATTCTGCTGCCCTAGCCATATTACGAACGTGTCGTATCTATTCTCTTTCAGTGATCACTAACGTTGTAGAGCAGGGGTTCCCAAAGCTTTTTTATCACGCTTCCCTTCTGAAAGGACAGTTCGTATGATAAAAAACTTTGAAAGCTTTAGCGTCAGCGATAACGATCAAGGAAAGAGAATTTCGGTCTGCAATTATATTTATCAAGGGCCTTTAAAATACAATTACACTGCACACACTAACCGAAATAACGAAACTGGCAATATATGTAGGTACGAATTTGCATATCTAGCAATCATCATCTCTGCGCCATCAAGGCATATTCATAACAATCAGAGTTTGCGGTTACCGCAATTTATTACTTTGTAGTTTGCCACAACAGCTGATAATATAATATGTTACGTAATATGCATATGATATGAAGTAGTGATTAAATACACCTACGTTAGTTGGTTCATGCTTCGTTATACGTGACGTGATTAGTTGAATGTCATGTCAATAGAGGAAGGTATGAGAAGCAAACGGTAGAGAAAAATCACGTGTCAAACATGTTGTGGCTTCACAAACCTTTATCGCAACGTGTCGCAACACCAGTTATTATTTCGTGCTCAGTTTTTACGATCTGGCTAATACCAGGGAAGACGATTTCAAGCATACAAATCGAATACATTATGTTTTAAACTTAAGAATGTAAACCATCTTTCGAGCAACGGAAAGATCAAATTGAATGCTAATATCATTCAATTCGAAACCAGCTGATGCAAACATAGTGTTCAGAGAGCAGACTGGAAAATCAGTTGATGAATGTTATATGTAGATTTGTTGCAATGGCGTGCAGAGTCGACGTGCAGTTATTTTATTGATGGCAAGTTAGCCCTTGAATCACCCGATGATAAGTGACGTTGCAGTCTAAGATGGTAGCGGGCTAACTTGGAAGGGGTATGGCAGTGTACATTCAACCAATACCCATAATCGGTTTTACTCGCCATCGTGCCGGAACGCTAAATCGCTCGGCGTTTTTGATGGTAGGGTGGTAACAAGCCACGGCCAAAGCCTCCCATCAGACCAAACCAGAGACAATTCAGAAATTATAAATTCCCACATGGTCTCCGCCAAGAATTGAACCCGAGACCTCCCAGTTATAAGACAACGCCAGAGAGATCTTTAAATTAAAAATGTAAGTTAAACCCAACCCGTGCCACTAAATAATCGGTTACTTCACGCCATTGTAAGTGAATGTTAAATCGTTTGGCGGCACCTCTTTGACGGTAGAGTGGTAACTAGCCGCGGTCATTCTGACCAGATCAGAAATTATAAATTTTCAAATTGCCTCTGCCGGGAATAGCACCCCCGGGACTTACTCCTACACCACAGCACTCACCATTGCTGCCGTCCACAAGCCATAATGCCGTTAACTGCCAAGACCATATTTCCTAATATAAACCCAAAAGCATTTAAATTACGGTTTATATTAGGAAATATGGTTTTGGTTGTTAACGGCATTATAGCTTGTGGACGGCAGATTGGTCTTCAGAAAGAGTTCTTCAGGTCTAGAACAACGCGTGTCAATGGATTTTGCTTAAAAGACCTGAGTAAAAAATTTCGTCTATAACGTTTCGTCTCTAAAGATTTGCTTAGGTTTTTGACGACCTTCCCTCGGATTGCCCTTGATGAGTTTATTGCCCGGGTCGCTATTATATTATACTCCTTACCTACTTAACGATTGTTTGATTACTGTTTCTGTAGATAGTTATTTGATCTAGACTTTAGTTCATTCATGAATTCAAACAAGGTTAACTGTAATGAGGTTACGCAATTTCGTGCCTACCTTACACCTTTGTTATTATGAAACATCACATCAACGGTACTATGTTTGATCTTTAGTAGCAACGTGTTGCTTTTTAGAAACGACAACAGTTTCCGTGGTAGTCTAGTTAGTATGACAGGAATTAAAATCTTGTGAAAAGTTGACTTTTCTTTTTAAAGTTTTCAGCATGTTGTTACTTTTTTCTGCTCGTTCCATACATGATATAATTTTATTGATGATAATTTTTTCTCCAATATCCGCTTATTTATCAAGTGCTCAAGTAAAATCATTTATATCAAGATATTTTTTGTTAACTTTTCCTTGTTCAAGTGAACTTGATATCGCTTGTACGACTTTTTCTTCCCATAGCCATTCCGAGAAATACATTTACTAAGAAAAAACAGTCATTATTATGATTTCAACACACACAAACCCTTTTACTTTCATTGCTCATTATATCACGGTGCAAGTCGAGTGCGCCTTAAAAGTATTTCTTGGTTTATACCTCGCCTCTTACGAACAGCTAAAGCAATCGTGTTTTGTTAACGTCAACGATTGCCGAACATGGCTTTCTCAAAACATCGGGCCTGGGGACTGGGCGTCGGGCGAATGGCGACTGTGCCGTGCTCGAATACCGGTTATGTGACCGCGATACTCCCTCACTCCGACTCTTGTTTACAACGAACGGCTCCGCAATGTACAGGATACAATCCTGCTTCACCACCGACCGACACAGTTCTACACAAACGAAACCAGCAATGTATAAAAAGAATGTAGGTTATTCACTCACTAAGCCGTCAAGCTGGTAGGAGTTGAACATGACTACATGACGTCAACCGTTCGGCTCGTCGGGCTTCTCGACTCTCGACAAACACCCAGTGAATATATGAAGTCTCTCATTGGAAAATTATACAAAGCGCTCGAGGAAAGAGCGCGCGGAATATGCAAAAAAAAATGTCAAGTATTAAATATTATTATGTGACTAAATGGAAACTTATTTTTGTATCTATCTACACAGAGACGACCTTATGCAAGGATCGTTTAGTTTTTATTATCGTGCAAGAATGTATGAATTGCTGATGTCGTTTGTTGCTTGAAGCTACCTACTTGGTTTCAACCACATCACAATTCAATGTTAATTTTCCAAGTAGCGAGAATCGTCGTCCGCTTGGTTTTTCCACATCAGTTTCTTGTAGGGTTATCGATATCGCTGGCTGTATTTTTGTAAGGTTCTGTGCATCATTGTGTCAGTTCCCGATCCGAGTTCCGTCGTTATTTTAACACAATGAAGCCCGCTATACCGCAACCCGACGCGTTCGAAGGTGAATTGCGTATTGTTCGACGCCCGCATGCAACGTGACTTTCGAAAACAACTCTATTTTTGACGAATAAGGTTTCATTTCTGCTGACTTTACCTTCTACACGTTTATTTTAATTCTCGTCTTTATGGGCTGGGGATTACGATTGTTTTTGCTTTGTCGCTAGGTTGTTGTGTTGTATACGGGCGCTAAAAGCATTTCGCAGTCAGTCCGGCGCGCGTATCTGTGGTCTGGCAGTGGAATGTCATCAACAAAGATAAGTCAGGCACTCTACCAAAATCGAATGCTATTCTTTGCCTCTGTGGGTTATAATTTACAAATAACACGGTTTCTTATCACATTATAATTCTTTATTGGGAATTTTAAGTGTCAAATGGCTTGGCGAGAAACCCAAATTATTCAATTACAAAATGAATAGGAATAGGGATTTTATTTGGAGCCATCCAAAAATATCAATTTGTCATTGTTAACAACCTAACATTCCTTTTCTGTCTTTTTCTTTTTATTGGTTGCGATTTAGCCCGGGTGAATCATGAAGAATTGACCCGACCGGGAATCGAATTCGGGAACTCTACACTCTAGATTTAAGTTGTTTTATTACTGCGCTAGAGCTATATTAAAATCGACTTCCTCTTAATTGACTCTAACTCGAACCAAGACTAGCTTTTGAGGCAATTTCATACCTTACCTCCTGATGAGGCTTACTAGTCGGGGTTAGTCGGGGTTCTGGGGGTAAGTCGTTGATTTACTGACATTTTAAGAACATTTTACTTGCTGACCTCCCTGGCGCTGTGATCTTATAACTGGGAGGTTACGGGTTCGATTCCCGGCGGAGACAATTTAGTAATTTATAATGTCTGAATTGTTGGTCTGGTCTGGTGGTAAAAGACGTACTGCCAAGCTATTTAGTGTTCCGGCAAGATGGCATGTAGAAACAGATTATGGTATGGGTGGAATTTACACTGCCATACCTCTTCCAAGTCAGTCGCTAACATCTTAGACTGCATCGTCACTTACCATCAGGTGAGATCGCAGTCCATAGAGTATCTTGTCATTGAATTAAAAAAAACATTTTACTTAGTTTTGTGTTTTCAACATTATTGCGAAATTTGTGAACATTTTGTGAATTAAAACATTCTGCGTGTAGACGGTAAAATGTCCTTCGTGTCGTAACAATTTGTATACTTATAGAAGTTATGAATGAGTCATAGATGTACGTTAACATATTTATACTATACTATACTACTAAAAATAAATGAAGTTGTAGTTTTAGGTGATGCGATAAAAGATAATAATTTTTAATACATCCACATGTATCGGCGTGACTAATATTGAAAACATTTTATCTAGTGTTCATTGCCCTTATATACTTAAAGTAGCACGTGCTCAGCGCGATATACATAATTCCGCATTTATTGTATTGATATATGCTATGCACCTAGATATAACATTATGTACAGGTAAATGTTTAATCCGCTTAGTTGAGTGCCACTCAAAAGCTGATTATTTTAGAATCATCATGCGATTATAGGGTATTTTACTGGACACTAGGTACGGCATAAAATGAATCTAATTGTGAATGTATAGTCGTATTTTTCGTCTGTCTGTCTGTTTGTTGCCGCAAATCTTGAGAATGGCTGGACCGATTTTGATGGGACTTTCATAGATAGCTAATGTTATCTGGAGTAACATAGGCTACTTTTTTTAACCGACTTTCGAAAAAGAAGGAGAAGGAATTGTGTTTTTCTATCTATATAGATATCTCCATGATTTCCAAACCGATTTGCGTGAATCTTTTGTTACTTAATACAAAAGCTTTGCGAAATGCTTATAAAAACTTCGGGTTACAACTCCTCAATCCTGATGCTGCAGGGGTACTGTCCTCCTAAACTGGGGATTTAGGAACTGTCGATTGTGTAAAGTTATTGTAGTTAGTTATTGTAAGTAAAGACTACATCGTTGAGTTCCAGGATCCAACTCTTCAATCCTGATGCTGCAGGGGTTCTGCCCACCTAAACTGTGGGGATGTAGGAACTGTCGATTTTGAATTAAAGAAGCGGACGAAGCCGCGGGCGTCCGCTTGTCAGTAATAATACTAGCATAGGGATTCAGCGATTTAAAAAAATTATGATTAGTATTACAAATTACAATGTATTCGACCTATTATCACGTTTTGTCGATACCTACGTGATTGCTTATTATTTTATCGGTATGGTATATAAAGGTCGCTTCGTTCCGATGGAACCTTATAGGGTTTCGTCCCGCAAAATTGATTTCGTAACCTTTACCCAATACAAATCATTACCTATCAGGAAGTAGGTGAATGACAGGTAACCTTCAGACATTTGAAGGCTATAGCGCATTGGTGAGCGTTATAGTTTCATAACCGGGAGGTCTTAGGTTCGAGACAGGGGCAATTCGGGATGTTATTATTTGTTTATCATTTTCTCTGGTCTAGTCACGACTCACGACCCCACCGGCATGGACGTGCTGACAAGCGATTTAGCGTTCCGGTACGATACCGCGTAGGAACCGATTTAGGGACCGATGTTATTAGATGAGATCGTAGTCAAGGGTAACTTGTTATTAAATATTCAGAACACTGTGCTCCAACTTTCACTGACTCATCATCAGATCATCGAGAATATTACGTAGCATAGGTGGGTTCTTTTATCAGGTTTCCACCAGATATAGAAAAGACTCCAGCTATGACAATTAAGCGATTTATTTGTGAGATTTATAGAACTTTAGGTACAGACCTACACGCTTTGCGTCCTTGCCCGTTCCAGCACTGGTAGCATGGGCGGGAGAAATTTCATACCCGGGAAAAGGATAAAACGTTTATTCCCTCGCTTAGCTTTATCCACCCGTCGAGCATGGGCACAGCGGTGGAAATAACACTCAGTGGATATACTTATAGAAATATACATCGCCTTCTCCTCTGTCGCCATGCTTTAGCATTAGGGAAAAGATAATTTTATCCCCTGTCAGTGGATAAAATCGGGGGATAAAACTTTTATCTCCTGCCCATGCTACCAGTGCTGGATGTAAAGCAGCTGAACTAAATTAATGTCCTGGGTATGAAATTCCAAGGGGTAACACGAGAATCTGTTAGCTGGAATTCTGATGTTATTTTCACTTTTCGAATTCTGACGTCATGTTACGCAAGTGTGAAACTCCGTTAAAATAAATGGAAAGTCGCTATTAATAAAAATAAAAGAAAAAAGAAGCAGCGATCCCCACTGCATGGGACCGGGAACAGGGATACGCATGCCTACGTATGTACTTACATAGGGACGGGGTATACTATGGACACCTGCCTATATTTGTCGCCGCACGATGCCTACCACGTGCCCCGCGTCCTTGACAAGGCCGACGACCTCCTTTAAATGAGACTAAAAAAAAAAGAAACAAAACGCTTTTTGCCCCGATCCCGGCCATAATGTTTGTTTTGATCGTTTTCACGTAAACGATCCGTAGAGGTTGTTTTGATTTTTTTGTTGTTAACGTATCGCCGAGATTGATGAACGGCTATTATTATTCATGACGTCTCACGATTCTGCCGAGGAAATAAAGGCATGAGCACACACGAAGCGAGACGACAGCAGCACGGCGGAACGACACACTGGACGCGTTTTGTTTTTGAAGATTTAAATCATTTCATATAAACTGCAGTGTACGGATTACTCAAATTACTAGGAGAGGAGTTCCAAGTTTTCAAGTTAACGTTCATAATCATAGCCTTTATTAATGAAATGAAATGAATATTGGCCTTCTTCTTCTTTGATAATGTTTTTTATATTAATCCCTTAACATCAGCTTGTCTGTATGACATAGGTCTTCTCCAGAGACTTCCAAATTGACGCGATATACCTCCCGTTACCTCCTTTATATTATTTGTTTTTCCATCTTTTTCTTCTTCGTCTGCATTTACAAAGTTACTTGTGCGAAAATCCGCCATGTAATTATGGAATTAAAGTTTTAAGATAAAGTCTCGATTTGATGTAGTACAATTAGACAGATTTACGCATAGTTAAGGTCTATTTGAAAACTGGCTCTAGAACCTCATTATGCGTTCCGTAATTTGTATAAGCCGCTTTGAACACAATTTCGCCGCGCTTCTTGGTCTGTTCAGGCCTTTAAGGATTGTGTTAAATCATTGTATCTAATAGCTCTGAGGCGAAGCGAAGAGCAGATTTTGCGAAGAGAGGAGGGAATCGCTGCGCAGTTTGTTTATCAATATCAGCCCATAGGCAGAAGTAGATCTGGTCGAACAACCAATACTTGGACGTCTATTGTGGCAGACTTTAAAAGAGAGGGACTCTCATGGAACCATGTCGAGGTAGCAGCCGAAAATAAACGGGCATGGAAAACACTACTATAAGGAAGAAAAGGAGAACTCAGTCATCATCTGATCAGTCAGTATCTGATTCCTTTTCAGTTTTCCTCGCCAATAGGTACTCCTATACTAATAACAAAATTAGTAGCTACTTCAAAATTTCACATTTTTTAAAACATAATATCTTAGGAGGTTTTAAAATGGGATGTTGAAATTAATAAGTGGCGAGACAAAGTTGCTAGAAACGCTTAACGCTTTGCCAGCGCTACGATATTTTTTAATATAAATCATAAATCAATAATGATTTATTACAAGTTTTTATGATGGTTGCAAATATTATTAAAAAGATACACAATATTATGAGAATGAATCAACCTTAAGAATAACACGACACCAAAAAATTTATGAATATTTCATAATATAAATAAGTTCTGAAAATTCGCGCCACGCCCCTTCGATTTGCGATACCAGCTGCCCACCACCTAATCATATTCATTTAATAGGCGAAAAGTGATAAATTTGTAAGTCAAGGTCAACCGAGGGTTCAACATCTCATTCACCCCGTTCCACCCTCCTTGCTAATGGTGCGGGACATTCTTTCAACTCCGCCCGCCCGCGCCTCTCCTCGTCTGGTAAAAATATTTACCGATTCTTACCCCATATTCCGGTAAATAGGCGCCCGCAAATATATTACAGGATTAGGTACCTACTCTAACACACTTCCCTCTTGCCCTATTTATCTTACTTGTACTTGATCGAAGCCTGTATTTGAAGGGCGTCGAAATTTGACTGAAGAGGGATGTATGGCTTGAATAACTTTTTTTATTTACGAAAAGGTTTCCTTTTCCATTCAGTCTTTATATCGGTGTGTCCACGCGCCCTTTGTTATCGATATTGGCATATTTGGTTTTTAGTAGTTTAACGGCGCACTTCATGTTTATTGCTATCTCTTTTCTTTGTGGAGCTATTTGGATCGGAACAACCTACCCCCTGCACTTTGAACCCCGGCCTCCCTGATTTTGTTCTAGGACGCATGATGATCACACTACACTTCCGTTACTAACGAAGTGATTAAAGTATAAAGATGTTTCGCATATACGTACTGCGATTTAACCGACGATTAAAAATGCACTTGTGATTTAATATAAAAACAATTTTGAAAGGCTGTTTCGTTTAACTTTGATATTAATAATATGTAACTAGTAACTACTAATATATTATATTTTTTTTGTATGCGTGTAGTAGAGGAGCTGAAGACTTGAAACCTTTTTATGCCGGAAAAACAAAGTGCCGGTCAAAACTAAGTCTTTTTTTCTCTAACTACTAATAGTTTAGACTTTGGGAGAAAGTTGCGAAAAGTTTATTTCGGACAATTTACAAATAGTTGGTAAAATAGCAAACAGTGGACAGCTATAGGTTCTATCACGCGTTTGTAGTGTGTATCAGTAACAATTCGGCGCTGAAAGCTGGTAGAATTGATTAGACTGTGGCGTCGGGCGGCTTGCTATCAGTTTAAATGGGCCGCAAACGCTCTGGCCGCCGCCGGCCGTGACGACACCCGGATTTGTCTCTCTATACTCCGAGTTTTAATTAGAAGCAGTAAACTGACGTTTCAAAATGTCATTCCGTAATATTTCCGGCCCAGAGGAGTGACAAAGGCTTAGGGGCTCCTAAGGGGTTTTAGGTGACGCTTTCTGTCGATTTCGTTTTCACGACTTAATTTGGTGAGTTGTCGCGGAAATCAAAAACCTTAATCCACGCGGACGAAGTCGCGGGCATAGTATCTAAATATATAAAAGGCAAAGGACTGACTGACTGACTGACTGACTGACTGAATGACTGACTGACTGACTGACTGATCTATCAACGCACAGCTGAAACCACTGGATGGATCAGGCTGAAATTTTGCATGTAGATAGCTATTATAACGTAGGTGTCCGCTAAGAAAGGATTTTTGAAAATTCAACCCCTAAAGGGATAAAATAGGGGTTGGAATAATCGAACTTAACGTGAGCGAAGCCGCGGGGTAAAGCTAGTTATGAAATAAAAATATGCTTAGTTCGCTGTGCGGCTTGCGCTTAACAATGCAATATTATTTTGGTACAACAAAAATTACAGCGTACGGCCAACGATCATTTTAAATGGGCACCGTCTGCCTCATCTAGGCCATTTTTGTTAGTGCTGCGTCTGTGTACCATTTGAATACATTGTATTGGAGATGTAAACACTTTGCGTCTATTGACAGGCGGCACTTATGGCCGTTGAGCGCATATTTTTATGGTTAGCTTGACATTTTTTCAGTAAACATTTCATCAAATAACGGGGACCGGTTGAGTATGTGGAAATTCACCATGTTCCTTTCACTTATATACCTATTCTACTAGTTGATGCCCGCGGCTTCGCTCGCGTGTATTTAGTTTTTCAGAATCCCGCAGGAACTCTTTGATTTTCCGGGATAAAAAGTGATAAAAAGTAGCCTATATAACTCTCCCGGTCCTCAACTATACCCATGCAAAAATCACGTCGATCTGTTGCTTTGTTGCGGCGTGATTGAAGGACAAACCAACAAATAAACACACTCTCGCATTTATTATATTAGTAAGGATATGAATTTAGAAAATTGTTAGAAAATTAGAAGATTAGACAGGAATAGAAGAAGATCAATGTGGAAAAGTGAAGTGATAAAGTCGAGGATTATAATTTTGTAAAGAAAGCTATGCTGCTTTACAGACAAGAGCCTTGGTACTTAATAATACGATGAATCATAATCAACTCGGAAAGTTGCGCGTAAAAAGAGGCTTCGGTTGAAGGAAAAAATTATAGTATAGCTGTTGTCCAACCTTGCGGTAATTATTTTATTTTTTTTATTTTATTTTATTTGGGTTTACAAACAACATCACAATATTATATTATTACTAAAAATTATAAACTAATATTATTAATTGTGGCGTCAACCACGCAAACCACAGGTTACATTTAATATAGTAAGCGTAAGTGGACATTATGGACAATTATTATAAAATAGGAGAAAACAATGAAAGAAGAAAGAAAAAAAAAAAGAAAGGAAATCGACATTTATAATTACAAAACATAGAATGACTAAGTTTCAAGCTTCAATGTATCCACAACCAACTTCTTAAATGTGCCTACACGCGTGGAAAAAATATCTATTTTATTAAAGCGCTCATTATATGATTGTGTCATTCGATATAATGGAGATCGCTTGCCTGCATTAGTACGACATTTTGTAGTGGCAAAGAGTTGATGTATTCGGTTACTTCGTATAGGTGTTCTAAACGGTACTCTATAGCAAAGTTTCCGAGTTAAATCAATGCAATCGTATTTATTATGACACAAGTCATATAAAAGCATCGCTTCAAGTTGTTTTCGTCTACTATTTAAGTCGTAATAAACCTCATGAAGGAAAATAAAGAGATTGGATTGGTCTGACTCACGTCAATCTGATTTTTTGTTTTCATACTAGAGGCGTCTATAGTTTTATATCACGCGAATATTGTAAAGGCGAAAGTTTGTATGTGTGTTACTCTTTTACGCAATAACGTTGATACTGTGGAAACAACTTCCTGCGACGCCTGCGGGTAAAAAACCCCAAAAAAGAAAAATAGATTTAAAAAAAAAAAAACTTCCTGCGACGGTGTTTCCACTGAATTACAACATGGGGTTATTCAAGGGGCGGACCAACAAATTCCTGAAAGGCCGGCAACGAATTGGTGGTGTCTCTGGTGCTACAAGTGTTCATGGGCGGCGGTAATCACTTAACATCAGGTGACCCGCCTGCGCGTTTGCTCGCTAAAAAAAAAAAAAACTTCTGGAAGGATTTGGCTGAAAGGAGATGGTCTTTGTTCCATACAAGTTTGGGCCCGGCGCTGACACAGTTCAAATATGCCTCATTTTGAAGATTTAAGCATTTGCTACTTAAGTCAAAAAAATTATATTTTTGTGCAGAACTTGTTTAAAATACTCACCAGTAAGCAGACTTTGCAGATAAGAAATACACAACTATATATTCCATCTAATTGGGTAAGGCCGTAGATTTTGCCACTTTGTAACATAGAGTAACATAGACACTCCTATGTTACGGTAACGTAGAAGTAACGTGAAAGTAACACAGTGTTTGTAAGGCTGAGTACATAACATACTTATTTTAACCGACTTCAAAAAAGGAGGAGATTTTTGTAATAAACTTGTAAGTATAGCATTTTTTATAATCGCCGATCATTCAGAGATAAGAGAGAGAATTCAGTAATCGGAAAAATATATTTTTTTAAACTATCATCAATGGAATTTAGTAACCAAAACTCTCTGGCTGTTTATCAAATAAAGGTACATTATTCTGATTATTACGAAGATGAGTTTCAATTAACTCATCTTCTTTTAAACTCATTCTTTATTTAAAAGAACTATTTGAAAAATCCGCTTCTGGCAGAATATGTACATTAACCTTTACAACACTTCAACGTTACTAAATAACAATCAACGTTACCAGTAACATAGAAGTAACATAAAAGTAACGTCGAAGCATAATTTTTGAGGTTTTAAACAGGAATAATTACTAAATGCGAGACGATTTTAGTCAAATACACATTATCATGTTTTTATAAATCACTTTAGCTTAGTATAACACATACATGTGTGCAATTAAAACTGTTATTTACCTTTAAAATCACCAAAATTCACAAAAAAAAGCTGCTGACGAAACCCACGCGCACACCTTTGATAAAATTCCACAGGCTAGAAAATGGCGGTTTCTTTTTTTTTATTTCGTTGCCGGAATCTTTAGTGTGGCCGGTGCCATTATAAAATACTACCCTAAAGTTTTTGAATATTTAGATGCCCAATTTTGGTAACATACAAAATAGTAACGTAATAAGTGAAAATAAGGAGACAACATTTTGAATTGCGATAAAACATTTAAAAACGCATATTTAAATACATGGAACCCAGGATGTAATTGCTTAATCTATTCACATTTCAGATATTCATAGTAAATTAGGACTTTAAATAGAAATAATGTAGTTATAACGAGCCAAATATTTGACTGGATCAAAAAGACAGCTTATTTTGGGCAAAATTTCGGGGTAAGGTCGGTTTTAAGTCATTGTATTTTTTTAAATATACGACATACATTTAATTTAAGAATGCACTATAGGAGTTTAAGAACTACCTAACCTAAGTAGGATACTTGCATAACAATTTACGCAGTACTTCGATTTTTAATACGCATGTCAAGTTAAGGGACATTTTCTTTTTACAAAAAGTGGCAAAATCTACGGCCTTACCCAATTGCTTAATCGGAGCGACTACCGTAACCAATTTGCATTAAAAATGAAGATCAAATATATCATTGGCTCATCTTTTTCTATGTTGTTTACACAAACAGTGCAGTTCTCGGTTCTGACTTCTGACTAAACGTTACGTCTCTGTTTAGTATTTACGCAATTAGTTTAATGGGTCAATGCGATACATAACTTATTGAACCAGTTACGGATATTTTGTGATTCAAGTTTACTTGGAATACAACAAGTTCTCTTTCTTAACTACTTACTTGACGACCTCCCTGGCTCAGTGGTGTGCGCTGTGTTCTTATAACTGGGAGGTCTCGGATTCGATTCCTGGCGGTGGACAATTTGGGAATTTATAATTTCTCTGGTCTGGTCTGGGAGGCTTCGGCCGTAGCTAGTGACCACCGCACCGTCAAAGACGTGCCGCCAAGCGATTTAGCATTCCGGCACGGTGGCGTGTAGAAACAGATTAGGGGTGTTGAATGTACACTGCCATACCCCTTCCAAGTTAGCCCGCTACCATCTTCATCGTCACTTACCATCAGGTGAGATCGCAGTCAAAGAAATGAAATGAAATGAAAATGAAATGAATAAATACACTTTATTGTACACCACATTACATAGGAATAAAAGATAAAATTGAAGACTATCTTGTCAATGAATAAAAAAAATGCATAGCATGGTTTTGTATCATCGACAATCCTTCGGATTTCAGATAAGTCCATAAACCGTTGAAGTAATGATGTTCCATGGCTCTGAATTATACGCCAAAAGATCGGCCAAATCCTGGTCTGTTAATTAGCTGGTGCGGTGCGGTTTCAGTGGTACTCGCTACTTACCTATTTGTTGCTAGTGCGGGTCACGTGACCATTTTCACGGAATGTCGGCCCACCGCTGGCGGCTCGGTACGCGGTATTAACGTGGCCCGCCGCACATTGCCGCCCGCTACACCGCATTCTGCACACAGCACGCAACGCACACGATATCGACACAATGTGGGTAGCGTGTGTGTGCACATACTAATTATGTTCAACCGCGTCGTAGCTAACGCGCAATGGACATTGTGACTTATCCATATTGTCTCAAGGTACATTTTGTGTTTGGATATTTTAGGTTTGCATGCTTACTCTTGAAAATGAACTACCTACTACTACTGAACTATCCTATTCTAATTTTCTGATTCGTTATTAAAATCGACAGTTATCTGTTCTGATCTATTTGATCCATCTAAAATCTTAATATGCTTCAGAATAGAGTCAAATCCTTAATAGTGTACCATGGTAACTATTGATTTTGTAGCGTAATAAATAAGAACAGCTTAGCGTAATAAATAGTTCACTTAAAAGTGGGGAAAAAATTGCCATTAACTTAACCTAAAAAATTACCATTTTGATTTTGAGTAGACTTATCCATGAAAATCTGTAAAAGAGCAAGATAGGTAGGGCTAGTAGCCACAATTTGGTGACAACTGGAATCAGGAAAATAGTATTGTCAAACAAAGGCTTTCGATTTCCATTGGAAGTTTCGAAATCGAAACTAAATCGAAATCGATTTCAATAGTAAGCCTCCAGCAAATTATATTATGGTGGTAGGCATGAGTAAGGCGCGAAATTCAGGAAATTACAATCGAATCACCTGTTGCGAGAGGCGAAACAACCTACAGATGCGAGTAAGTAGCGATACGTGGAAGCGTGACTCATCTCGTTGGGTCTTCCGGTCCAGCGATTTATTATATATTATTATTATGTTGGGTTTCGGAAAATCAGTGGGTCACTGTTTCTCAATTATATTGTACCTTGGGACTCCTCGGTTGAACATTCTGCGTATTGTCCAATTGGTATCGCATATTCAACAAAAACATGTCGATTGCAAGCTATTAAAATATACAGGACAAAATGCTTCGGATTACATGGAACAGCTTTTCACCAAAGAGAAGGGAATTGGAACTAGTCCACAAAAGGAGAGAACTCGTGCCCATCATCATGCAACGAAAAGTGGCTTTCTTTGGCCAGCTACAGAGAGGAGCCCGATTCTCATTCACAAAACTAGTGCTGGAAGGGAGGATTGCAGGCAAGAAAGCTCCAGGTCGCTAAAGACGCAAGTGATTGGGTGATATAAGGGAGTGGACAGGGCCTTATCCAAAATTCAAAGATATGGTTTTATATAGAAGAGCTTTTCAGACGATGACCACCAAACTTCAACATGAGGAAGGCACATGATGATCATGACCGCATTTTAATAAAAATTGGACGTTTTGCGAATTGAACATACTGGGTGTGGACGATCGAAAATGATCGTAGCTTATTTCGAACTTAGTATGAATATTTTGACGAGCACTGAACCTTCTATAGCTTTGTCAGCTGGGGTTTCAATGTTCGATTATTTTTAAAATTGAAAGTAGTAGCTTAAATCTTTTGAAGGAGGGTTGAGGGATGACTGGTCACGTACGTACCAGCCGACGATGTTGACGCCAAAGCCTTATTCTATTTAGCCGATTGCTAAACAGGAGTGAATGAAACCGGTTTTATCCGTCATATTATCAATAATACAGTTTCATCAGGATTACAGTTTTTAAACAATTAATCCACAACAGTTTTGTCCACGAAAATCTGTTTTCCGAACCGGTGGTAGTCTTGACTTTTTATAAGAGCAACAAGAAAGAAAGAAAGAATTATTTATTTGTATTTATTTAATTTTGCTCCATTTATGTTATTTTCCTGTGACAACTCTACTAAAATAGATCTAAAGAAAGAAGCTTTGACTCTGGACTGCCACAAGTTGGCTATTTAGAATTTGAATTTATTTAATTTTGCTTCATTTATGTTATTTTCCTTTGACAAAATACCTACAGCTATAGAAGCTTTGAATCTGTCCGGTTATTTACCTACTCATGTGGCTTTGTCATTATCACGATCGCGAGTCGGCCGCGCTGCGAGGGGGGAAAGTAAAGACCTCGGCGTGGACTGGACGCGGCTGCCCTTGACAGAGCTGGTTGTGCGGCCGAGTGCTGCCGAACTGCTTTACGGCGAACGTTTCGATATTATTTGTTTTTGTAGGGCGTTATTAAACACGAAGGCGAACAACACACTGATATACAAAAAAAATTTGGAATTTTGTTTGAACATTAAATTAAGGTGCCGGTTAGGTAAACGCTAATCTGGAATAACGGTTATCCATACTAATGTTATGGTGAAAGTTCTCTGTCTACACCACAGAACCGATTCCTAGCAATTTGGCAAGGAGCTGGTGGGAATTGGGATACTGTAAAAAGTATCCCAGAGCTCCCGGAATTGATCCTATGGGGATTCCTAAAAACTAAATGCACGCGGGCGAAGCCAGCTAGGCTTCTATATTTTTTCACGACGCGCGGCGCTAGGTCGTTCATATAAAACGACTGAAATATTAATGATTTAACTCAACACCGATGTCACGTTTGTTAGCTCGAAAATAGCTCGAGTTACGAGTATGTGTGTACGGGCCTCGGAGTATGAAACAGTTGTCACTAGAGGAGGCGTTTGTTTATGTAGTTCGATCATCGATATCATCATTATTTGACTGAAATGGTTAGTCATTGAGTAGGTTGTATGAAACGTAGATATAGTCAGTGATAGAACTAAACATATCGACAAAGTCTCCAAATAGTATAAAACAAAGTAGTTATCCGCCTCTGTCTTGTTTGTGCGCTCATTTTTTCGATTTTTTTTTCTTTAATAAAGAAAAAGCGGAAAGCTTGTGTTAGGAGTGGGTACGACAATAGTGCGACGGGTGGAGATTGAACCTGCGACCTTTCAGTTTTCCGTCCGCACCATTAAAATATTGAGGCTATTGAGGCTTCGGCTATGCAAGGGATTTTAGTATCATTTAGAAAATATCTTCCACGAGGTTTACATGTATACCTAATGTATGTAAATAATATTTAACCAAAGAGGAGAAAAGTCCATGATTTATTATCAAGTCGTAAAAGATGTTTTCGGGCGCTTATAGTGCTAAGCTGGCTGAAACTTATAAGGAGTAACTTAGGCAATATTCTAGGAAGAATTAGGATTCATTCTTTAACAAAATAAGAACTTTTGATATTAAGTACAGTCGCGGACAAAAAATGTTTACCACCTTAAGATTCATAATTGCATGCACACATCTATGTCAGAAGGTCGATATGTGATTTGATTAGCCATAGATCATAGACTTTTAAACATGTAGCGGTCTTTTCAGTATAGGTGACTGCTAAATAGGTTAGATGTAGAAAACCTTTTTTGGAACAAAAATCCTTACTAATGTTATAAAATAATGTGAGTGTTTGTTTGTTTGTTGTTGGTTTGTTCTTCCATCACACAGCTACGGAGCAATGGATCCACATGATTTTTTGCATGGATATAGTTGAGGATTTGGATAGCGACATTTATTCCGGAAAAATAGAAAACCCATGGAAATTTTAGAATCCTAACTTCATGCGGACGAAGTCACGGGCAAAAGCTAGTAATTTTAATAAATAGATATTATCTCATATAGACACGAGACAAAAAACCAGTTACCAAAATATGAAAAAGGAAGTAATAAATGGTAATAGTAATAATCTAATGAAATTTCAAAGAATCTTTATTTCTTAATTTTATTATTGAGAAACTAAACAATATTAGTATAAATAAATAATTAGCTTAATTAGCTTCCATTCGCTGCTATGACAACACGTAGACTCTCTCGCATAGACGCTAAGCATAGGCAATAAGTCAGTTCATATCATCTCATACCCCAATGCAATGTGATCTAAGAGATTGAGGATTTCTTTGATTCTGACAGTCCCAGCTTTGAATCATTAAGCCCCATAAATTTTCAGTTTCAAATCAGCAGATCGAGCGGGCTATTGAACGAGATGACTGCCACGGTGCAGATTGAACCATGGAATAGTAGCTCGGCGCATTATCTTGAATTAGGTTGTCGGAATTTTGCTGCAGAACATCAATGTAAAATGCTGCAGAAACACCACGCATCACCGTAGCTCATCCACCTCCTTTTGACTGTGGATGCTAGTAGCATCATTATGATTCAATGCACCACCAATGCACAATATGAACTTCACCATTAGAATTATGATTAAGCTTGCCATTTATTTTGTATATTTAAATTTCAAATAAGAAATATAATATTTTTGATAATTAATTGTCACTTTTACAAGGGCAATGATGCTAATGTGTCAAACTTGAATTTAGGAAATGAGTTTTATTACTAATATTTGTATAGAAAAGTCATTAATACTTTTTTTTGATAAAACGATGCATGAAATTTTTATAATGTAACAAATGCCTTGATATAGCATTATAGACCTTACTGAATGCAGGGTTACGAAGAATCTAATTTGAAAAGTGGTAAACATTTTCTGTCCCCGACCGTACAATGTGTTATACCTAGCCGCCGAACTGATCTTGGCGCGGCATATTACATTACATTCCTGAGATAGTCTTAGGATACTTTTTATCCCGGGTATAAATTTAATAATTGCTGTCACCGTCCAGTTTTTCATAAAGTAATAAATAAAATAAATAATCGTCACAATCAGACAAAAGCAGTTTTGTCTGATCTTTAGAAGATTGTTTTTTTTTCAATTTCATGGTTTATCTCTTATGATATAATATAATAACAGCAGCTTTTTGTTAGTGGTGTATAATTTTAGTAATAATATAGCTCTAAGTCTCAGTCAGTCAACCCTAGTGTTAAAATAATATGCTCATACGTCAGACGTTGAATAGGATTATACAAACGCAATCGTAGTTCTTATGAATCAATTGATTTTAATTCGATCTCATACGTTGATCACGTTTCTATGAGTCATCAGTTTTGGCGCCTTGCGTTGGTATGCGATGACAATGAAATACTGATCGCACAGTTATCTCTACAAGTATTCTCTACAAGTATAATATAAAATAGTAATGAAGCAAAAAACTTTAGTACAAAAAAACAAACGTGCGCAAAAAGTAGTAAAAATTTCCAGTATTATTAATGCCTAAAAACATAAACTCTCACGCTTTTAAACCTAATGTTTAATTTCCGTTACGATAGACCTCAACAGCCCAACGGTTAAAGGTGTGGCCTAAAAAGTGAATGTTCGCAAGTTCGAACTCCACCCGTTGCACTGTTGTCGTACTACAACCCTAGCACAACTCCACAAGCCTTTCACTTATTTCGAGGGGATCGAAGGACTTCAGTCAACTCCAGCTTGGCTGATATATTATATTCTTTATTAATAAAAAACGTAAAGCTTGTTATGCAAGTAGTATTTAGTAATTATGTAGACATAGATAGTGCATGAGAATTGAACCTGCGACGTCTCGGATTTTAATCCAGTACTTAACCGTTGAGTTATTAAGGCATTGAAGTATTGCAGGTTTTGCTCTTGGGAGCGCTTCAGTTTGACGTGGATTCTATTTTTCTGAAACGTTGAGTATCTTGATGTTTCTTGGCTAGCAGTAGCATTCCGATTTAGCGAAAGCTTCACTTGACATTTCGAAAGTACGAGGTTTATTTTAATAGAAAACTTTTTCGTTCTATAAATTGAAAAACCCGCCCCTTGAATAATTTTTTTCTGGCACCTGCCCTGAACAGTATTGCACGAAGTTTATTAAGTGTTGCAATTGAAATCATCGAAACCAAAATTTTCTTTGATAAAATATATAAACATAAAATTCTTTTTAAAAAACCGACTTCTTACACCACTATAAAGTATATCAAGTGTGTCTATATTTGAACTTTCCTTGATGTTACCGTTGTTTGAGGATAACAAGGAAACTAATGAACTCAAGTACGTAAAATTTATGATATATACTTCTCCTCAGACTAATGATTACATTATTAAAGTATCCAGTTAACTAGCTTGTTACACCGAAACCGAGAGCTTGTCGAACTCCCCTCGTAGATGAATGTGTGGATGTTTTGTCACTCCTTCACGCCTCAACGAATGAACCGATTTGGCTGAAATTTGGAATGAAGATAGCTCATACCCAGGATTAAAATATATTATATACAAAATTAAAGAATTTAAAAAAACCTCAATCTTCGCGGACGAAGTCTCTCCCATCAGTTAGTCAGCTAGTAGATAATATAATGTAGATGAGGTGGGCGCATATGCTTCATTCGACATGATTCACTGGCGCCCCGCCGTCTGCCGCTGGTCCGATGACGTCGGTATTATTATAATGCGCCGATAATACTCGTAATTGCGAGCCGAGATTAAAGTGTCGTCCCTTGACTTGCGTGTGATAACGCAGCGTTATGTGGACGCACATATGCTATAACGTTTCAACCCACAAAACTTTGTCAAATTAAGTATATAGAATAGAATAGAAATATTTTTTATTCAAATAAACTTTTACAAGTGCTTTTGAATCGTCGATGAATCTACCACTAGTTCAGAATGCCCTTCCTGCCGAGAAGAGCCAGCAAAAACTCGGCGGTTGCTCTTTTCAAAAAATTTTCAATTGATAAGCTTTGTGGTTTGACACTTTATTGCATAGGTGCGTCCATGTATCGTCGACCATATTACGTCCAACTTTCGTGTGTTATGATTTACTCGCTTTTGCCCGCGCAGAGGTTGGGTACATTTTTAAAAATTCTGCGAGAACTATTTTTTTTTGTTCGATGACAAGGTACTGACTGCGAAGTGCGATCTCACCTGATGGTAAGTGGCGATGCAGTCTAAGATGGTAGCGGGCTAACTTGGAAGGGGTATGGCAGTGTACAGTCAACCTACTCTAGTAAAGTTTCTACTCGCCATCATGCCGGAAAGCTAAATCAGTTGGCGGCACGTCTTTGACGGTAGGGTGGTAACTTGCCACGGCCAAAGCCTCCCACCAGACCAAACCAGAGACAATTCAGAAGTTATAAATTCCCAAATTGGCCCCTTTGTTTTTCCGGTGTAAAAAGTATCCTATGTTCTTTAACTGTATCCATGTTAAAATCTGCTACCATACGTTGCTGCATCACTTCATGATTGAAGTCAACAAACAAACACACTTTGTGATTATTCATCTTAGATTGCAAGTCCATATAACTAGACTTCCAATTTTCAGCTCTGGCGTGATCTTAGTTAAAGTTTGAGTCAGTGTCAGTTTTAGCTAACTTTAGAACTTTTTGTCACATAGAGGCAAATTCAAAACTAACACAAAAGTAGGTCGTGTATAAACTGACGGACGTAGGGTTGACATATCCAGAACCCCTGAAATGTTTTAGTTGAAATAAACCCAAAACTGCAGATGAAAATTTGTTTATTTATGACTAGTTGATGCCCGCGACTCCACTTGCATGGATTTAGTTTTTAAACATGCCGCGGGAACTCTTTAATTTTCGGCGTGATTGAAGGACAAACCAACAAACATACACACTTGCATTTATAATACTATTAAAAATTTGTCGTCTAAATAAACTACATCCTCAGCTTTGTAAGTATTCCTTCAACGTTTGTTTTTCGAATTGGGATTTGGTAAAAAGGTTGTCGGTGGTATCAGGCTAAGTCACTCCGTGCATTGATTGCGTATCGACAATTGACACACTTGGCCATGCTACGTAGTGCGAGGACAGCGAATTGATTAGCGCCAAGGGGGCGAGTTATGTCACGCAACGCTGACATAAGTACATAAGTTCAAATCGACCTACATAAAAGCTGCAATACCACTTTCGACGTCGCAAATCACCGGCGCCCGTATCTCGGCCTCGGTCAACGTGCGTCGTGCATGTCGTATGCACATATACGGAGTGCGCCGGCCGCACAGTGCAACGAGAATTCGCACGCCGTGTGTATGCAGCTCACGTGCCGGAAAACGAAAGTGATCTGATGCGTTTCTCTTCCCTCGATTGATGCACGCCCGCCTAACCTAAGCCGAGCCCTCGTTAACTGTATTATTCAAATTGTGTGTGCGAAGTGCGCCCGCCCGGGCCACGGATCGATCACACACGGAAACATTCGTCGCTTGCACTCTCGAATACAATTTAATTCAAGTGCGCCCATCCCATCCCACGGCACGGCGTGGTTTGTTTGCATCGCGTCGAAAGGCGAACGCACCCCGTCTACCTAGCGCTTGTACCGGGTAACTTGTTAGGCTGAGGCTGCATACGCCGCCACGCGACGTGCGACTCGCGACTCTAAACGAACATCCCTATATTCAGCCCGGTCCCTATATTCAGTCTATCTGTAATCCTTACATCTATCTATCTGTAATTCTTGCTTACTTCCTTACTATATTACTAATACGTAAATGCGAAAGTGTTTGTTTGTTGGTTTGTCCTTCTATTAGCAACGGAGCAACGGGTTGAACTTATTTTTTGTGTGATTTTTTATCCCGGAAAACGAAGGGTTAGCGAGGGATTTCAGAAACCTAACTCCACGGGGACGAAGTTGCGAACATCAGCTCGTCTGAAGATAAGATACAAAACAACTCCTAGCAGCGTTTTTATAATAATTGTCTAAGCTAAATTAGGTGACGCTTTCTGTCAATTTCGTTCAAAAACCCTTAGGGAACACCTAAAGGTGAAAATTACACCTAATTCTGTAATTACATTATTTATTTTTTTATTTTAATTTTGCTCCCCTAGTAACGTTGCGAATTGTGATCTAATGTAGCCTTAGCTTTAGACGGCGTTTAACGACCCAATAAAAGTATCCTTCAATTGTTTGTTATCTGTTTTGTAAAGCTATTCAGTTTAATGTGGGCCGATTATCGTAACACTGGCTCTTATCATTGTTATTATGTTTTTGAAACGATAACTAATTTGTTAATGGGTTCTATCAACAATTAAAATGAATGTTGTTTAGATATTTTCGGGAAGAGAACATTCTTTGAGCTTTTGAGATAAGTTTGATGATATGTTTTCTTGCGTTTATGAACTGAAGTTTCTTTACAATGAAATTGAAATTTTTTCTTCAGGTAATAAATTAAGTTCAATTTCCTGTTCGGATTTTATTCAGATATGGCAATAATGTTTTTAATAAAGTCATATTTTAACAAGCAAACTATTATTAAATAGAAAGAAGACAAACCCGATTGTGTCAAAAAACATCAACTGAACAATCAAACATCGTAGTAAAGTTGGGCTTACTAGTCTTCTCAATCGGTCTCTCTCGACAGAGTGGTCGTGGTTGCTGGGATGATGTGACGTCAGTCGTCGCTGGTCCCCTTGGTTCTGGGTTGTATTGCCTTCGGCGCGATGCTCTTCTACTTGTGACAGTTGGCAGCGTTGCGGAAGCACTCCACCGCAGTTCTCTGGGTCATCGCTTTGACCAATTCTGTCTGGTTGAGCGTCCTGTCGCTCTTTTTCACTCCAATGGTAATGGTTAAATGTGATTTGTTCCAGGTACTCAGAACGTACCAATGCCACCGCGGCCATCGTCGTCGCTATCCGACGGCAGCGGGCCCACGGTGCCGGGGCGGCCGGGCGCCGGCGCGACGGGCGGTGCCGGGCCTCCGCCGTCGGGCGCGCCCCCTCCCGGCGCCATGCTGCCGCAGCCCTACCCGCACCACGGCCCGTACAAGCCGGCGCCCTACCCGCCGCAGCCCTACCCCTATCCGCCACGAAACCACCACCCCTACCCCTACGGCGGCTACAGGCCGACGCCGCCGCCGCATCCCTCGCAGCACTACCCGCCTATCAAGGTACATATCACATCAACAGACCTCTATTGAGCAGGGGATCTTGGCATTAGCAAGTCGGCGGTACAGGCCTTGAGGCATAGCGGTCTTGCCCGGCTGACACGCGGGCAAGAAAACTTTCCCAGTAGTAACATATTGGCTAAGGGCCTCGTGGTCTTGGTCAGGTCTTTCTTCTATGTATTGAGAAATGCCAAAAGTTCCCGGTACAATCCGTGGCCACCTTTGCGCTGCACTTTCTTTCTTTGTCTATTTTACACCACATTAAGTTAATTGTGTAGCCATAAAGAATTTTCTATCTCTCTATTTATCTGTGAAAGGGTCATTAACTCTTGTCATACGTTAAGGTATTGTAAGGAGCTACATGTGTTTGGTGCCGGTGTTGCAGCAAGCGGGTCGGCACATGGGCCCGCCCGGCGAAGCGATGCCGCCGCCCACGGCGCCGGGCGAGGCGCACGACAACGGACCCGCGGCGCCCGCCACCGCGCTCGTCACCACCGGGCCCGACGGCGCGCCGCTGGACGAGGGCAGCCAGCAGAGCACGCTCAGCAACGCGTCCGCAGGTGGGCGCACTCCCTCACCCTCCCTTTACTGAGCCCGATCCTAGTCGCTAAAGTTCTCTGTAGTGGGCTTGAAATAACTGGCTTTCATCAAACTGTTTGGTGCAACAATGTTACATTTTTCGATTAATGAAAGAGTACGGAGTGAAGATGTACGGATTTATACGGTTGTTGCTGTCGTTATATGCAACTAGATGCCAATTGCTAACTGCTGAGTATATGTAAAACTCTTATAAGGACTTAACACACGCCGCAGTCTTTTGTCGTCTATATCGAGTGATTCCCTATGACTCATCAGGCATCGCCAATCCACTCTGTGGAGATTCTGACAGGTCTGCGCTTTCCGATGCGAGGTCGCCGAATCTAAACTTTTTGCCGCAATCATACACTCAATCCTAAAAAGAATTTTCATGGCGTATGATGGATTCTAGTAAATAGGCTATGCAGCACTGTTCCTTAATGCTGTGCTTGCGGTGTTTCCAGCGTCGGGCGAGGAGCCGTGCGGCACGCCGAAGAGCTCGCGCAAGGAGTACGGCGCGGGCAGCGCGGCGCCGTCGCCGTCGCCGGGCGGCGCGTCGCACTCGTCCGCGCACGACGACTACGACGCCGCGCCCTCGCCCTGGCCGCGCCCGCCCTCTAGTCCCGTGAGTCGCGAGGGAACTTTCACCCGATCACACTCACCTGTATCTTTAATCTGTGATTAACACTGGACAGGCTGCTGTCTGGCTTTTTTGAATCGACTTGATTGACGCCATCTTGGATTTGATTGACGCCATCTTGGCGATGTAGGCACAGATATGAGTGTCTCTGGAACTTAAAAATATTGCAAATGGCGCACCAAATAATCTACCAACCAACCTCTTTAATTTTAATCTACGATTTCATCATTCCCATCGCAATTTGGTGCACCATCTTATATATATAAAATTCAAAGTCCTGACTGACTGATTGACTGACTGAGATATCAACGCACAGCCTAAACTACTGAAGTTAGAAACTCGAAATTTTTACAGTTGGTTCCTTTTATGACGTAGGCGCACACTAAGAAAGGATTATTGGAAATTCCACCCTTAAGGGGTTTAAATAGGGGATGGAAGTTTATATGAAAATCCGTCATTTTTCAAGCTGTTTCCATCATAGTTGGTATTTGAGCTATCAGTTAAAAATAAAGAAGTACGTGTGTCACAGTTTTTGAAAATTCCACCCCAAAACCTAATTCCACGCGGACGAAGTCGCGGGGGCAAAAGCTAGTTTACAATATCATGAGTTCCAGAGACACTCTATGTCAAATGTGCTCAAGCTGTCCAGTTTTAACCATAGATTAAAGATACAGGTCAGTGTACAATCACGTCGTTCTCACTCAGTGTAGCACTAGCTGCATCATCAACCTCATCGCTGATCACCTTCTCACCATGTTTTTACTCATCTATCCTCAACCATGTGTAGAGCAGCGTGGAAAAATACCGAGAGAAGTGCCGACCTGATCGGACCAACTCATCGGCAGTATAACACACATCGACTGTTCCGTAGAACAAAGTCTCATCTGCTAAATTCATAACTTGTGATTTGAGCCTTGCAGATGTGACTTTTAAGACTCAAATTTCAAGTTGTGAATTTAGCAGATGAGACTTTGTTCTAAGGAACGGTCGACATGCTGTTTCAATTCGTCCGGCACCAACCCGGCGTCCGGTCTTGGAAGCATAAAGTAGTTTTCTATGAACTAGTACGCACCGTTTCAGACGTGTCAGATTAGTCGCGCCTAGTTCATTCAAAACTACATCCAATATCCGGCGCCTAACGAATTCATACGACCATTTGCACCTACTACACTCAGGCAGCGATCTATGGAGCGTACGTTGACTTTGGTCTGACTTAAAACACTGATAAAAGTCAGAGAAAAGTCTAAGTGCATTCTTCAGCCTGTCAGTGCGACAAATGTTTTTCACAGCTTTTTACAACGCTTTATCCCAAAGCATATTGTCGCACTGGTTGTACTTGACCTGCCGACTTTAATCTATTAATCTATTGTACTGAATATATAATGTATAAAGTAATAAAACATTGGTGTTAATATACATATACTATTGTACATAATCTCTAAGCTAAATTAACTTGACAGCTCTAAATGTAACTTTTTTTAGACCTGTCCATTTAGATTACTTTAGAGATTGTTTATAACAGAACCCATAAAAAATTTTCATCAAAAAAAAAAAAAAAAGCAGTGACACTGACGTTAATGATATAGTATGTAGTGGCATACAGGGTGAGCATATCATCTGCCTACCCTCTTGTACATCCTGTGCACGCCACTGAGTGTATGCATCAGTCTTCAGTGCGTGCTGGACTGATGAGGACGTGTACAAGACGCGTGCGACATTGTTGTTCCAAATAATAAAACAAGTCTTCGAACTCTCAAAATAATATTCAGAAGCAGTGTAACTGTTTGAGGTCTATAATGTCACTAAAATATGGAATCTTAGTTAATTGTAATTTCACTACCCGTGCACAGTAATCAAGTGCACAGGAATGGGTATTTTGATGTATTTCTTTAGATTGTCACTTCCATCTAACGGGATACATTGTTTTGTCAATAATATCCTACACGTATTATTTCATACAGGCGTATCAAAATTAATAATACCATTATTAATTAAACTAGTGGTTGTAACAAGTTAACGTTAACTAAGCGTTAATTTGTCATTTAGTACGAATATGACCAATCAAAATAATTTATGGTAATACATCATGTATTTATTGCCATAAATTATTTTCCATACTTATGGCAGATTTACTCACATTTTAAAAAAGTTAGCATCTTGGCTTTTTATTTAGTTTTAGAGTCACAGGTTCACCTATGTATTATTTATTATTCATGTATATAAATATAAAAAAAAAAAATTTTTTAATTAATTTTGGTACGCCCGCATTGATACAAAATGTTAATTTTGGTTTTACTTTTAATATCCCTCCGTACCCCCTGTGCCGCTAACATATTATCTGTGTAGTGAGGGAAGCATTGCATCATGTCATGTATGTGTATTTCAGGTGTTTAACAGTCACATACCGCCGGAGTCCTACAGATCAAAGGTTTATATCCATATTAAGCTCACTAAGCATGTTGTACGAGTAGTGCTCTAAAGTTAAACTGAAACTAACGCGTGGTGTGCATGGCGATCTCTTTCTTCCCGCTCCTGCTCCATCAGTGCTAGGATCTAGACAGACTGCATTTCAACTCCAGGCCGTCTGCAAAATTGCAGTTTGGTACCAGTAAAGTGCAATTCCGACTAAGCTATCATTACGCTATATTGTATAGCATATTGTGTCAATTCATCAAACCAACAAATTAGTGTAGAATGCCGTAGCTATATAGTATAGCCGGGTATAACAAACTTTGAACGTGAGCCTTATTATTAAACCGAGTGACCAGAAGGCACTTAGGTATTCTGCATCCAGTAGAGCTAACATGCGCGCCACGACAAATTCACGAATAAATGGGTAGACAAAATTTTCTCGTGGCGCACATGCTAGCCCTACCGGAGGCTAACATAAGTCACAGGCATCCAGAGAAATCAAATAGTTTATAAAAGAATTTTGAGGCTCGTTTTCACCAACCACACCAAAAAGAAAGTAAAAGAAAGTCAAAGACGTGCCGCTAAGCGATTTAGCGTTCCGGCACGGTGGCGTGAAGAAACCGATTAGGGGTATGGGTTAAATTTACACTGCTATACCCCTTCCAAGTTAGCCCGCTACCATCTTGGACTGCATCGTCACTTACCATCAGTGAGATCGCAGTCAAGGGCTAGTCTTGTCATCGAATAAAAAAAAAAGTTGGTGAAAACGGACATAGTAAGTCAGATGACTTTTTTAATCAAGATGTGACCACCCAGATTATTGAGAAAGTCATTCAATCACGATGGAGCAGTAGACATTAGACATTTACACGTTATTTATTTGTTTTACTTTATTAACCATGCATCGATCTCCTAACGCCCTATAGAAATAGTACTTTTTTTTTTAATTGTAAAAATTTGCTTGAGCTTACAATTATTTAAAATGCAGTATTATTTTCTTTTTTTGGTGTTGGTCTCTTTTAGTTTAAGTTTGACACAGAATATGCTAAGATGCATATATCTATTTTATAAATTTCCTCGAAAAAATACACTTTCCCTTGTAGTAAACGTGACTTGTTTTACCGCATTAGTGCAGTAAGTTGCAAATAAATCGCACTAGTGTTTTTAGATTTCATCGATTGCATCACTGTGTATCATTAATGCTATATTTTATTTTTAGCATAGAGATACTTTAGTTTTAATTAACTAACTGTTATGTTATGTATGAGCTAATTTTTAATGCTACCCTTCGACAATTCAGCCGGGACGTGGCAAGCGCACGCATTCCCCTCTGCCGAAGTACATGTACAAACGTACGTGTTAGCTTGTAAGTGTAATAGCTTTTGAGTTAGTGTGCGTTCATAGATACATTAAGTATTTACAAGAGTGTGCGGAAGTGAGTAAATGTGTGCTGTACGTGATTACCCCAGAAAGTGGCAGAATATGTTCAGTACTAAATCTGCGTAAAAGCACGTCCCGGCTGAATTGTCGAAGATGCTACCCAATGAATTCCGTTCATGAGATTCTTCTCACACGGAGTTTTCAAAATAACACTAGTTCTCAACGCGGGAGCATTTCAAGGGCGGGTTTTACACGGAGAAACTTGTCGAAAATTAGTTATAGACTAGATGAGTCGTGTCGGTTTTGAAAATTGATATTCCCGTATGTGAATAATCTTAATGAACATAATCATTAGAAATTCATATTTCACCTTTAATTTTAAGTGTGATTAATAAAATTCACGAATGGTTTTTAAAAATAAATGCTATTATTAATATTCTAATTGCATTTTATGATACCAGATTTGCGGCGTTTGACGTATTATAATAGGGCAGACACGATGCTTTTAGCAGCGGCCCTCATTGTGTGATTTTTAGTCGCTTTCCAAAAACGTCGCTCGTCGCTGCGAAAAGCAGCGTGTCTGCCCTGGCCCTTACCTGGCAATAAATAATACACATCAGCTGTCTTCGCCTTTCTAGAGCGTCGTCTTAGTCAGCTTAGGTATATCTTGGCTGTCTTAAAAGGTGACGCTCTGCTACGTCACTATATTTATTGGGTCTAATTCTGTCCTATACAATCTCTAAACTAAATTGACAGGTCGTAATTGCATGCTGTCCCTTTCATAATGCTGCTTACGGAAAAGGATAGTCTACAGGCCGATTACGAAAAACTGCAATCAGTTATTATTATTGATACAGTCTCAATTGTGGTGATTGGCTGGATTTATCGCGTTCTTTCTGCAACAACATTTTAGCCAATAGAAAGTGAGGATCGGCCAATCAGACGCGATTGCAATCATCACACTGTTGTAATATTTTTATAGAGAATTGCACAGCCGAGGTTTGGACCTGTCAATTTAGTTTAGAGATTGTGTAGGATTGTGTAGAGTGGAGTGAACCCGTACGCGTGATCGTTTGCAGTGGCGTGCATACAGGGCAGGCATAAAGCGGGCAGATGATATAAAATGGAGAAAATCTCCAGAACGAGTTATAAAAACTTAAGGCCCAAGAGAAGGGTCTGCCCGCGAAATTCAAATTTAATTTGGTTTTTCGCAATTTGTTAACTAATACGACAAAGTAGGCTTATGGTATTCCAATTGCGCCAATGCACAGTGGTCTGGCGCTCTAACTAACGCGGTCATAAGTCCGTTTATCACTAAAATGTTTATTAAATCGTTATAAAAGTCCTTGTTTTGATAAAAATAATAATATAATGTATGAATAGACTAGCTACTTTAACAAAATATGTATTATTTATATTAAAAATCTTAAATTCTAAAAAAAAAAAGAAAAATTTACTTGACACAGTTAAATAAAACATTATATATATTCTAAAACATTATATATATCTGTCAAAAATGTTGTTCGTAATTTATAACTTATTTATTTACATATTATAATGACTTAGGTACATTATATTTTGAAAAAAAAAAAAAATGCAATACTGAAGTAAAATAAAAATAAAATATAACACAAGACATGAACAAATAAAAATTTACATCTTTAAATCTAATCTTCTCTGTTGACTCCGTTTGTTACAATCACTAAAATCCTTTCTGGGTCTTCCAATATTCGAACTCCCTTCTTGTGGCACTTTTTCTGTGGACGAGGACGCGCTGGGGGTGGCACTCCTCGGCAAATCAACAGTTTCAACCATTGCCAACCATTCAGCATGCGTTTGCACTAAATGTTCCTTGCATCTGTTAGCTATTTTCCAATATTCCAATAACTTCTTATTAATGTACTTCACACGGCTATGGAGATTTTTAATATCAACATTTTCTGAATCTGGCACCATTTCCAGTAAGTTTTCCAACATATGATTTGTCCTTTCATTCTGAAAACCAGTCATTGTGAGCTAAATCTCCATAAAATCCATCTGTAAAGAAGTTAACTGGTAAAAAGTACCTTATACCAATTAAACAAATATTTTTCATTTCCTTTCTCTTCGCGTTATAATATTATTTAAAAAATAACGGGCAAAAACGGGCAGACAAATGATATTGTTCCTTAAACTACACTAGTTTAGCTGTGTAACCATATGAAAATCATTCGGGGCTGACCGGGGTAACATAGTCAAATCTCTTAGTGAAAATACGAATTGCCAAAATAATAACTCAAAAAACACGCATGGCTTTACACCTAAATTTACCTGAATCTAAGGTCTTCATATTAGCAAAAATAGAAAAACATAACAGTACATACCCTCAATCAGTTAATTCCATAATGTTTTATCAGGTAAATAATCATCAATTTTGAGAAATTTGTAAAAAACAAAATCACTTTCAAGACGCGTTATGTAGCTAATTTACTGGTTGCATAAGATGTGTTCACTTCATAGGTCGAAAAATTAATGATAACGTTAACTTATGCGTTTCTTATTTACAGTTTTGTATTGTTTGGGAACTAGAGAGTGATTAAACAAGCAGAAATTGTAAATAGGTTGTGGTCAATTTTTAGGACTTATGACCGCTCCCAGACGACTGTGCAATGGCAGTATCATCTTCACAGGTTTATATACTAATCTTAACGTGAAAGTATCCAGTTTAAGATATTAGTCAAAATAATGAGTATGACGTGAGCTACTCACAAATTAGTCATTATTTTGATTAACTTTGAATTTCGCGGGCAGCTCTGTGTCTTGGGCCTTAAGGATAGGCTTTTTATAATTTGTACAATGCCTACCCTATGTACGCCACTGGGTTAGCGGCACGGCAGCGGGTGTTTGATGTGCGTTGTTGTGCCAGAAGTCGGACTCGCTGGGCAAGCTGTACGAGATGGACGACGCGCCCGAGCGGCGCGGCTGGGTGGAGCGGCTGCTGGCCTTCATGGAGGACCGCCGCACGCCCATCGCCGCCTGCCCCACCATCTCCAAGCAGCCGCTCGACCTCTACCGACTCTACCTGCTGGTGCGCGAGCGCGGCGGGTTCGTCGAGGTGAGTACACCCGTCACTGAAATAATGGTCATCCTTACCCTCACTATTTTCCCCCACTTTTTTAACGTGTTCCGGCTTTAACCAAAACCGGTCCAGAACTGCGAGATACGGTCACACATTCATTTGTCGACGATTAAAGCATCGAACTACATCCACCATTCTTTATAATCTAGACGCAATCAAACAAGTACATTTTAATGCCGTACCAAGCCCTAACTGTTTAGGATCACTGAGTAGCGTTCTTAAAAAGTTGAATGTTCGAAAATAAACCCCTGCTTGCTAGAACGAATGAGAGAGTTTTCAAATATGACAGCGAACAAGTCACGAAAGCTGCGAACGTCTAAACTTGCTTCCGAACAGATCCAGAAGTTTAGATTCCTTACATCTACCTTAGTTATCAAGCGCATAAATATCTTTTTTACTTAAATTAACTATGTATATGTCGGCGTAGTATTCTCGATGGTATCAAGATCAGACATGTTTTGTTGCACAACGTAAAGGTAGATACAGAAAATCACTCACACAATTATTAACACTTCACTTTATTCAATTGATCACACAGTATGTTTACTCTTACCACGAAAGACACTAAAAAGCCACTCTTCTACGTTACAACGGTATTTATGCCTCTAATCAAAAACAAGACTTATAATCTTAAATTAATAATAATCCGACGGAAGTCAAACACTCTTAATTATTTTAAATTTAAACGGAAATCAACTTCAATATAGACGGAAATCAAAAACGACACTTTTAGTATAAATCAAACGAAATCAAAACAATACTCTTAATAATTAAATAAATTAAACGGAAATCAAAAGAGACAATTTTAGTATAAACCAAACGGAAATCAAAACAATACTCTTAATAATTAATACAAATCAAACGGAAGTTATCTTCTTATACAAAACTAACTATCAATCTAAACATAAAATAGAAAACACAAAATAGAAATATAACATAAAATAGAAATATAACGTTGGCGCCCATACGGCCATTCTGATCCAGCGCGCTCTCTGCGCTGTAGATAAGTGTCTGAATGGTATCAACCTTTGGGATCTACCCACACATTCATGGCATCACCCATCTGGGATAAGCCTGTAAGACCGGGAATAAGGATACGCTTGGTAACCAGCTAGCGCCTAAGGAAGGACGTTTGGATAACTCGGCATCACCCACCTGGGATATAGCCATAAGACCAGGACAAAGGATACGCTTGGCAAATAGCCAGCGCTTAAGGAAGGATGTTTTGGATTACTCGGCATAACCCGCCTTGGATCTAGCCATATCATGTCATGGCATCACCCGCCTTGGATATAGCCCTAAGACCAGGACAAAGGATACGCATGGTGGCCAGCCAGCGCTTAAGGAAGGATGTTTTGGATTATTCGGCATCACCCGCCTTGGATCTAGCCATATCATTTCATGGCATCACCCGCCTGGGATATAGCCCTTAGACCGGGAAAAAGGATACGCATAGTGATCATCAAGCGTTTAGGTTGGAAAAGTGGATAAAAATTCAAATAAAATTAATTTCCTAAATCATCCGCCCATACGGTCGGTTCATCATCATTATCATCCATATCATCATATCATTATCAGCCAGAGATGCTGGTCTCAAAAGGTCATGACTAGCGATCTTTTCGGAACACCCCTTTAAATTAACATGTTTTACTTTATAGCGATTATTAGGCAGTACCTCCAGAACTTCCATTTGACCTTCATATTTAGGACCAAGTTTAGTAGTGTGCCTTTCATGTTTATGTATTAAGACAAAATCTCCCTTTGCAAAAGATTTAATTTGAGCTTTGCCCTTGTCAAATCTTAATTTGTCCCGAAATGATCGCTCGTCCATCCTTAACTTACATTATGATCGAACAATATTAAGATCATCAATTGATTCATCATCATCGACTTGTAAGAGCTTAATACCCGGTGGTGAACATTGCTTACCAAATAACAACTCCATGAGAGATTTTCCGTTACTTTTAGAAATGGTAGAATTGATAGTCAACTGCAAATCTCGAATAGCAGTGTGCCACTGTTTATTAAGCTCTACAATAGACATAATATTATCTTTAATAAATAATTTTCATAATACGTTCCACCTGACTGTCAGGTGTGACAAATGCAGTTTTGTTTTTCAATAGAATCTTCTGAAATGGGAATAATAAAAGCCTGCTGTCATATCTAAACAAGTGAAGTAACGAGCTTTACCTAATCTATCTATTTGATCTACAATTAACGGTAATGGAGAATTATCTCTTACAGTATTTGAATTTAGCTCTCGGAAGTCCACGCACAATAGGTCAGATCCATCCTTTACCTAACAAAATGATGCTGCTAAATGGAGAAAAACTGTATCTGATTAGGTATGTGGTTTTGCTTTTAATCGTTTTAATTTTCCAGTTTTAACCTCTGAAACTTTATTACCAGAGGTGAAATTATCTTTGAATTTGTTTAAAATAATATTTAATTTAACATATTAGAGTCAGTAATGTCAGTATTCAAATTAGTTTTTGATTAGAATAGAATAGAATAGAAATATTTTTTATTCAAATAAACTTTTACAAGTGCTTTTGAAACGTCGATGAATCTACCACTAATTCGGAATGCCCTTTCTGCCAAGGTTAAGAGACATTTATTAATAATCATTATTTCTTGAGACGGTCTTTTTTTTTTTTTTTTATCAACCAGCGTGATAGCAAGACCCGGAATTTATACCAAATCATAACCAATCAAAATGGCAGACTGAGTTTGATGATCTTCCACAATATATAATTCTAATTCGATACTAACTTAGTCGATTTCAACAATTGTTGTTATAGTTTGGGAACATGTGACATTAACGCCACCAATTCCAATAAAATTTGTATTAACAGTCTTTCTTTTGCCTGGGTTTGAACCAGAGACAGTTTTTTTGTACTAACGAGCAGTCTGCGCCCGAATCAAGCAGACAATCGTAGGTTTTAACATCAATTTTGACGGTAGTCATGCAACAGAACCACAAAAATTTACGGACTTCTCGGAATATTTACATTCAATTAAATTCGGATTATCTGGCGTAACTTGAGTGGTTAACTTTGCGGGTATACTAGACTTCAGTGGTTTTTCTATAAAATCAAAGGCACAGTGACCAGGCTTTCTACATTTGTAACAAACGATAGACTGATCCATTGAACTAGGAGTTTCCGAAAGTCGGGGTTTTTTTTTTTTGTTAAAAGGATTTTTGTCCGTATCGTCAGTTTTGGGTCGGTCATGTTTTCAAAACGGAAACTAATTTGGGCAAAGAGTCAGGCGTATTTCGTAACAATTCACATTTTATAAAATCAGGCCAGATACCAGTAAGAAGATCATCAATTACATCTAAATTCCACTCACTTGAAAAATGTCCAATCACGCACTCTCTTGAAAAATGTCCAATCCGTGGTTGCGTATTCTGCGTAGCTGCTGGCTTGATCCGAAGTGTAGTCGCGCCATTTCTGGACGTCATCAGTTCGACCCGGGATCCAGAAATCTCTAGTATGGGTGAGATGGATCCCACCGCTGCTGTCGGCGTAGTATTCTCGATGGTATCAAGATCAGACATGTTTTGTTGCACAACGTAAAGGTAGATACAGAAAATCACTCACACAATTATTAACACTTCACTTTATTCAATTGATCACACAGTATGTTTACTCTTACCACGAAAGACACTAAAAAGCCACTCTTCTACGTTACAACGGTATTTATGCCTCTAATCAAAAACAAGACTTATAATCTTAAATTAATAATAATCCGACGGAAGTCAAACACTCTTAATTATTTTAAATTTAAACGGAAATCAACTTCAATATAGACGGAAATCAAAAACGACACTTTTAGTATAAATCAAACGAAATCAAAACAATACTCTTAATAATTAAATAAATTAAACGGAAATCAAAAGAGACAATTTTAGTATAAACCAAACGGAAATCAAAACAATACTCTTAATAATTAATACAAATCAAACGGAAGTTATCTTCTTATACAAAACTAACTATCAATCTAAACATAAAATAGAAAACACAAAATAGAAATATAACATAAAATAGAAATATAACGTTGGCGCCCATATATATTTATCAGGGATAGTTAGACTGAAACAATAATTATAAATCCTGGATATTTATAGAGAAATTATGCCCAAACCGTACCCGAGCTGGTTGTAAAGCGCCGAGCTATGGAAGTAAGACTAATAGACTTCAGTTCCAATTCATGTTAGTGCAGGCAACTGGCTTTATGTGCATAGTCGTAAACCACCACAGCGCTTTACGATACTAAATAATAATTATTATCATTCTACCGTTTTGTACTGAACGCTTTCAATATACGGGACATGTTATTGCGCGGCAAAAAGAAAATCAGTAGAACCACGAACGTCGTCATACTGAGACGTCCGCTGCGCGTTTTCCGACTTTAATAAATACGATTTCTTTATCGACAGTATGGTGAGGTCTGTTCATTAATATATTTTAGTCACTAGCTTTTGCCCACGACTTTGTCCGAGTGGAGTTAGATTTTTAAAAATACCGCGGGTATCCTCTGTTTTTCTGATAAAAGCTAGCCTATGTCAGTCCACTAATATAACTATGTAAAAAATCATGTCAACCCGTCCTTCGTTCTTGTTTCGACAGACCAACAAACAAACACACTTTCGCATTTTTATAATACATACTACCTGATGCCTTCGACTTCGTCCGCGTTAGTTAGGTTTTTGAAAATTCGCGGGTACCCTCTTTTATTCCGGGATAAAAGGTAATCTACGTCACTCTTCCATTGTTCAACTATATCCATGCAAAAAAATCACGTCGGTCGTCGCTGCGTGATTGAAGGACAAACTAACAGACAAATTGAGTTAATATTAGTAAGGATTGCTCAGCTCACACTAAACCTTGGTACTTTATGTACACGTTAATGTGACTTCGTGTTCATAGAAAACAGTAATATGTTGAGTGCTTTAAAACCTTTACAATGAAACTTGTGATGGTTCGTAGAATACGGAAAATCTAACTTGTGTCTGCAGGTTAATTGAATGTATTTTACTACTGGGATTTTCTAGACACATTTTTGCACTATTTACAATTCATTCCACGCTTTTAAGTAAAGGAAATGAGAATTACTAGCTGATGCCCGCGACTTCGTTCGCGTGGAATTTTCCGGTATAAAATGCCGCCTATATGTTCTTCGAGACTATAGTCTATCTCTGTACCAAATTGCGGCAAAATCGGTATAGTCGTTACGGCGTGATTGAGTAACAAATATCCATCCATCCATCCATTCAAACTTTCGCATTTATAATATTAGTAGGATTGTATTGCTCCTCGATAAATGACTACGGATATTTCTCGATTCGATCGAATCAATTATCGAAACCGAGTCGAATTCAAAAGTCGAGTTTAGTGAGCAAAATGTTCGTTGGAGAATAAATTTCTTTAAACCTAAACCTAATTCAACAACAACCTAGTGGTACAAAACACATTGGTACGCGATAAATCAAAAATGTGTTGCATATGAATAAATATCTTTGATTTGAGATTTCTGTGTACCTACTTAATGAATCTTTTGAAAGAATCACCTCCGAATACGATCTTGGGCCGCTTGTATCCTGCGGCTGTCAACGACAGTGGTTGTGTTCACACTTGTGCACTGCAATATCTTTCGTGTAGTTGGCTAGTCTCCGGGTTTCCGGTAATTTAAATTCGATTGGGCGGACATTCATTAATATTCCTATTATTCTTACTCATATTATAAATACACAAAGGTTTTTTGGTTGGTTTGTCCTTTAATAACGTAGCAACATATTTTTTCACGGATACAGTTGAGAATTTGGTGAGAACTTTACAATATACTTAATAATTATTAGTAACTTGTGTGAATTACTTTGCTATCCCGCACCCTGATAGGGAACACGGCGCTGACCGTAGCTCCAGCATATCGTACAGTAGTACACACCTACCGTACTTACCATACAGAGATGATATAATATTATTATGTACTAGAAGCCCGCGCCGACTTCGTCCGGGTTGAAAATTAAATATTTGTTCTTGTGAGCTTCTTATAGGAGACGATTGTCAATAAGATCACCACAGGAACCACACGAATATCCCGCACCGATACCCGCCACCGTGCCCCGCCGCGCCAGCCGGCACCATTTTATTATTTTGTCGCGTAGAAATATTAATTTTCCGATAACTCCTAAGATATTTATTTAAATTGTATAGTGTAAAGGGCAAATATGTTCTAAATTAAATACTTTCGATAATAAACATATTTATTTAGATATAGATTGACATCACATCGGTTAAAGAAGCTTCGAAAATAATTCATTATTTTTAATCAAAATTTGAAAGATAGAAATGGTTACTGTAAGTTATCCTTAGAATATAGACATATGCTATCGCGGACTTTTTTTAGAACTTTTTAAGAGAAACAATTCACCCATACATCATTTTCATCCAATAACAGTATATGACCCAGCGCACGCCTTGAAAACGTTTAAGAGTCAAAAAAATTTCCGACTTCTTTAACAAATTTGCACATAATATCTAGCCATAATACATTTATTAACATAATTATAGCCTATAACCATCTGGAATAATGTACCTTTGAAATGGTAAAAGAATTATTGTAATAGGTGCGGTGGTTCCAAAGTTTGCTCCGGACATACATACAAACTCACAAAATTCGCGCTCTCTCTTTATTATAATAGAATAGATATTAATCAGAGTTCTACGTTTTTGAGGCCGCTTTGAATTAAATTTTTCTTGATTTACCTGTAATAAATAACTCGGTGTTCCGTTCGAAGGTGACGAAAAACAAAACGTGGAAGGACATTGCGGGCCTGCTCGGCATCGGCGCGTCGTCGTCGGCGGCGTACACGCTGCGCAAGCACTACACCAAGAACCTGCTCGCGTACGAGTGCCACTTCGACCGCGGCGGCATCGACCCGCAGCCCATCATCAACCAGGTCGAGGCCTCCACCAAGAAGAAGAGCGGGAAGTCCAATAGCACGTCCAATGCAGGTGAGAACGATCTGCGTTTTACATTACATTGACGATCTCCCTGGCGCAGATAACTGGGAGGTCTCGCATTCCATTCCAGGCGGGGGTAATTTCTGAATTGTTTCTGGTCTAGTCTGGTCGGAGGCTTTGATCGTGGCTAGTTACCACCCTATCGTCAAAGACGTGCCGACGTTCAATGGAACTTTGTGTAAGAACCTGGTTTTTTTTATACAGTGTTCAAATCTGTTAATTATTATTGACGGTGAATGTTTGTATTTGTGTCAGGGTCATCAAATTCGCAAGAACAGTTCGGGGCGGGCGGCGCGGGGCAGGGCGGCGCGCCCATGGACGGCTACCCCGCGCACTACGCGCCCTACCCGCCGCAGCCGAACCAGCCGCAAGGTATACACCGCACACCACACACTACCCATCTACCACACCCTACCTCAAACAGCGCACACTGCCCCATTCACCACGCTCTACCCCACACATCACACACTACCTCAAATAGCGCTCACTGCTTCATACACCACACTCTACCTCACACATCACACAATACCCCACACACAACATACTACCCCACCCACCACACACTATCTCACCCAGCACCCACCACCCCTTAACATTCGATGTAATTTTCACGACACTATTGTCAGAATTCTGTATCTACCAAAATTAAAAGAAAGAACCCTTATGATACACCAAGCTTCTGACACGGTTTGATTTCTACCCTCAAGTTACAGTGGTAAGTCTGATGGTGTACCTCAAAATTCTCATCTATGCCATTGGCAATCTCCAGTAACTGCCAAAAATAGAAAATACAACACCTTACATTTTCCAGACACCCTTCGTAAACACCTACTATACCAAAGATACTAATCAAAATTATACTTATTCTGATGAACACATTCTCTAAATTACACTAAAATGACAGATCTAAAAATATTACTATGCCTTTCAAAATACTCCTCGATGAAAAGGATAGCAGTAGATTTTGATCTGACATTATTTAGTTTATAGAATGAGTATCATTACTTTAATGATTGTACATAGCTTTAAAACTTATACAGTATAGTGGCAATAGATGGGTTACTGAACTTGAAGCACTAGAGTCTAGACTAGTGTTGAGGAGTGCACGGACCGTTTCTACCGCTGTAAATGTGCTAACTAGATCTAGCGCTAGGAAAACCGCTTCCGTGTGGTTGACGATACATCAACCAGCTCGGTGCTTGTTTTTAAAGTTTACGCAGTCCAAACTAACTCGTGTAACAATTCAGAATCATCAGCTGGTTTAACTTCGAAATCGGAGCAAAATAGATTGTATCTATTTATTGTTTTTAGTGCAAATTGGTTTGAACAAGAATTCAATTTAAATTATTCCATCTTTGAGGTGTGTTTTTCTCTTTTTTCTTCACAAAAAACAATGTGTAAGAACACATTTATTAAGGCCCAAGAGACGGTTCTGCCCGCGAAATTCAAATTTAATTTGGTTTTTCGCAATTTGTAAACTAATACGACGAAGTAGGCTTATGGTATTCAAATTGCGCCAATGGCAGTATCATCTTCACAGGTTTATATACTAATCTTAACGTGAAAGTATCCAGTTTAAGAAATTAGTCAAAATAATGAGTTTGACGTGAGCTACTCACAAATTGGTCATTATTTTGATTAATTTCTTAAACTGGATTCTTTTACGTAAAGATTAGTATATAAACCTGTGAAGATGATACTGCCATTATCGCAATTTGAATACCATAAGCCTACTTTGTCGTATTTGTTTATAAATGGCGAAAAACCAAATTAAATTTGAATTTCGCGGGCAGCTCCGTGTGTTGGCCCTTAAGTCGAGGTTTTATTGCTCAAGTAATGATTTTCTTAATGACTAAATTTCAGCAAAAGCAATCGGCTTTGCATTCAGTTGCTTACAAGATACTGTAATAACTTGTTATTGCATTAATAAAGTATAATATTTACATTTTGTTTTGTGAAAAACAATTTCTGAGTTTCTTGCTGGCTCTTCTCAGCAGAAACAGCTTTTCATGCCAGTCGCGATGGTAGAGTTAACTATTTTGATTTTGAAAGAATACTTGTCAATTTAGTTTTCGATTGTGTAGACCCGTATTAGCACCATTTTGCATCATATGGTTTAATGTACATCTCTTTGATAGCAATTCCACTATTTTGCTCTGATAACGGTAGCTAACAGATTATATTGCTTTATTTCGCTTGTCACTAACTCCCTAAATTGAAAAAAAAGCACTAGATTCAACCATTGAAACCATCGCCTTGAAATAAGATACATATTTTAAATTAAAAACTATAATAATTTAATTTTGCTTGCTATGAATATGAAACCTAATAGATACATTACATACGTTTACAGGATTGTTTGAGAGTAATGGAGGATTATACAAAAAAATTGAATGCCCCGAAACTGGCAATAAATTTCATGGCGATTGTTAATTGATGAGAATGTTACATTTAAAGGAAATCTTCTGACAATTGTGTATTGAGATCTCCTCTAATGATTGAGTGCATCAAAATTGATATAAGGCTCAAAACTTATTGGCGCAGAGTCGAAGCGAAGCGTCGCGATTTTATAGTATATTACAAAGTATTTATTTATTAGAACTTAATTTTTGCAATTTACCTTTGTACGAAGCAAATTCTTCACGTCCCTGTTTTTCCTACGCTAACATTCGCGATCTTTTTATTTTTTGCACAGAAGAGGGACATAAGGGTAATGTAAGTATGCTGAACTGGAGAAAAACATGGTTATGAGAGTTTTGAGTTGCAAAAAAGTCACTCTTGACATCGATGGAAAATTTTGCTTGATCAAGTCAAGGCCGATTCAAGGCTGCGCAGCATTACATTGAAGATAAGGTTTGCTAAACTTAAAAAGATTGTAGAAAAAACGCGTCACATCGCTTCGACCCTGCGTCAATATGCTTTGAGCCTGAAATATGTGTTGATTGGAATCGATCTCGGTTGGAATGGCGTTCCGAACCGTTGGTAGATTCACTTGACGATTCGAAAGCACTCTAAATTTATTTGAATAGAAAAGTATTCTATTCTATTGTAAATAATACTCGGAAGTGGCCGGTCAGTAGATTTCCACCGTGCACGTAACGGGTGGTCTAACCTATAACCGTGTGGTTGTAGGCGGCGGGCCGGGCGGCGACAACCTCGCCGCCTCCAACCCTTTCGACGAGCCGCCGGGGCCCAGGCGACCCCCAGGTACTCACCGCGCTTGCATCACTACACATCGCTCGTTAAACACAAAGGGCCACAAATTAAAAAAAAAATCATATTCTTACAGTACTTTATAATATAACTAACTATTATGTGGGTGTCTTTAAATCAAGAGTGAATAGGCATCTTCTAGGCAAGCGCGTACCATCTTAGGCTGCATCTTCACTTACCATCAGGTGAGATCGCAGTCAAGCGCTGGTCTATATATTTAAAAAAAAAAGAAAACTGAAAAGATGAATTTTTTTTCTGTGTTTTTATTCGTTAACTAGCTTCTGCCCGCGACTTCACTCACGTTAATTTCGAATTCTGAAACCCCCTTATTTTATCCCCTTGGGGATTGAATTTTGAAAAATCCTTCCTTAGCGGACCCCGTCATAATATCTATATGTATGCCTGATCGCTCCAGTGGTTTGAGCTGTGGCTGATAGACTAGTCAGTCAGTAACCTTTTCATTTTATATATTTAGATATATGTATTAAGTTCATACATTATTAAATGCGGTAGATTTTACTGTTTCTATGAATAATTTGATTATCCGATATGATTTATGATAATATGAGTAATCCGATTTTTTGATTTGTGGCCCTTCAGTATTTAATGAACAACATTAGGCATGCTACACACTTATTCGATTCTACAGTATTTGTTGAACAAAATCGACTCCAATTACACGTCATGTCGCACCCCTAGATGAAAAGTCAGACAACTCAAATAAAGTGTCTGTTCTCTACACAAAAAAAGTCGTTCTGAATATTTTGATAGTAAAGTTATAACTCGATTTTATTTTAGGTCACATTTCACAACAATGACATAAAATAAAATTGAGTTCCATAACTTTACTAATAAATAAATGATTCAGAAATACTTTGTTTTCGTCTAAGGAACAGTTGATACCTTTTTGAGTTGTCTGACTTTTGATCTAGGTATGTGATAATATATTCGTTCGTCTATATAAATATTCGATTTTACTTGCTGTGACGATTTCTGCCGACCCGAATAAGTGTGTAGCACGCCTTACTGTCATCTCGGTGCAAACATACTATAGTGTCGTAGTGTGTTGTGACACGGTAAAAGACTATATGGATCTATCACCAACGCTTTAAGCAGTATTATTTCAGTATTGGTTTGACATGTCATATAATCTTATAGTTCTTGCAATTCACGAGGGCGCGTGGCTCATGATTGTGTGTGTATCGTATCTATATAAGTGGGAGCGAGAGCTTGCTCGCACCTGACCGCTCTCACTTAGGTTCCTGACAGGCACACACACTTCGACCGTTCCGTAGAACAAAGTCTCATCTGCTAAATTCACAACTTGAAATTTGAGCCTTAAAAGTCACATCTGCAAGGCTCAAATCTCAAGTTATGAATTTAGCAGATGAGACTTTGTTCTACGGAACGGTCGACTTATGCAATGTGCATGTACACGACGTAACCACTAGTACAGCTCGCACGCCTTCATGAATTGAAAGAATTTATAACCTTTAAATTACTTTAAACGACGACAACTTTAAACAACGACGTTCCTACATTACTGTAGGAACGTCGTTGTATGACATCTCATGACAAATTGAAATAATACTACTTTAACGTTGGTTCAAATGATAACAGGTATGGTTTCGCACCGCCTGCTCGCATCACTCGCAACTCGTAAGCAACATTTGTGAGTGAAGTTAGCGTTAGGTGAAGTTAGTTTGGAGCCATGCCTGTTTGCATTTCCTAAGTCAGTCGTGTCAGAGCGCGTTGCGACACATGACATGTTGGGCATGTTTACTTGACCAGTGGCGTGCTATATGATGCCTCCAGTTCAGAATTAATTAGTTACTTGTGTTATATGGGGCCAAAGGAAATTTTTGTTCCCCGAGGGCGCTATTTTGAATTCAGAGCGAAGTGAAGGATTCTAAAGTAGAATCCTGAGCGTAGCGAGGAATTCAATATACGCCACCCGAGAACAAAAAATTTGGCCCCGAGTGACACACACTATTTTTCATCATTACCTATGAGAAAAAGCTAGGAGTATCAACCTTCTATGATCACGTGACTTATCGAAGACAACAGCTGCTCAAACATTTTTGAATGTCGAGTTTTTTGAATTTCTGCAACGTTCGCAGTAGTAATAAACACATACTAAAGCACGAACGCGGACCAATCAGAAGAGAGAAATGAAAACTCCCATGGGACTAAAAATTAAATTTTGCTCCCGCTATCCTCTGAAACCAATATTCGTTTTTCGAATAGGTATGATGAAAAAAACCTTATATAATCCCAAGAAATATTTTTAGTAGATTAGCTGTTTATTATTATAGTATTGTTAGCTATTCAGTTTTTATTGAATACCGGTCTTTTACTAAACGCATAACTCTCTCTTGCAACTCGATTGTAGATCCTAACTAATTATGGCATCGTATGTTCACGTCACTGGTTGAAATCACACGTAAAATCATTTTTATAGGAATTTTCTTAAAAAAAATTGCACATTATCAGTTTATATTTTTTAATACTTATTATAAGTTGCAATTGCTGAAGTAGACTGAATCAGACTTACAAGTATGTATTTATTATCTGTAGTTTTACTATAGTTTATATTAACTTTTAATTTTATTTTGTTTAAAACTGTATATAATTTTCAAGTTTTAAGTGTTTTTCGCGTAGTTGTATGAAATCTGGTAGATGGCGCAACATCGGAAAGACATAGTTATTGTACATATATATGTACAATAACTAGATTTACGCGAGCTTTGTTCTATTTTATGCTGTTAGCAATCTGTACTTCTTTAACAAATCACACATTAAACTAATTAAATGTGTTACTTATTCATAACATTATTTCAGTTTATATACTGCAAAACTAGATTTCTTTTTAAATTGAGTTACAGTTTTATATGTAACATATTTTCATTATTTATCAATTAATAATAATAATAATAATCGCTTCTGAACCATCTGGCTTTTCTTGCTGATTTTAACGCTTACTAAAAAAATAATCAGGATTATCAGAGACACTCGATATTCTGGAAAAGAAAGATTATTCCCTACTGTTATTATAAATGCAAAAGTGTTTGTTTGTTGGTTTGTTCTTCAATCACTATCGATAGAGCAACGGATTGATGTGATTTTTTGCAAAAGTTAAAGACTATTTTTTATCACGGAAAAATAAATGGTTTCCGTGTGATGTTAATAATTAAGTGTCGGGCAAAAGCTAGTTAAAAATAAGTTGCATGTTAAATATCCGCTATTCCTAGTGTAAAGGTCGGTTTTTACTGATCCAGGGAAGTCGATATTCCCTGGATCAGTAAAAACTGACCGATGACAGGGTTTCATTGATCCAATGATTGTTAATCGACAGATCAATGAAATCCTGTCATTATGCATGTATTTTTAGGTATAATATTTATTTGATCACTCAAAGAACAATGGGCAGAATGGGCCCAGTGTTATAGCACTTCCTTACCTTCCATAAAATGAAGATCTGAACAATGCCAACATCGTACTTCCTACTAAAAATGAAAGTTTGTGAGGATGGATAGAAGGATGCTTGTTACTCCTTAACGCCACAACGAATGAACGGATTTGGCTGAAATTTTGCAAGGAGATAGGTTATGTTCAGGTTTAACACATAGGCTTCATTGTATCCCCACAAAATTAAAGAGATAAATACAAAAACTGTCTGAACGTCCAATTTATTCCTCAGTTAAACGTTACTCGGCGTTGAAGAAATTGGCACTTAATACTAGCATAGATAAGAAAGTGCTACAAAACGGGGCCCAGGCTCCATATAAAGTTGCCCATTTAGTTTGGTAACATGAAACATTTTGGTTGCGTGGCAGGTTACCAGCAAGGTTACGGGTATGAATACGGTCCCTCCTACCCCGCGAACAGGCCGGTCTATCCGCCCTACGGCCCTGAAGGGGAAAGGTTAGTTGCATGAACATGATAACTAATTTTTTTTTTTCATATTATATGTTAATATTAATAATGTATCACTTAACTCAAACAAAGTAAAAAGTATCCATCCAAACCCTTGGAACGAGGAAATGTGCCCAGAAAACTTACTTATTTTATTCCCACATCAAGCTTTCAAAAAGTATAGACTTTCAATCTTCCTCAACTTCGTTCATTAGATTAGGATAAGCAAATCTAATTACAATTACAACAGTTATTTCAAATCCTTTTTTTTAATACATGAATGGCTGTGTCAGAAGTCTGTAGATTACACTATTTTGCTCTTTTTGTTGGTTAGGCCAAGAAGATGAGCTAAATTCATTCCGATCGATAATATGTATTGCAGGGGTTACGGGTCGGGCGGCGAGTACCGGTACGGCGGGTACGGCGGGTACCGCGCGGGCGCGCCCCCCGCTCCCCCCGGCGGCGCGCAGTCCCCCGCGGCCGCGCCCGCGCCACCCGCGTCGCCCGCGCAACCCTACCCCGACTACTACCGCGCGCCGCATCCACACCACCCGCACCCGCATCCGCAGCATCCGCCGCCACACCCGCCGCATCCGCCGCACTCCCCGCATCCGCCGCAGCAGCCGCACGAGGTGACTATCGCTTGTTCTCTATTTCTGATTACTAAGGAGTAAGGTTGATTGATATTTTGTGCGTTTTGTGGGTAAATGTGCTTTACGGTTGTTGTCTCATTAAACCTAGAACCAACCTTACATTAAGAATTTCATTAAATATTAAGAATCTGTAATGCGCGTTTAGTCTGCAAACGTTACTGATAGTAGTCTTCCAATAAATTAAAATATTATCAAAAATACAATGTCATTCATAAGATTGTAGTATGTGAGTTAGTTCTTGCATGTAAGAATAATTTTTGAATGTTTGTCAAACTTTACTTGTTCTTGTTTCATTTTAGAGCGTCGTTCAGTTTTGTCTGTAACCAAAAAAGGTACCTTTCGAAGAAAATTTAACGACGTTAATTGCCTGCTAGAATATTAAAAAAAAACTTTTTTTATTATACTTGATATAAACTGTTCAATGATTTTTCTGTAATAAGAACTACGTTTTAGGAGGAGGTAAGTAAGTTTATTAGGCACTGATTTTACGGAACGTAGAAAAAAGAATGAATGCGTGAAGTTGGGACTGATATGCTGTGACAACTTTGATCCTTCTATTAGGTATAGCAGGGATTTATAATAGAAATACCTAATGTTAAAAGCGCAAAGAAATTTGTCTGTCAAATATTCTTAAACTACCTAGCACATTTGTATATTTAAATAGCCATATTACTATCCAAAAGGGGTATTTGTAGTAATCAGCGTGTCGATTCTCTAAAAATTGCATCAGTGTAACGATCGTAATGGCCTCTGATTGGCTGAATTTATGGCGTTGTTGCTGCATCAATAACCAATAACGGGAGGGTACCAGCCAATCAGAGGTCAGTCGCGCGTCGTGTGGCGCTTGTCGCGCGTGTTGTCGCGCGTGTGTGACCGCGTGTCTTGGTGCGTAGATGTCCGGCGGGGCCGCGTGCGGCGCGGGCATTATGGGGTCGCAGCTCGCGCGGCAGCTGGTCGCGCCGCTGCCGTCGCCCGTCCGCCCCTACGTACGGACGCCCCGTTTGTACCACGCACTCAACACCGCTTCCCATATTGGCGTTGCCCTTCGGTTCATCGCTCGCACCTCCGACCGCGACCCCGCTCACGCCGCGCCGCTCATCATAATTGGGCACTACCCCACCCTTACCCCCCTACCCACATACACACAAAACACACACACTTTTGTAACCTTTAGTTTTAGTGCGCGTATTTTTTTTTTCTTTATTAAATTTAAGGACACCGACAGGTTACAACAAATAAATTAAAAAATACATACATGCTAAAATGAAGAACTACGTAATAATGTAGAGCTATAGGTTTGCCGCAATTTAAAGAGTAAGAGAATTACTTTATTTTAATCGATTTTCAAAAAAGGAGGTTCTCAATTCGGTTAGTATCTTTAACTTTTTGTTTATTTATCATCAAACCTGAACCCGCCTGAGAAAGTCTCAAGGTAATGCTAATGACGAGGGGCGCAACGAAGATACAATTAAAATCAATCTCCAAAGTCCTAATAAGTGTAGGACAGTAGAATAATCTGAGATTATCGTCATGATCATAGAATAATGACGGATTTGCAAAAAGTCCAAAAATGACCCTTTGGCATATTTGGACATTTAATTAACAATTGTTATTGGTATGTTTATGGAATTCGAATCGAACAATTAATATACCGAAATAAATGAATGAGATGATACACAGTCTTAACAATTTATTTTACTTTTTGCGCGTCTAGTTTTAAAAAGCTTTTACAGTATTATAGAGTATTTCAAATATTTTTGCACATTTAGAAAATTTACTACCAATTTCACTTTTTTTTATATCATATTTTTATACATTATGTTTCACTCAATCGTAGCGAAGTAAACATCGTTCTATGACACTCGTATTTACCACCAACGTTGTATATAAATAACAAAAAACCAATCTTAGAAACCCAATTATGATGTGGTGTCATCTGTACTGCTCTACAGGATGCCTATCCACTGAAGGGGACAAGTGTTTGGCGGACCAATAACTTTATGAGCGATGACGTGATAAAATTATCGCGTCATCTATTAATAATGTGATTGGTCTGGCCCGATCCACTTTAGTGGACAGGCACCCTAACGTGCGAGGAGTAGGGATGTACGGAGCAGGGGGCAAACTCATCCGTGGTTTTGGCTTCATTTAATTTATATGAATAATACCACTCGCTTAACGAAATTTCAAGCTGTCACTGTTAATTTTTCTTCAGTTTTCGTTTTAACTAAATTTTGGCTTGCGGTGTGATTAATTGGCTTTCCGTTTGTCTAAAAAAAAAAAAAGAAAAACAACGGAACAAAAACAACCCGACTCTTTCAAAATTTAACCAAACAAAACAGAACATGGAAGTTGAGGTTTAGAGTGTGTGGTGGTGGCTTTACGTGATGATTACGTCACTGATTCATTTGCATGCATTCACAGATATCATGTTAGCTTAGCCGTAAGTGGACCTGCGTCGTCGTATCGTAGCTTTGTACAATGCGGCCTAGACGGACAAATCTCGACGAGTCGCTGCTATAATAAACCATTAATCTGAAGTAGGTATTCACTGATCCAGTGTTGTCGACAGTACAGCATTTCTGCTGGCTTCAGCAAGAAAAATGTCATAAGAGCTACAAGTTGGCCTACATGAAATGAATAAACTTGAATTTGAAAGTAGTCAGATTTTCGGCTTATTGAATTGGTTTAATTAAAAAAAAAAAAAAAAAATTTTACTTTTCTATTGATTTGTGTAACACGAAAATCAAATTTATAGTGTTTTTACAAACAAAAAATATTTAAGAAAAGACTTCAAGCGTCATTTTCTCGAAACCAATTTTTCTGACGTACTTACCTACCATCTTGCTTACCACGGTAGCTTTGACTGACAGGAAAATTGTTTAACTGTACTGGTATCCATTGGATCAATGAAAACCTGCCATTAAGCTGCTGATCCATTGTGGGACGACTGTAATAATTTTATCGGTATTAAAGTAAGTTAAAGTAAAGTGAGTTCTGCGCTGAATATACAAATCCTGTACGATGTTGACTAATAAATAAATCAGCATTATGTGTTAAATGCGTTGGATTCTCAGCTTTATATTCAATTCAATAAAGGTCAAAGCAATGGTCATGAGCTTGATGGACTTGTTGAGATCTGTCCTATACTATATTACTATGTTATTTCTATCATCATTAGTTTATAGACGCATACTGGGCTCATGGCTAGTTTAATCGAATAATTCAGTCTAGAAAGTTGGAAGAATGATTTTAAGTAAATCTGCATTGTTTTTCTTTATTGAATATTTAATTGTGTAAAATACAGTTCACTTTACCACGTTATTTTCCAACTTTTTTCTGTTCATCTATAGCAATTTACTTCAAAATTTTTGCTCTTCTAAAGTTTGGATTAGAAACTGCAGCTTTTTGAATTTAAATTTTTGGTTTCGTCAATGGCATCAAAAATTTCAGTTTTGCTGAAATAGTTCAATTGTAAATAAATGAAGTAATTTAAATAATATAATTTTAGCAATTTTCGAAATAAATCTGGAAATCCCTAATTAATGTCAAAACTAGTCGAAACTTTAGGAGAGCAAAGGATGCCATTAGTAAAAATGATATGCATATACATAACACGCACAGTACGACGCGAAGGGAGGCGCGGGGGCCGGCGCAGCCAACGCCGCGGCGGCGGGAGTCCCGCGGCGGCACCCCGACTTCGCGAAGGCCGAGGGCGGGTTCCCTCCCAACGCGGGCGCGGCGGGCGGCGCGGCCACGCGCTTCGCGGGCGGCGCGTGGGGCGGCGCCTTCCCGCGCGCCGCGCCCGCGCCCGCCTGGCGCCCGCCCGCGCCGCTGCCGCACCCGCCGCTGCACCACGCGCCGCCCTGGCCGCAGCCGCACCCGCATCAGCAGCAACCCTACCACGCGCCGGTGAGTTGCCGGTCTCTGGAAACAAACTGTCGCATTCAGCACATGTATCCGGGGGGACCTGTCTAGAGTTGTCTAAATAATAGCATGATTTACTTTAATAAATATTTATTACTTTCTAATTAAAAATTATTATAATCTTTTCAACAGGGTGCAACGCCGGGCGTGGGTCAGATTAAACGAGAGTTAACGTTTCCTCCGGAATGTGTAGAAGCTACGGTTCCCGCCACCGAGAAGAGAAGGCGACTGACTAAAGCTGACGTGGCGCCCGTCGACGCGTGGCGGATAATGATGGCGCTCAAGTCCGGCCTGCTGGCCGAGACGTGCTGGGCGTTGGACATTCTGAACATACTCCTGTTCGACGACAACTGCATAGGATACTTCGGCTTGCAGCACATGCCGGGCCTGCTCGACCTCCTGCTGGAACATTTCCACAAAAGTCTCAGCGACGTGTTCGACGCGCCCGCGACCGAGAGCGAACCCTGGTACGCGCCGCCCTCCAGCCCCGAGCCCGTCGCGAAAGCGAAGCGAAGAGTGGAGCCGCCCGACCCCGCCGACCGCGTCCGCCTGCTGTCCTGCGAGAACTTCACGCTCGAGTCGCGGCGGCGCCTGCCCGTCACGCTGGCGGCGCGGCCCGACGACGAGCTGTTCGCGCCCGACGACGACGAGCCCGACCGCGACGTGGACGACGTGACGGAGCCCTGGCAGCTCAGCGGCGACTCGGCCGCGCACGTCATCCCGTGCCCGCGCGGCGAGCTCGTGCACCTGCCCTTCGTGCGCGTGCTGCCCGGCGCGCGCCCGCCCTCGCCCGCGCCGCGCGCGCCGCCCGCGCCCTCGCCCGCGCCCGCGCCCGCGCCGCGCACGCCCGGCGGCGACAACCTGGAGGCCGAGCCCATGGAGCTGGAGCCGGAGCGGCGGCCCGCGCTGCAGGTGCGCGACCCGGCCGGCGTGCTCAAGCGGCGCCGCCTCGAGGACTACGAGGACGAGTGCTACACGCGCGACGAGCCCAGCCTCAACCTGGTGAGCGAGACGCGCGACGCGCTCGCCAAGCGCTGCATCGCGCTCTCCAACATCCTGCGCGGGCTCACGTTCGTGCCCGGCAACGAGGCGGAGTTCTCGCGCTCGGGCGCCTTCCTGGCGCTGGCCGGCAAGCTGCTGCTGCTGCACCACGAGCACGCGCCGCGCGCCGCCCGCGCGCGCGCCTACGAGCGCGCCGCGCGCGACGAGGGCGACGCGGACGCGTGCTGCTCCAGCCTGCGCGGCGCGGGCGAGTGGTGGTGGGACGCGCTGGCGGCGCTGCGCGAGGACGCGCTGGTGGCGTGCGCCAACATCGCGGGCAGCGTGGAGCTGGCGGCGCAGCCCGAGGCCGTGGCGCGGCCGCTGCTGGACGGGCTGCTGCACTGGAGCGTGTGCCCCGCGGCCGTGGCGGGCGACGCGCCGCCGGGCGCGGGCGCGGCGTCGCCGCTGTCGCCGCGGCGGCTGGCGCTGGAGGCGCTGTGCAAGCTGTGCGTGACGGACGCCAACGTGGACCTGGTGCTGGCCACGCCGCCGCGCGGGCGGCTGGCGGCGCTGTGCGCGGGGCTGGCGCGCGACCTGTGCCGGCCCGAGCGGCCCGTGGTGCGCGAGTTCGCCGTCAACCTGCTGCACTACCTGGCGGGCGCGGGCGGCGGCGCGGCGCGCGAGGTGGCGCTGCACGCGCCGGCCGTGGCGCAGCTGGTGGCGTTCATCGAGCGCGCGGAGCAGACGGCGCTGGGCGTGGCCAACCAGCACGGCGTGGCGGCGCTGCGCGACAACCCCGACGCGATGGGCACGTCGCTGGACATGCTGCGGCGCGCGGCCGCCACGCTGCTGCGGCTGGCCGAGCGCGCCGAGAACCGGCCGCTGCTGCGGCGCCACGAGCGGCGCCTGCTGTCGCTGGTCATGTCGCAGATCCTGGACCAGAAGGTGGCGCACGAGCTGGCCGACGTGCTGTGGCACTGCAGCCAGGCGCCGTGACCGCGCCGCGCGCGCCGCCCGGGGCCGCACCTGTACATATAGTGATACGGCGACCTGTACAATCACACTTCTGTTATTTATGTCCACGACGATTTGTTTACGAGAATGTCAATGTGCTATAATCGATTTCTATTGTTCGATTGATGAAACAGATGTATTATAACTCGTAATTTTGATTTTTATAATAAAATGGGACTTGAATCTGTTTATTGGTTTTATGATGGAGATTTTATACCGAGTACCTTAGCGCCTCGTCTGCGAGGGACGGTGGCGTGTGACGAGCGAGGAGCTTATGTGGGCTATAAGTTAATTAAGTTTAATGTGAATTATTACAATAATCTATAATATATTGAAATTGAATCTGATTTCATTATTTTTTTTTTCTAATTGGCATTTTTATATTCCATACCTGACTCCGATTCACCAATTTGAGATTTTTTGTTTTAAAATAATATTATACATTTAGACACATTCTGTAAATAGAAAAAAATACCAAATATGGGTATCCATATTTTTGTCAATATTAGAATTTAACGATTATACTTAGCCAAATAAAATTACAATTTTGTAATTTGCGAAACTTTTTTTTATTTGTTTTAAATTACATTTTTTTCTGAAAAGTAACTGAAAAGTATCTTATGTATGTTTACTATCCTACAAGATCAAATAATACTTGCAATTATTTTCTTGTTGTTAACAGCTGAGATTTATTATAAAAATACATTGCTACACTTCAAATTCACCTTCAGTAACCTAAACCTAGTAGTGAAAGATATTTTTTTCTAAAGTGGCTCGGGTCGACGTCACGGCGTAACGACACGCTTTCTTCGAATGTTACATTGCGTTCCATAACGCCCCGTGACTCATCGGGAACATTCGCTCATAATGTAACAATCTAAGATTTGATTTTGAGCATTATGCTTTTAGAGTTAACTTGGGGATTATGAAAATAGGCCCCAAGATTGATTGATCTCACAATGTGAGAATTCACATTGGTTTCTTTTCTGACCCGAGAGACAAGAGGAAAGATCAAATTAGCACCTATTGGGCCTGTATTTCTCTCTAGAACAACTTGGCTGATTTTTTGCACAAATCTGAGAGCCTTTTGCAACGGACGATGCAAATTCACTTGCTAGCTTGCCCCTGCTATCCGACACGCTCTGTCAGGTCTGAAGCGTACTTTGTTTATATCACATACCTTCATGCAATATCGCTCGACGTACCTCCATGGCATATTCAAAATATGAGGCTGGCATACAAGAACTGTCACTGCCAGAAAGTCACGAGAATTCTATTTTCAATTATTCCATCACAGTGTCAAATTAACTTCTGCCCGTGTTTATTTGGATAACAAATTTGTATAAATTCCGAATTAAATATTTAACTTTTAAACGTTACTAAATATAATATTTAACAAATGATAAGAATGGAAATAGTTTAAGTAATTGTCAGATGTTTAGAGACCCATTTGAGGATATCCGATGGAGTGTAAGCCGAGCGATAGTAAGAAATTATTTAAAGTTTTCGACGCGTCCAAACGCAAGCGGACGAGGAAAAAGCGCGAGGGAGTCGACGACACCAACTCTGTAGCTACGGACGAATCTAACGGTGTAAGTATTTTTGGCCGACTTCAAAAAAAGGAGGTTATCAATTCGACACGTATATGTATATTATGTATGTAGTATTATTGGAACTGCAAAATATCCACTTATTATGATAAAATCTATTAGGGGTTCCTAACAAATATACCTACAAAATTTTATAGCTATATGTAAGTATATACTTACATATAGCTATAAAATTTTGTATACCTATGTATGTATGTTTGTTCTCCGAAACTGTTTATCGAATTGTAATCATGCTTTTTTTATTTGCTTTCGGTTATTTTGACCTAGGGAACGGTTAAGATTACATCAAAATCGGTTCAGTATTTTTCAAGAAATGGACACTTCCCCTTTCATTTGTTCTTTATTTCGGTATACCTATTATAGTCGGTTAAATTCTTTAAAAGCAAAGCTGAACTCTAGTAGTATTCTCTCACGTAAGCGTAAGGCTTGTGTTAAGAGTGGGTAAGTGCAACGGTTGGGTATTGAACCTACGACTTCAGTCCGCACATTTATCCGTTACTTCTGCCTCTATATTGCTAAATAATTAAATATATTATGTGCACACAAAATGGGTACTGAACATCAAACGTTACAATTTGAGTTGATCAAATTATAGCTAACCCAAAATGAGGTAAGTACTTACCTATAGTTCTTGCAATTCACGAGGGTGCGTGATCTTTACTTGTGGTTACGTCGTGTACATGCACATTGCGTAAGTGTGCTTGCCTATCATTAGCCTAGGTGGGAGCAGGCGCGAGTAAGCACTCGTTCATACTTATACATTAATATATATATAGCTACTCGTGCTGATTCACTGACTGACTGACTGATTGATCACCTCTCCTGTAAAATTTTGTATGGAAAAATTTTTTTTCACTCACAGTTTCTTATAGAGGACAAAAATTCATTCGGAACAAAAATATGGAGAGAGCTGATGATTGAGGATTTCGGAGACGGGTGAGGAGCACCGGCCAGGGTATCGAAGATAGGTGGGGGGTGTTCAACCAAATGTCACTCGAAACCTCATCCAATTGGCGAAGAGCTGAAAAAAAACTCCAAAATGGCGGATTCAAGATGGCGGCCATACAAATTTCGTCGGAGTTTGTCTCGGAAACTATAAAAGATGGAAGAGTGGTTTCTTGGAAAAGGATGATCAGGACCCGAAGGTCTACTTGATGAATAGAAAAAAAATTCAAGATGGCGGAATTAATTTTTTTCCATACAAAATATATGCAAGACTATATGCGGCTCTTTTTCAAAATTTCTGATGGTTTCGTATAGAGGACAAAAATTCATTTGGAGGAAAAATATGGAGAGAGCTGATGGTTGAGGATTTCGGAGACTGGTGAGGAGCACGGCCAGGGTATCGAAGATAGGTGGGGAGTGTTCGAACAAAAGTCACTCGAAACCTCATCCAACTGGCAGTGAGCTGAAAAAAAATACCAAAATGGCGGATTCAAGATGGCGGCCATACAAATTTCGTCGGTATCTATCTCAGAGAGTATAAAAGATGGAAGAGTGGTTTCTTGGAAAAAGGTGATCACGACCCGGAGGTCTACATGATGAATAGAAAAAAATTCAAGATGGCGGATTTTTTTTATTTCATACAAAATAAAAGCAAGACTTTGATACGGATTTTCAAAATTTCTGATGGTTTCGATAGAGGACCAAACTTCATTTGGAGGAAAAATATGGAGACAGCTGATGATTGAGGATTTCAGAGACGAGTGAGGAGCACGGTCAGGGTGTTGAAGATAGGTGGGAGGTGCTCGAACAAAAATCACTCGAAACCTTATTCAGTTGGCAGAGAGCCAAAAAAACCTCCAAAATGGCGCATTCAAGATGGCGGCCATACAAATTTCGTCGATGTCTATTTTAGAAAGTATACAAGATGGAATAGTGGTTTTTGGAAAAAGATGATTAAGATCCAAAGATCTACTTGGTGAACAGAAAAACCGCGGTTCGCTTTAGCGAGCCGCGCACCCACGCGCCCTACTAGTACATATATACGATACACACACAACCATGAGCCACGTGCCCTCGTGAATTGCAAGAACTAGGTATTACACATATTAAGAAAATCCAAGGAAGACATTCAAAGTAAGACGATTCCAATATCTCTAGTTTCGATATACAGGGTGTGAGTATCATGCTAACGAGAACTGAAACCGTTAATACATGATTGTCAGTCACTCAGCGTTGGAATTTTTCATCGTTGATTTTGACAATAGAAAAACAGCAACGATACGCGCGATCTATCAAAAGTTCTAAACAGCAATTGAAGGTCGATTTCCTTCACTTCGTTGTTCGCGTGCTCAAAAATTACAATATTGGTAACCCATAGGGATGTAAAGCGGTAATATTACTTTCGTAAAATTCGGTAATTTACCATATTTTACGTAAAATATAAATAAATTACGTAAATTACGGTAAAATTGGGTAAAATACGATTTATCTCTCTAACAAAACTATTGTGACTAGGGTTGCCAGACGTCCCGTATTTCCCGGGACATCCCGTATTTTAGACATAGTTTAAAATGTCCCGGCGGGACTGACTCTGTCCCGTATTTGAACCGTACTTCGTTTTTCATTATGAAATCGATTTTAATTACGATTATAATTACACAGTCCTACAACGAAATTCCTTTTTGAAGTTCAAGTAACGTTTCTCCTAGATTTTTGTGAGTTGAGGAAATATTTTTTTTTATTTTGCAAAATTTTTCTACATGAATATAGCATGACGGTGATTTTCATTTAGTTAAACTTATAATTATGATATAAAATGAAGTTTGTCTGATCGGATGGATAATTGCCCTGTTTATTTATTAAAAAAATATATAGATTTCTTTGAGTTCTTAGAAAATCTTCAACAAAACGCAGCTACTATGCGTGTATACGTGCTAGTAGTAAGCATAATTAGGTAATGAAGGTATTTAAGTTTTTTTAACTTTTAAAAAGAAAAAGTTCCTCAAGTTGCACTAGTATTTTAAAATGTTCCTCTTGACTAACTATTCGGATACTAAAAATAATACTAACTATCCAGCTATTTCTTTACTTCTGGATGTTTTTTTTTTCTTGAATACCCCAATACATTCTTGATTTTTATAAATGTGTATTGTGAAAAATTCTGATGTATTCTGATGTGATAGAGCCAAACTGACTTCAGATTCGTCATTAGGAGATTCCAAAACCCAAGAAATCAGCACTGACATCAAAAAAGGAAAAAAATAATAATTTGTAGGTGTGTTATTGTATTGACGTTTACAGATACCCAAGTTCAAACAAATAAAAATATGTTAAAACTGACTCGATCCTCGGAAAAATATTAAAAAAAAAATGATACTAAATAATTTTGTTTTTTTATTTGTCCCGGGTAAAAAACTGAAATCCCGTATTTTTTTGCCCATTTGACCATTTGTCCCTTATAGGCTGAAAAAAAATCTGGCAACCCTAATTGTGACCCACACTTTTGCTTGATTTCGTGGCATAATTTACTAAATGCACGTATAGTGCAGTCAGTCAAAACAATTCAACTGATCGCCGATCGGCTTGCCGAATGCTCACTGTTCAGTCGGAATGGCAACAGCGCAAAACATAAAGGCAAACTGCACTAAACGGCAACGTCGCATCGTGCGAGTCGCGCCGCGCGACTCGCAGTACGTATGTTTCAACTACACGCTCGTCTCACCCCCCCCCCCGCCATACTTTTCAGCATACATACGTAGCCGGTAATTTTACCGTAATATATATAAATTACCGTAAAATATCCGTATTTTACAAGCTTTTTCGGTAAAATTACGTAATTTTGCAACCGTAGTAACCCATCATTTCCCGAGATCTATAGACCGCAGTCTCTCTCTGCTCAGACTTAAGAGTTAAGACAGAATCAAAAGAAGATTTATGTCAGGGGCATACGTCATAATTGTGTCGCGTTATAACTTTATCATTATGCTTTATAAATCTCAGGCTGTGTAACCTATTGATAAAGTTTTCGTTAACATAATTATGTCCCTTACACCATGTATCCTGACTTCTTTCAGATTTCTAGAGTAGGTACATACATTTACAAATAAATGGTAAGTATAGAAATACAAAATGGCTACAGGTTTGCCAGGGGAACGGGCGCCGAATATCGTCTGCTAAAGCAAGTCTGCAAGATATCCCACCCGCTGCAGACGGTGACTGCAATCCAGATAATGCCAAAAGGTAGGTATTAATTATCAAAATTATTTTCTATGCTTGTATCTTCAGTTTTTTCTATGAAGAATGGTACAGGTGATAGGTCAATAGAACCTAACTAACTTATTTTGTACCATATTGTTGCAAATAAGGTTCAAATTCGAACAATTAACCTGTTTCACAAAATCTAATTTCGTCATTTGAACCTATTAATTGCAGCAATATCTTCTTCTTCTTCTTCTTCTTCAACTAATGGACGTCCACTGCTGGACATAAGTCTCCTGCATGGACCTCCACAAGCCTCGGTCTTGCGCCGCCTGAATCCAGCGGCTCCCTGCGACTCGCTTGATGTCGTCTGTCCACCTAGTGGGGGGTCTGCCAACACTGCGCTTCCCGGTGCGAGGTCGCCACTCCAGCACCTTGGGACCCCATCGACCATCAGCTCTTCGAACTATGTGCCCCGCCCATTTCCACTTCAGTTTCGCAACCCGCAGAGCTATGTCGGTGACAGCAGCAATATAGTACCTACAAAATAAGTTACCTACGTAAAATTGGAAGGACACCGAACAGGACAGGACAGGACAGTGGATGCTCGAGAAACCAATAAATAAATAGTTTCTAATTTCTATTTTTTGAGGTCCCCTTAGGACTAAGAAAAAAAATTCATTAGACGAAGATTATGTTAGGTACGGAATACGGATTTTGAACAAACTATTTTCAGCTTCACAAAGAATATCTTACCTACTCAAGTTTGAACCTGAGTTGTGTACCCATAGAGATCGGGACAGCAGCCCGTCGATGCCCCGCTCGCCCGTCGACGTGCACCGCTCCACGCGGTCGCCGCGCCGCGCCCGACGCATTGCGTATGTGATTTCCATTTTTTTTTCCTTTTTCGAGACATGACATGAGAAATTGAGCACATTATTAGCAGCGATTTCGCTAAAAAACTACTTTTTAGCTAGAACCACGCGGAACCACGATTTATCGCATCTTCTTTTCAGTGCAACGACAGGGGTAGGTAATTATCCAGTCCTCAATTTAATAGACGTTGAGCCCTGAAGTCATAAGGTGAACGCATCTATGGGAATACGTTTTCCTTCATATTATTTTTTGGCAAAAATTACATTACAGGCGTGAAGGAATATCCCTGGCTCTGAAAGCCGGCCTGGTGTCAACACCCCGGTCTATTTCACCAGCAGCACAGGTAAATGAATTTTTTGAATATCTACAGATTTTTTTAAACGAATCTTCAAAAAAATTTTAAAACGTGGCGTTAGAACAAATACCAACCGGTCGCCGTAGGTACTCAATCCATATTTTATGACTCAACGGTTGCGTAAGCTTTTTCCATCCAAGTGTTTGGAGTAGACTGCACAAATACAAAGATACTTAGTGAGAACTTATTTTCCCCAGAATGGGGAAGATGCGATTGAATCAGTTCCTCAGGATCAAGACTCCTTCATTTACGCCTTTTTGGAAGAAGCCATAAAGAGGGACAAAAAGAAGTAAGCGCATTTACTTTATAAAATCCTAATTATTCTACTTCTTATGCCCAGTCCATGAACACGATGTCGGGTTTATTCGCCGAGATTTCGTCTTTATCAACCAATAGGATTCCACGACTGATGTTGTCGGTTCATCTAAGGAGAGATCTGGCAACACTAATTTTTTCATCACTCATCTTGGAACCCCCAACGTCCACCAGTGCTTCGAACTAGATGCTACGCTCAGATTCATCTAAAAGTTTTCAACGTTTTGTTTGTTGACTTAATTTTTTTTATTTACTAAGGACACTAACAGGTTATAACGTAATTAAAACTATTACTTACATACTAAAACGCTTATATTAACTTACAGACACAAACACGCGCGACGTCACGAGGAATGCCGCGCCAGTCGCAACCGCGACGCGTCCGTTGCTCGAGACTGCCACAAACACCACCGCAGACATCGGGACGAGCAACGCGAAGGCGAAAAGTATTAACATTCTTCAATAATTTCATCATCTCAACCGATAACAGTCGGTTGCTGGACAGGTCTCTTGAAAATATGATCGCCACAGAACACGATAATGTGCCGCCTGCATCCAGCCAACCAACGACTGCCTGAGATCGTCGGTCCACCTAGTGTGGGGGTCTATTTAGTCCACTTAGTGATGGTCTACCAATGCTGCACCTCCCGGTTATGGGTCATTCTAGCTAGACTCTATAAAATATGTCTATCGGAAGCTCTGGTTTTCATATTTCCGGATCTCCTCATTTCTGAAGCACTTTGTAAAAGTTTATTTCAGTAAAAAGCACTCAAAACGTCAATTTAGCTCAGTTAAATTTGTTTTCTGTGGCAAGACAAAATTCGTTTGTTCTTATCGAATGTTTAGGGTGGCGAAGGAGGAACACCCTGCGATAGACCAAGCAGCCCTCTTTGAAACATTCGCGAAGCTATGCGCGCAGATGAATGAGAAGACTGCGCAACACCCGAATGTTAATCAAGTTGTAAGACCGTTATCTATTTTTTTTTAAGTCGTGCCACATTTTGTCCTTCATTGGACATAACTTAATTAATAAAATTAATCAAATGTTCTTTATTGTACACCAATTACCATAAAAACAAATAGAGTACAATAGATAGCCTCATCACTAAAAAAATGATCTCTTCCAGGTAACGATCTTAAAAAAGTTGTTAAATGTATTGGTAATAGGTATGTTAGGTATGTTATTGTTAGTTTAGTTTGTAAGTACTTCAGGTTACGGAACTTTATCTGGCTTAGTATTTGTTTTATTCTAGCCGCGCTCGCACAGTCACAAATCACTACAATGTGAAGTGGTATCGAGACGCGATTCCTTCGACGTGGAGCAGCAGCCAGTACGCCTCAGAAGTCGTGATCATTCCAAGGACCGTCATTCGCCAACGAAAATACGCAGCTACGAGAACTTCCACAACAGACTCCACAGTCGTGAGAATGTTGCCGTCCAAAACGACGATCGAAAAGAAAAGTTTGCATGTGGCCCTTACTATAAAGAACAGCAAAGATATGCAAGCAAAGTTAACGTGATGAGAACCCACGAAGAGGAGAGATATCGTGACTACCCTCCCGAGAGAAGTGCCACTAGAAGTTGTATTAATGGATACTATAGACCACGGGAACCAGATCAAAGAATTCATAGAGATTATGATGAAAGAAGGGATCTCCGAAAATACGAAGATAGAAGAAGAATATGCGAACAGAAAACTAGTAGAAGCTTTGATATGCACAGACTTGGATATGTGGAAGATGACGATTATTATCGTAGAACAGCTAGAAGCGATGGAATAAAAGATAAAACTTTGGACGATAGAGATTACAGGGATAGAAGATATTACGATAGAAGTAATGGAGATAAATATTATGCCGACAAGGAACGCCACAGGAACTTTGCCGCTTTGCCGAGCAAGGATCGTCGTTCTAAGCGGAATCTAGAACGTTTATATAGATTGAATGAAAGAGACAGAATGTCGGTAGTATCGAGAGATGACGACTATAAAGAACGGGAGAGGTTCTCTGAAAGGGAACGGGATTCCGGCCTCAGTGTAGCAGACGGTGAAACTAGTACTATGAGCGAAAGGAGCAACTACTTGAAAGTAGTTAAGGTCAGTAAGTCTTATTACTAATTAGCTCATGACTAAAATCTCGTCAGTAATTGAGGACTCAGTCTAAGGTGGGTTGCCTGGAACCTGGTAACTCAAATCCTTAATCAGAATTACTTAGATATCGAGCGAACGCTAAACTCTTTTTCCTTCAAGTAATATATTCTTTTGCTTTTGATCTTCAGCAAGAAATATCGGAGCAGCGAGAAGCGATGGACAAGATGATGAAGCTGTGGAAGGAGTTGATGCGTTGTTTCAAAGACATATCTCAATCTGGAGGGAAAGATAAAGCTATGAATGTTAGTACCCAATTACCAGTTCATGGCTGAGTGCCCTATGAGGCCCTCACTCTGTAGTAAGAAGGAAACTGCAAGGAAGGTAAGGATAGAATAGGTATGTGAAGATGTCCTAGCAATCCTATCTCATATTAGATTGCTAGGTTTACAAAAGTTATGGGTAGGTTTCGTTGCGGACTCGTGAAGTCACATGCATACGTGACGACAATTTTTCGAGTTCTTGTTTCAAAAGAAGAAACAAGGCAGCGTTCGACAAGCAAGAGTTATTTTAAGGCGTCACTTACACAAGAAGAGATTCTCGAATGCGAGCTGCAATAAATAGTTTGCAATAAAACTTCCCATACAATTTTCGCCAGCGATTATACATTACATTACATTATTATACATTGTAACAAAAACCTGTATCAATTAAGCAATGCTCGAATATGAGTGCCGAAAATTTTGCTCGTAAGCTTTCCTTGTGCGCAACTGAGCCATATTCTGAAAATTACCAAGCTGTACGATAACGCATCTTTTAAAACCAAGCTATTAAATTAAAGATTAAAAACAAAACCCAATGAAACTATTCTATTGCTGTACTTGTAGGAGTCAGCGAACAACGCAAGAGAGTCGGCAGCGGCGCAGCTTCGCTTGTGGCGCGAGTGCATGCGGCGCTACGAGACCGTCGCCAGGGACGTGGGCGATACCGACGCCAGACTCATGGTATTCTATTCTACCGCGTTGGTGGCTTTAGTGGGTAGCTTATTCGACGGCGAATCAGGGGGTTGCACATTTATTTTTTATTGTTTTCCTGACACGAAACTCCCAATATCCGATCAGTGTTGGCCTGTTACCAATGAAACTGTCGCCACTCCGTTGGGTTGGCCTTGCAACCTAGCGTGGATTACTTACTATTACATAATATTTATTATTGTATCATAACGTGAAAGCCTAGTGGCTATTGTATTGTATTCAGGGAGAGGATGCCTGCCATCGCCAGGTGGTGTCGCCACCGGGTGGTCGGGACTATACCATCCAATTTCCCCGTGTTTGGACAAGTTTCTGATGTCACCTGTCAACCCTAGTGGATAAGACTTCGGCCTTCTTTTCGGCGTGTAATTTTTTTTTAATGACATGTGTTTGTATGTTAGGAGGAGATCAACAAGCAGCGCTCGGAAATGTCGGAGATGGCGGGCATGTGGCAGGAGTGTCTCCAGCGGTACCGCGACATGAGCAACGACTTCAACTGCCTCAAGCAGAAGGTGATTTGTATGGCTAAGAACAAGATAATTTTGTTTACCCATTTACTCGTTATTACCCTAAGATGTCTTTTACCACATTAGTCGGTCACTTAACTTACCTATCGCAAGTTACAACGATTCTGCCAAGCAAAGCATCCACTATTAATAGGCTACTAATATTATATGTACGTAATATTATGACTACGATAAAGGTACGTTTGTCAGTTTTTCCTTCAATCAAGCAGGACAGGATCGACGCGATATTTTTTCCAAGTTGCAGGCAAAAGATAGTGGCTAATTAAATGAGTGGACCCCTCTAAGATTCCACCATTGGACTTGTAATGACGCATAGGAAACGAACCCTCGAGTTAGTACTATAGCTTGTAGTTTGTTTGTACCTACTTTTAGAATTGAACAAACAGCTCTTTTTAACCGACTTTCAAAAAGAAGGAGGTTATCAATTCAGGTGTGGAAACCAGCCCAATACGAAGACGAAGACGAAGACGAATTCAGCCGGTATCTTTTTTTCTATGTATGTCCACCGATTACTTCCGGATCGTCCGGGGTTTCGGGACAGATTCACGCGATTATTTTTTTGTTTTGTAAGGTTTGCTTGTCATGACGTGTTCTTTTGTCAGCTGGCGACATCGGAGAGTCCGACGCGGCCGGCGCCGGCGCCCTCGCCGCTGGTCTGCGCGGAGGGCGAGGGCCCGCCCGCAGCGCCCTACCGCATACCGCCCCACTACCCACCCGTACGTACCTAACTATTCCCTGGCAGGTACAACATCCGCCAATTAATAGGTTTTACAAATTGGCCTGCATCGGCTTCGTAATCTTTAAAACGTCACAAGGTGTGTGAGTGACACAGACGGCTCTCTATGAAGTCAAAAATTCGATTATCAATAGACGTATTTACTGCTGGTAAAGATTCCCTCAAAGCAGGTCTTACCTTGAACTGTTTTCTAAAACGGTGGTTTACCACCGTTTAGAACTTTACTTTTGACTTATCATTTTGTTTAAAAATAGACTAGCGCTTGCGATTTCACCTGTTGGTGCGCTTGTCTACAATATCGATCATTTGCGACAAGAGTGCCATAATTCAAAATCGACGATGAGAGAATTCTCTCGTTAGAAAGTAATGTATTGTGGATGCTGCGGTCTCGAAACAACACAGCGGCCAACAAAGCGACAGAGCATTAAGTCATAATCTCTCTCGCTCTTATTTTTTGTGCTTAGCGTAATGTTGTTTTTATAGCAAAAAAGTATAAATGTTCGACAGTAAAATTGGTGAATTTTGAGTTATGTCACCCTTGTCGCAAATGAGCGATATGCTTATTCACACATTCACTCTCGATTTAAAGGTGCCGAATTTATAATAAGTTGGAAAAACTGAAGCCGAAAAGGGATTATGTGTGTTGTGTCCCCCAGAATAGAGCGGAATAATTTTTTATCCAAATTAATTTGTACAAAATGCTTTCGAATCACTTGCAGATGCCCCCAATGCCCCCCGGCTACGTGGCGGGCGCGTCCCCGCTGCGCAGCCGCGCGTCGGCGCCGCCCGCCTGGTGGTGGGCGGGCGAGGGCGGCGCCCAGCGCGCGCGGCGCCGCTCCTCGCCCGAGTCGCAGGCCTCCCGCGAGCGGCGTCGGCGGCACAAGGACAGAGATCGAGGTAACTTTTTTTACCCGTGTAGGGGTTTGTATTGCATCAATTGTATGTAACCTATCTAATGTCTATATAATATACTCGGCCTGCGAAGCCGAGCCACTCACTCGCTTGCGACTCGCCTGTACACGCGCGCGCAACGCGGTCTTTTGTATGCCGCATCGCGGGTCAAAATAAAGTATGTGAATTCCGTGCAACTGTTGTCTCATTGGAGTCTCACACCCTTCAACACCCCTTCCAACAACCCGACTAAACCAAAAGGAAGGATCATGATGTTAGCAACGTATATGTTATGTATATTGTAAATATTTTCGTAACTTTCCGAAGGTTCCAAAAGAAAGTCCGAAAGTCATTTGTGAAAATGGCTCGCACGTTTTAGAGTAAAATCCCAAAATCAGTGAGACTTTATAATTAATATTTGATTTCATAAATTTTAGAGATGCGCCATTTGCAATATTATCAGTTCCAGAGACTGTCATTTAAGTATATAGGGAGTAGGGACAGCCAATCCAGTGTTAATGATTGATTACAGAGATCATCAGGCTAATCATAGATTAATTATAGAGATCATCTGTGATTTATATACATAATTTTGTTTACGATTTACAGATGATTCGAGATATAAAGAGAAATCGTCAAAGTCGAACGGGGTGCGATCCGAACATCGCCACAGGAAAAGATAACAAAAAGAATGTCCTTTGCAACAAGTGTTCCTTCGTAAAATTTTGTGTACTTTATGACCAAATCCTTTTGTTTAAACAAAATTTTGTAAGTTGTAACGTGTTTGTTAACTGTATATTTGTACATCATTTTTTTGTATGCTAATTTTTGTTTATGCAATAAAATAATTTAAATGTCAATAATTTGCCTTTTTAATGCGAGAAAATTTTGTCTTTGGAAATAAAACAAAAAAAAATATGTTTCCATAATTATTCATGTTTTTCAAATAGAATATTACAATTGTTTTACAATGTATAAATCTATTATTTGTAGGATTACACACAACTTTGTCGTTTCAACGATGAAAGGACAAAATTATTTCAACAGATTTGCTAAAGTTTGGGGTGTAAATAGATATAAATCTCTACTTGACCTAATTAAGGCTAAATACATATTTTGTTATAACTTTGTTGACACGGCATGAGTAGGTAGGATGGAAAAATTACAATAGTATACTGACGCAAGTATAAATTATTGTAATGATATCATACACAGTATTACTTAGTACTAATGATATTTGTAAAAATTAATTCACATTCAGAAAAAATTCAAGATAAAATAAAACTCAAAATATTGTAAAGCCTGAAAGAGCTTCAAGCAAGATTTTTCATTATTGCGTTATTAGGTACATATTACTAAGCTAAGGAAAGCGGATTAGCCAAAAACTTCCTTCGATTTCGCCTGAAAACCTACCTGGAGCGAAGCGAAGGCGATATAGCTGCAGAATATGAAGAAGTAGAAAACAAGATAGAAATTTTAAACACAGAATACGTTTGGACCGATAGCATAATACTCGTATCTTTGGAATAAAAAATACTTTTTTACTCCTAAAAAAAGCTCTGTCTACCCATAAAAGTGAACTAATTTTCAAAAAAAACGATCTACCCACTTTTAAAAATTGAAAAGAAATTGAAGGAGCATGTATTATTTGGAAGCGGTTGAAGCCTGTGGACCGGGTCCATCTTGGACTTTCACAGACTGATAATTATGATGTTTCACGTAAACTATTTCAATTAGGTGGGTAGTTTCTCTATGCATCTGCTTATAATCAAAAGTTATAGACATCATTGTTAGGACATATTATCTATTCATACCGTGTCAACTTATCATGAAAAATCCGCTGGCACAGCAGTCATTCGTATGCCCAAAAAGATTCGGGCATGAAGACTTAGTTTAAACAACAGTATAATAAAGGTACAAACACTTATTCTTAACATGAGAATAGTCCAACTTACAAACTTTGAACACACACAAGTTTAAAATTTTCTTCCTAGAATAGACAATACATTGATATAATAGGAGTAGTTAAATCAGAACATCATTTGGTATTTCGACCTGTGTCCATCAATTTTACAAGTAACGGTGCTTCCATACATCAGCTACAACAAGTTATACATAACATTCTCTAATAGTATAATTGTAATTTGGTATAGTTTGTATTACGAGTATTTACACGTTCTACGTCAATAAAACATTCTAACATGTTGTATTACATCGTAACCATTTTGTACAAATTATGGTTTCTTTTAAAAGTTGTTATTTAAATTAGTAAATTATATACATATTTTATTTATTAATAAGTCATTAAAAACAATTTAAGAAAGTGTTGTAATTTGTCATAAAACATTTTATATCTTTGTAATATATTTATTTAAAATGTTATCTAACAAATAATATTATATAATTTATAGCTGCTGTTTGGAAGCACTAGCAGCCGGCAGCTCAGTATATTTACACGTTCTACCAAAGCACTTGCATTCTGCGTAACAAGTAACGACACAAAATAGTTGTGTTTCTGAACTGTATCATAGATTTGGCATGGCTATTAAACATACCATCGGTTGTCCTGTGATTCGAGGACAAATAAACAGTTTTCCAGTTTTCATTAGATAAATCGGTCTCTCAGATATTGTCATTAACTTATAAAGCACCGCAGGTAGTCATATTATAGTTAAATTAGATAACTTATGAACCAAACATTTTAAAACTTATTATAAAAAGTTTATATAGTTTCTCATGGTTAGTCAAAGCACTACCCTCACTGCCATCCCACTTTATTTTGGCACAGAGGACGGACCGCATATGTCGCAATTCGAATATTTATTTATGTGATAGGGTCACTACAATTATTATTCTATAGCGATAAATAATGAACCCACGTTTCAGTCGACGCAGAGAATTCGAATATAAAGCACGGGTTTTGAATTCACAAATGCTTAGATGCGGACGTAACCAAAAGATCACATCACAAGAACTCGTCACATGGAAATAGGCTGCTAACATTTTCCCGCGATATCATCGGCCCATTTGACAGTTTGACCAAATCATTAATGTCGGTAAGTAACTTTACGGTAGGTACTTGCCGCACGCTTACGTCTTTCTGCGCGAAACTTGCTTAACTTTTAAGACAGCTAAAGAAAAATAGATTTATAGGTCCGTGCTTTGACGCACCGTGAAATACCATCTTACATTTCATATACTCGTAGGTACATAACACAAAACAATTTTCTGTGCGTCCATCGTGCGCCGTAGGTAACTCAGATTTACGTTTTTAAACTGACTCCGGTGTGACTCTCTGTACACAACATAACTAAACTTACACTAGTCTTCTTTAATAAATACATGTCAAGATCATATTCAAAACATTTTCACTCTGTTTTTTGTCACTAGTGTCTCTGATAACGTCCGCTACCTCTTCAGTAAACCTGGAAAAAAGAGAAAATAAAATTAATACTTCTTGCCTAATTTTGTGAAGATCCTCATAATATCTTCAGATAAATAGACATCTTTAATGCTGCCCAATAACGATCTTGGTCTTGCAGTATTGGTCTTGTTCTTGCATTTTTGTAAGATCAAGCTTCATTGTAACAAAAGCACAGACTAAGAATGTACTTGAAATAATAAGACAGTCTGTAAGACTTGCGTCTCGTAGGTAAGTCAAACTGAGAACCTAGTGTCGTACGCCACGAAAGAATTCCCTCTAGAAGTGGCGCTACTACAGTGTCGCATTTTACTTATGCAATTATTGTAGGTATGTAAAATCACAGAATACCGAATGTACTAATGGTAAAATGTAGATCCATTAATTGCCGCGGATTCCATTGAGTTTCAATAACGGTATCGATAAGTGCACGATTAGACTGATCGTACATCTAAAAGCAAGTTTTCATTGAACCAATCCAAACCGTCGACAGCGACGCCGAAATCAATAAGGTCTCAGCTAGACATGACTCAACGTTAGATCTTGGATAGACAATTGGCTACGCTATAGGTCAAGGTGGAATATAAAACAGATTAGTTGGTACCTTAACTCCGTAAGGCATCTCGTAGCCGCCCTTGCTCTGCATCTGGTTCTGTATGGAGTGCAGCAGCGACGACGGCATATCCACGTCCGTTGACCCTGGAACGTGATACGAGCATATTGAATCATCATGGTCATGGTCATGGTCGCGGTCTGGTCATGGTGACGGTCACGGTTGATCTTGTGATGAGTTTGTTCGGCTGCGGATCAAGAGACTCCCGAGTTTTTCAAAAGTTCGATTCCCGAATCGGGCCCAAAAAAAGAAGTTTGCGGTTTGCTTCGAATCAGCACTTCTTGAGATTAAATACCTAGTTAAGTGCTTTTATTATAACGTTACCTACGTCATAAGGGCGTAGTATAGACGCATTCTCTACTTAGATTTCAATTATATTTTTACTCGTGTGATAATATAACGTCCGAAGTCTGTTTGAAATCGAACGGCGCATGCCCGTTTTTACCAAAGTTCCCTAATTTTTACGGGATAACTAAGAATAAGTTAGGACAGTTCTAACTTATTCTTAGTAAATAACTAAGTTAGGTGACGCTTTCTGCCGATTTTTTTTACCTTTAAGGAACAGGAACCTTTAAGGAACAGGTGGAAATAACATTGGGTAGGTATTGTATTTAGGGCTTACTTAAAGAGACCTACTTAGAGGATGATTTAGATATTATGATTGGTGAAAATGGGCTTTAGTTTTTTGAAACTTTATTGTGGAAACAATGTATACATTACATAGCACAGTTTTTTTATCCATTGTAAAAAAAAAAAAAATTTTTTTTGAAAAGAGCAATCGCTGAGTTTATTGCTGGCTCTTCTCGGCAGGAACGGCATTCCGAACCAGTGGTAGATTCAGTGACGATTCACAAGTACTTGTAAAAGTTTATTTGAATAAAAAATATTTCTATTCTATTCTATTTTTAGTTCTCAAACAATAGTTCAAATCTTTGCAGTTATCACTTGCGGCAATAACCTATTTATGATTTAAGTAGGTTCTCAAGGTAATAAGCACAGAGTAATTAATAGTACAGGTAATGGAATAAAAGCGGCTGTCAATAAGTGGTAAGTCGTGACTGGTGCTGCGTTTGTGTCGTGTTGCAACGGCCTTCAAAGGTCTCGCAAAAGGTAGATAGATAATCGCCGTTAACAATTTCTCAAGCCGGCTAACCGTACTTCAATCCAACGATTTTAGAAGTGTACCTATCTACTTTATAAAACCATGACTGTAACTAAATATATTTATAGATTGAATAATAATACGAGTAATAGGCGGTAGTATTTTTATTTATTAATTGATCATTTTCCATTCCAGAAAGATGGTGGAATGGTTGCGTTCAGAAATTTCGCATAGGTTTTAACAATTATTAAGTAAATCTTAAAGTAATTGTCAACAAAATTTTAATACCAAAAATAATAATTTTTGGAAGTTTTATAGGTGCATTAGAAGCTGCCCTACAGATGCATTAGATCCATGATTCTTGTAGGGTTCCAATAAAACACATGTTTTATTATGTGGAACAATAGGCGCTATAGCGGGTACTACAGACTGCTCGCGTTCACTACAGTTCTAATGAATTACTATCGTAAAAAGATTTCAAGTTTATTCCTAGGAGATAGTATTAAAAAAATATTGTCATATGTATGCGACACATAAAACCCTGGCAAAAGGATCTGAGTTCCAGATATGCGTCCCTCGTAAGCCGCAATAAACTTTCCGAGTCATCCCGTGGGAACTGTCCTGAGCAACAAACTCCAATTTTCGCAAAGAGACTAGTGGCCTGCTTAGTAGGCTGTAATCTTCTGGGAAAACGTGATATTTACTTTATTTATTCTTCTTTCTTGAGTTGTTATTTTTTTAGTAAGTAAATAAATGGTTCGTATATTAGGATTTTGCAAGAATTAGCCGCGATTTCTAGTATCTATGTGTAACGAATTTAACACGGGTCAGACAAATAAATACTGCAAAATAAAAAGGTACCTATTACTTATGTCACATAAGGTACACTTCACCTTCACACTTGTCCACTTCTTCTAATATTTTCTGACTCTGTTTATATGTACAAAAATAATATAAATAAATAAACATTTTTTTTTAAGTTTTTATAGGTTATCTTGATATGATGTCTTTGTCTATCTCAAACCTGTCAAGGTTCTGATTACGGAAGTCTGTATTCTCCGGACTTGCGTGCAAGGTAGGAACTAACTACGAATAGGAAAACAAAAAAAAATACGATCGTGTCACGTATCACGATATCTGTTTAAGTATATAGGTAAGTACCTGTGTTTATTGTTTCTGAACATTATGCAGTTCTTCATAAAATGAATAAAATTGAAGGGTGTCTGTAACTTCTTAGTAACTGTCGTTTATGATTATTTGACTGATAGAAGCATTATAGAAGTGGTTTATTTACAAAATATTTGTCTGTTTGTCCAGGCTGATCTTCGGAACGTCTAAATTGATTTGGTCGGATTTTACTGCAAAAGTTAAGGAATGTTCTTGAATGTTGCGAATTATATAAGCACTAGGTACCTACTTTTACAAAAGGATTTCTGCGCAAAAAATAGCCTCTTCATTTTATTTACCTTTTATAGCACACGCGAATAAAATATTATCGTTTTTTGAATCTATTTGAATTTTCAGCAGTCGAGGTTTTCATTTTGATTTTATTTTTATTTCTATTCATTATTTGCTTGTCTAAAACATAACCCATATGTTTTATTATATTATAGCACTAACTGTAATTGGGACAAACTATACCATGTTATGCTTTCCGACTAATTACCTACATAGCATCAGCCAACACGCAATGTCATATGAAACCATTCGTGTTGAAACTGCGGGCGTGTTCAAATCATTAACAAACTAGCCGATCCACCCCGGCTTCGCACGGGTGCTTGTACTGGGAACACCTTAAATTCCGAAATCCACACTAAGGCCATCCGCCCACTTCAGACTTTTTGTAGGTTCGATAATCGGGTCGATAATTTTGTCAATTTTTACCATAGATTCTGTGTGGTTTTGATCAACTCTTTGTAGGACGTGTGCGTTTCGATATTGTAATCTGTATGTTTCATTTTTCGCCGACAATGTCATCGGTCACCGATTGTTGGACGTGGGCGGGACACTTAACATAACATAAAGGTGTGAACTGAAAACTGAAAAGTCGCGATTCGATCCCCATCCGTTGCACTATTGTTATACCCACTCCTAACACTCTCTGGTAGGAGGCTTTGGCCGTGGCTAGTTACTACCCTACCGTCAAAGACGTGTCGCCAAGCGATTTAGTGTTCCGGCACGATGGCGAGTAGAAACCGGATTAGAGGTATGGGTTGAATGTACTCTGCCATACCCCTTCCAAGCAAGCCCGCTACCATCTATCGTCACTTACCATCAGGTGAGATCGCAGTCAATCTTTTTATCGAATTAAAAAAAAATAACACAAGCTTTCCGCTTATTTGGAGGGGAGAGGAGAATATTAGTCAAGGTCAGCTTGGTTATTCTTTCTTTTAAAAATTATTCAGTATGCAAACAACACGGGAACACAGTCAAGATGTCAGATTTTTTTTGTAATGTATAATGAGTCAAAGTGAAACAGCGCCATGTAGCTGCTCATAGCTTTACGTTTTCTTCTCAATGGAATACTCGTGTCTCGTACCTATCCTACGATATTCTAAATATAAATTCAAACTACCACACCGTTTATTTTTATCTCTTTACTTTTTTTACAACGAATACAAAAATAAAGTGAGCATTGATCACGTGCCAAAAAATTAAAAACAATCGGAGGGTGAGCTGTCGTAAAAACTCAAAATACCTCTATGTTTTCTCAAAATACTTCTAGGTCGTTAAAACCTTTATATTATGTATTATACAGGATTATATATAGTATTTGTATATTTATAGTGTAATGTAAATAAATACTCTTACATTAGATCAGCATGTTAAGTAGGTACTTGCCAAAGATAATAATATGGCTTCGGATAGGTTTAACTAAGCTTATACCTACTTTAATTAGTGTTTGTTTATCTTTCAAAGCTCTGTTGGTGTGCTGTAGTGAAACTATAAATGCTATTATCGGATTAGCGTCTATGTTTAGTCACAGATACTAGACTATATCTATGTACTAAATCGATAGTCATTATCGAGTGAAGTCACCCTCGACAGCTTTTGAGTGTGCCCTATAACTAGGTTTGCCAGATTTTTTTTCAGCCTTTAAAGTGACAAATGGTTAAATGGGCAAAAAATACGGGATTTCAGTTTTTTACCCGGGACAAATTAAAAAAAATATTTAGTGTAATTTCTTTTTTTTAATATTTTTCCGAGGATCGGGTTAGTTTTAACATATTTTTATTCGTTTTAACATATCTGTAAAAATCAATATTATAATCGTAATTAAAAACGGTCATCAACTCGCTTACGAACGTTATATAGGTAGGTACATGTGTGAATACTTGGATGGATTTCATAATGAAAAACGAAGTACGGTTCAAATACGGGACAGAGTCAGTCCCGCCGGGACATTTTAAACTATGCCTAAAATACGAGATATCCCGGGAAATACGGGACGTCTGGCAACGCTACCTATAACACCTTTTTATGTAGGTGTACCTGCTATCATGCAAATAAATGATTTGATTTGATTTGTAATTTTGTTAGCTGCTCTAAGCGTAATAGTTTAGTATGTGGTCTAAGCTATATTATACTTGGTTGAAACACATATTGTTATTAGCAACGATATGTTATTATAAAATACATAACACCTTGTAAGGAAAATAAGCTGTTTGTTGCGTAAGTAACAGACATGATGTATTTTCCTTAAGCAGTTCTCAAAATGAACATGTTTCTCATTATGTCCTGTAAAAAAGCATTACCTACTTGTTAACGTCTTTAACATCGCGGAAGACAGCTTAAAGGAAGTGATGTCAGCCCAGCAACGGGAAGAAACTTATCTAATGGACATCATATACCCATTATGTATATGCTCTCTTTAAAGTTTCTGTGGTGGTGTCGTGTGGTGCGGGTTGTTACGTTCCCTCAAATATGGTTGAGCGAAGCAATGGCTGGATCATGCGTCATGCTCGTGAACGGGTGCCACCAACGGGAATGGGTCTGCTTTTGCCTGCCTGTGTTAACATGTATTGAATTGTATTTATTTGTATTTGTATTGTATTTATTTTTACTTGTATTGTACTCAGGAAAATTCATCGTGGAAGCACTGAATACATAGCATAGTTTCAATAACAATTGTAAAATTTTGATTTTTTTGAAAAGAGCAACCGCCGAGTTTCTTGCTGGCTCTTCTCGGCAGGAAAGGCATTCCGAACCAGTGGTAGATTCATTGACGATTCAAAAGTGCTTGTAAAAGTTTATTTGAATAAAAAATATTTCTATTTCTATTTCTATTTCTATTACTCATTAAATATCTATTAGTTCTAATGTAGTAATTAAGAAATAGGTATTACAGGGTGAGCAAAAAACATATAAAGCAACTACAATCGATCGATTCTGATGAAGTACGTTCAACGTTTTGAAAGCGCAGCAAAATGGCTTTATTTTTTATGTATGCATTTTTTTTTCTATGCTATGGTGTAAAGAATGAAAAAAAAATACATGCACGTAACCTATTAGGTGCATGCATATAGGTAGATACCTCTTAGTTATTCAGAAAATAATTGCTTGCGCACACCAGGTTTTCCACACTGTAATCCTCCTACAAATAGAAATCACACTACCACACGTATATGTATAAAGTCGAAAGTTTCTATGTGTGTGTGCGTATGTTTGTTAGGTACTCCTTCACGCCACAACGACTGAACCGATTCGGCTGGGAATGGAGATAGCTCATACCCAGGCTGAACACAAAGGCTACATTTTAACCTAGAAAATTAAAGAGTTCCCACAGGAATCGCGAGCATCGTCTAGTAATTATATAAATTCAGAATTGTGTGCTTGATTGATGGGGTGTTTATCAATCACACCGAAAAAAAACTACGCTTAGACTTGAATTTTTACAACATAGATGTAGATGATCTGGAGAGTGACATGTGGTCGGGGTTAGTGCAAATCCGCGTAACTAGCATTAGTAACTTAAAATCCATTTTCATACGTTTGTGGTCAATTCAAAACCGCGTAAGTGTCGTAGTGACTAAATTAATCACTTTAAAAGATATCTATTTTTATTAATACATAGAACACATGAATTGCAAAAGAATTCTCTGTGTAAAAATTACCCCAATAGCCGTAGAAATAAGTTTATAAAGTTTTAAACTTCCCCTGTAAAACTATAATTGGTGTAGATCCGCGGTTTTTACCAATGGCACATACGCGGTTTTGCACTATCCCCGACGATATGCTAATTTTTATCTCGGAGAAACAAAGAGTGCTTACGAGGCTTTTAAGAAACCTAACTCAACCCAGGCAAAAGCTAATAGGCTATTATACATTTTTGCCGCGTAAATCGCATGACATCGCCCGTAATTATTCACAAGGGGAATCGTGGTGTGTACAGTTTGTGTGAATTCTACTTGCAGTCCATCCACAACGACAATTCGTTGCCATGTACGGAGGCAGACGGGCCGGCCACTCCGAGACCGAATTTGGAACGCATGTGTGTACATGGCATACTAATTAAACCACATTATATTTATATATATAAATCAAATGAGACATGTTTTTGCGACTTGACTCGTGACGTCAAAGCTTACACTATACTTAACTAAAACCTGAGCCGTCAACAGTAGAGAGCCCACTTAAAGCAAACCAGCAAAGCATTTTTGTTGGAAGCTATCCAACAAACTCGTTAACTTAAAACGATTACTTAAGCAGAGTGGTTTATAAGTAAAGATTTTATGCTAATATTGATTTATAGTATGTCCGACATTACTTTGTTGATTAAAGATTAGGCAAACTTATATTGCATAATTCGTTAGTTTCGTTTTTCAATGAAAACCTTAAGTTCATTGGCACAGCAAACATTTTATGCCAACAGTCGTATATTATTGCGCATTTATCCGTTGCTGCGTGATTCAAGAACAAACAAACACACTTTCGCGTATATACATTAGTAAGGACTTCTAGTATTTAATCCTATCTTATTTTCCGGGATAAAAAGTGTGTTATTCCAGACTATAATATATATCTGTGCCTTTAAGCCAAATCGGTTCAGTCGTAGCGGCTTGATTGAGTAACAAACATCAATCCACTCATCCATCTATCCGTATATGTATTATCAAATCTTTCGCATTTATAATATTAATAGGATTAGTAGGATTTTCATTTCATTTGTCCTGTCTGCTTGTATATATGTATTACCTCTATAGCATAACTCATGGTTCAATGACTATTGCCTGGCAATCAGATCTTTTTCCAACAATACGCGTCTAGAACTTGTCTAAAAAAGGCAATCTTAGGACAAAGCTCACACCAGTTTTTCTTAGACAAGTGGAAGTAGTATGACTAAACACAGTGACTATAAAGGAAAACCACTCGAAACTGCCGCTAAAGCCTTGGACAGACGAAACTCGACGCGCGACGAAGATATTACACTACTATATATTATTATTTTAAACGATATTATGTAGATAAATGTCGTCGTGTGTCGTGTGGTGCGGGTTGTTACGTTCCCTCAAATATGGTTGAGCGAAGCAATGGCTGGATCATGCGTCGTGCTCGTGAACGGGTGCCACCAACGGGAATGGGTCTGCTTTGTGTCTACCCATCTTAACGTGTGTTAGGTTGTGGTAGGTGTGCATTTTTGAAACTTTTTTGTGGAAACACTGTGTGCATAGCATAGTTTTGTTAATCATTGTAAAAATTTTTTGAAAAGAGCAACTGCTGAGTTTCTTGCCGGCTCTTCTCAGCAGAATCTGCATTCCGAACCGGTGGTAGATTTATGACGTGTCATAAGAGCCTACACAACAACAACAACAACAAGTTGGCCTACATGAAAAAATAAATTTTGATTTTGATTTTGAAATATTGCAAGGAATTGTACGATGCACGGTACACTGCAAAGTGCGATTGCAATACCAATAAAAACTCCGAGTACCTAGGTAATCGAGCAAGAGCAGAAATAAGGAGATTCGTGAGAGAACCAGCTACCGACAAAGCTCATCGCGCACACTCGCGATCCGATGTGTCGATGAGGACACATCGGATCGCGAAATGTATACTTCTCGTTGTCACGCGTTGTATGTGTCCAAGCCTTTACACGTTCATTAATTCAGAGAAGTAAACAGAAGATAAAAAGTCAATCACGGGATGCGACTAACATACCAACAGCTCCCTCTAACAAGTAACTATAAAATAATTAATATACCATGCTGGATACCTGCCTACAATTTTGTCCTAGAAATACCATGAGAGAAAATATGTACCTACATCGAAACATGTTCTCCACCTTTATGTATAAGTATCAAACTATGTATAGGTAACATACCTTTTTGCACTATAGAGCATATACCTACTATATCTTAAGTATTCCATTCGCTATATTTTAGTATTAGAAGTTTCTAAATAGCCTCAATAGCCCAACGGTTAAAGGTGCGGACTCAAAACTGAAAGGTCGCAGGTTCGAGTCCCAGCCGTTGTACTATTGTCGTACCCACGATATTAGTCAACTTCAGTTTGGCTGAAATTTAAAAAAATGTATTCTACGCCTACAGAACTCGATAAAAAGCCTATAATTATGTCAGTCTCCGGGGTGCAAACTATTTCTGTGCCTAATTTCGCTAAAATCGGTCAAGCGGTTTAAACCAAATTGTCTTGGTTACTTTCTTACGAAGGGACCCTTATTATTTCCGGCATAAAATAGAGCCTAAGTTACTCCTTGAATATAATCTTCTACCTGCCTTTTTATATGTACATAATAAATAATTTTGCGATGGGTTTATTAGATAACAGTATTCATAATACCTACTTTAAAATTGATTAGCGGTAAACCGTAACACGTCCGAATACTTCGCTAAGGGCGTGTTCATAGCAAGCTTACATTTTGCGACTCGAAATGCCAGTCAGCTTATTATGACAAAAACAAATTTTATAAATGAACTTGAAAAAATAACAATAAAAACCGGCCAAGTGCGAGTTGGACTGAAGGGTTCCGTGTCATCGTAACAGCGATTGTTGTGGTCGAACAAAAAACGCCGAAAAAATCACGTTTCTTTATTTTTTTTCTGTGCAAATTTCAAGTATCTACCTAATACGGTTCATGCGCGCTGACAGACAGACGGACGGACGGCGGTCCCGTTGACATCGTTTGGGTACGGGTATACAAAATGGTACATATGGTGGCCTTAACGCCAGGTAACCACGTTGCAAAGAATATGATGATCTGACAGAAACCTTTTGGTACTATTAGGTATCATGGAGGTTAAGCGATTTGCCCCTCAAAGCGGTCGGCAGACAGTACGCAACCGTCTGCAAGTTTAATGTGAATACGCGCTAATGCCGGTTCTGCAAGTACATTGGCCTGAATTCAATCTTTTTGTGGTTCCTATTTTTTTCTCTATATCTAGTGTCGACGATAAGAGCCAGAACGGAAAGGGGCGGAGAGGAGAGATGTCTCGTAATAATAACAAGTGTGTCGATTTTCTAAAAATGATTGCATCAGTCTAACGATTGCAACGGCCTCTGATTGGCTAAATTTACGGCGTTCTTGCTGCACCAATGCATTTTAACCAATAGCGATAGGGTGCCAGCCTTCTTCGACCTATCACCATCTTCATCAACAAGTTAGCTTCACTGGAAGTTCAAGCTAACAGGAGAGGAAGTATCTTATTTTTGTAACAGTGACGAGAGATGGTTTGAGAATCGAAAGAACAAAACTTGTAGGAAGATTTTTTATTTAACGCAAAAGCAGAATCTGCATTCCAAATTGATGGGTTAGTCTCGGCGTGTCATAAGAGCTACTACGGGTTGGCCTACATGAAATAAATAATTTTGAAATTTTTTTATTCGAAAAAAAAAACCTACTCTTGCGATCTTACCTCGTGATAAGGCAGATGAGAAGTCTAATATGGTAGCTGGGTAATTTGTATGGGGTTATGGCAGTTTTCCCCATATTCCTAATACTATTTCTACACGCCAATGCCATCATGCATGCATGTGTTTAACGGTAGGGTAGTAATTAGCCACAAACAAAGTCTTTCTTTTTCAATTAACGGTAATGTTAAAAACTTCTTGTAGTAAGTACCTAGTTTATAGACGTGTAATCTATAGTCCATGCAATGGCGTCGTGTATCGATATCTAGAATCGATCGGTCGTTCACTCGCACCTATTCGAAGGTTGCCCAAAATCGAATGACATCTTATCGTTTCATCTATTGCGCACGATTACAATGATCGCTTTGAAGTGGCCACTCGAAGATAAAATAAAATAAAAATTTTAAGTATGGAAACGACGTAATGTTATGACAACATAATATTTTCCTTTCAAAATTTATACTAGACGCAAGTCTCCTTTCGAATGAAAAGGTTTTAGGCCATAATTCACGTTCATCATCGCTTATCGAACAAAACCGCACAAGCATTACAGGCGATTTGTACTTTTAAAATCATTGGATTAATCGATAATGTATATGATTTGATCGGTGTTGTTTGCTAAGAAAGGAAATGAAGATTGGCAGATTTCACATACCAGAGCTTTACGAGAACTCTGAAGCTACCAGGCAGCAGGTTTTCTTTGCAAGAGACGTCCAGTAGAAGACGTCTTAGAATATAACGATACCGATTTTTCTTACCTTAGGTATTTCTTACTTAGAAGAAAAATTAGGTAAATTGACATCTGATTGTTCGGAATTAACTACATGAGTTTTTAAAGCTATAAATATAATATTATTCTTGAAAGGTAAAGGAAAATAGAAGGCCTGAGAGTTCTTTATAATGTTCTCAAATGTGTGTGAAGTAGTATTTTTATATCGATGGTGTGAAGACTGAGCCTTGGGCCAATATGGTGGACTATAGTGTACAACTTTTCTCTGAGGCCTGCGCTCAGTAGTAGTGAGCCGTTGATGCATTGCTGATGATAAGGATGATGATGTAGAATTTCGTGGTTCCCAGATAATGCAGATTGCATTTTGAACCTTACCTATGTGTCCTGTGTGTTGGAAATTGGTTGGCGCACCGATCATGGATCTGTCTATTCTCCGCCGCGCGGTCCTCTGCGCCTGCGCGGCCGGCTGGTAGCAGCACGCGAACCACTGAAGCCACATCTCACTACCCGTAGTTGCCATCTCTAATAGTCCACTAGCACTACACTTGTACGAGTCACGAACGCGTTCAAACGCGGCACCAGATTCCCAACAAGCTTATCCCAATTTTAATGTCAAAATCCACTAATTAGCTTTACTTAAACTGTTAGGAGTTACAGAAGTTTAAATGCAAGGAGGAAAAAATTGTTTTAATTCATAAAAGTCCACAAGCACTTCACTTTTAGTAAATAAAGACGCGTTTAAACTAATTCCGAAACAACCGTTCACTATATTTAATACTCGTATAAGTTGCATACGCTTTTAAATGCAGCACCTTTGTTTACCAAGTTTATTAAATTCTAATATGTAAAAGGAACTTTTCTTTAACGATTTCCGATTAATAATGGCTGAATTGTGTGTAGGTTTTTTCTTTAGAGTTAAGATAGCTTCGATTTATTGTTTTATTATCAATTGTGTGATAATATTATCTATTTATTGGACGGGATGCGTCCACTTGGCAGGTCGGGCGCGGAGTGGTAGACGGTCACATGTTTCGACGGTGAAATCTGTAAAGAAGAAAAATATTATTTAGCCGCATTCTCGGAATCGATAGCTCTAACGACCTTGTTTTGAATCTTGTACGTAATCTATATAATAACTAGTTGATTCCCGCGACTTCGTCCGCGTGGATTAACGTTTTTTATTCCCGCGGGAACTCTCTTATTTCAGAATTTTTGAAAAACCTAAATCCAAGCGAAATCTCCATATAAATATGTACCTACCTATACAAAGTTTCATATTGTATTATATTTGGATTTTGATTTTATAAGAAGTCGGTTAAAAAATTCTTTTTGTCGGTTTTCTATTAAAAAAAACTAAATAACTATTTTTTAACCGACTTTATAGAATAAAATAAATTCTTATTGACCTAACCGAAAACCAAACCTAGGTCTTAATAAGTTAAGGTCGTTTTACGGCATTCAAGCGTTGTAATTTGTGAGCGAAGTCAAGGACAGAATTATTTATATAAACCAATAAACCATTAGATAGGTCCGTAGCTAATTAAAAGCTATAAATTAACGAACTATTAAGCTAATTGTTGACTAATGGCATTGCTCGCAGGCCTAATCTAAAATCTAATTTGTTTTGTGTAATCTAGTACTATATACCTACTTACTTAAATATTTTTGCTTTCAATTCTATATTTTATAATTTGTTTACTTTTAATAAATAAACCACAATAAGCTAGCAGTATGACTAAATCTTGCTTACGTACCTACCCAGACATATAAATTATGTGTTAGGTACATACTGAACCAAAATGATCCGTGCCAAGGGTCACGACCTTCAGTAATGAGGATGACGATGCAGAGAGAGAGAAAAGCTAATAATATATACCTACTCAAAAGACAGAAATATATATAGGTAGTTACCTATATATATTTCTGTCTTTTGAGTAGGTATATATTATTATTATTGTATTAGGTATACATATAATTTTACTACCGTAACAATGTTTTTATAAAAAATAACTTATGAATGAAGTTAGTTATTACTAACTTCATTCATAAGTTATTTTTTATTTTTTTATAAAATAACTTATGAATGAAGTTAGTTATTACTAACTTCATTCATAAGTTATTTTTTAGCAGACGTATAACCACGAGCAGTAATAACCTAGTGGTTATTAGTGTGGTCTTCTATTCGGGGGGTCGCAGGTTCAATCCGGGGCACGCACCTCTGACTTTTCGGAGTTATACGCGTTTAAGTAATACACACGCTACAACGGTGAAAAAAAAAACATCGTGAGGAAACCAGCACACAAGTGAGATCTCCATGATTTTCTCAAAGGTGTGGTGTGAGAAGTCTACCAAATCGAAAAGGGCAGCGTGGTAGATTCAACCTTTCTGTGAGAAGAGACCTGCGCTCAGTTGTAAGTAGGGAATCTCTTTTTCGTGAGATCTCGTTCTCGCGATATCTCGGCCTTTTTTAGCGAGATTGATCTCAGACGAAAAAAGGGCGAGATCTCGCGAGTTTAACGAGATTGCACTCGACCATAAAAAAGTCTTATTCGAAGCGCGGACTGACACGGACGGAGTTGCGATCTGTCGGTTTCTTTCGGTGGGCTTCTCTTCTCGTTGTTTTGTTTGTTATATAAGAACTGCTTTATTACTAAAAGATTTTTGTTTGATCAGAAGAGAAAATTGGTTGTTTCTTTCATTTGTTATTTGATAGATACGTACGTCAAAGTTTAAAATTATAGACAGATACGTAAAACAATGTTTGATGCATAAAAGTAGATTGAAAAAATTCGTGAAAATAAATGTTTATCTTGTAATACTTATAATTTTTATTATTTTTCCCCCTAATTTATTCAAATATTGTGATTATTTGCAAAAAAACACACAAAACTACCAATCTCGCGAGATCTCGGAATTGGCGAGATCTCGCAGTATTGTTATTCATAAACTCGCGAGATCTCGCTTGAGCCCCAATCTCGCGAGATTTGCATTCCCTAGTTGTAAGGTGTTGATGGGTTGCTGATGATGATTTATAAACACGCCTGTCAGCATCTGAATATGGCGTTTGTAGATTAAAGATCACGGCCCAAAACTAAGGCCAATCTCCGCAGCATCCCTGTCAAATGGCTATCAGGCGTTCTTGAGAAAAACTTCACTTATCCCTCGTCTTATCCAGCCTCTCAATACTGACGCGCGGATAAGATAAGATTTATATTATTCCGATGAAGTTGGGGGTCACGCTATTGTATCACGTTTTAAAAACATTTTAAGTATTGCAGTCTTTTGAATGATAGACAAATAAACAAAGCGGCGCAAGGTCGAGGTGTGTTGAACTTCTTATTTCCAGCAGTGGACTTTTATAGTTTGACGGAGAAAACAAGTAGAAACATTCTCAATAATCATAATTTTTTTCATAAATTAACCAGTCATCAGTTACTTACTATTTTATTAATAAGTATACTTTATGATATAGGTCTTTCAATTTACGAGGGCACGTGGGTCATGGTTGTGTGTGTGTGTCGTATCTGTGTGTGAGGGAGAGCTTGCTCGTGCCTACGCTCCTGACAGGCACGCACACTTACGCAATGTGTATGTACACGACGTAACCACAAGTAAAGCGCCCGTAACTTGAGTGCGATAAACGTACTATACTCGATGTTACTGTACTATATGAATCTATGTAGGTATAGTATTAATTTTTCCATATAAATTATGTAAGTTTTGACGGACAGTTCAATTCGTTATGTCGAATTGAACTAAGTCCCTAAGTGCTGAATTGCCGACCTGAAAGTGCTACTGCAATGTGGTTCATCACGAGATGAGTAGAACATAAACAAAATAAAAAGATTTTACAATACACATCCATTGTTAAGAGCTTTTAAGCTATTGCATAGCTTCTATCGCGGGCCTTGAGGGTGGAGACCGAATCCAGAAATTCCGTAACGAAAAAAACCTAAGGCTCGACGGGAACACGGACTCCTCTCACCGCTAGATGGCGTTGATAAAAAATGCTATGCAATAGCTTTACCGCGGCAGTCCCCGAGTGCCACACGTCTTTTTTTATTTTCCATAAAGAAACATTGGCATCTTCCATCAAGTACTAAGAAAGAAAATGAATAAAAGTGGTATCTACGTTCAGCATTCTACAAAGTAGGTACTTAAGCGAGGAAAAGGAAAGGATTTAATAAGAAACGCTGACGGTTGGAATGTTGCCAGCCACTTTGCTTAGCTTTGCTATAATGCAAGTGCTTTATAAGTTGTCTGTCTAGGATACTCTTGGATTTTTTATTCTTCTACTTAGTCTTTTAAGATTGCGATCTAAAGCAAAAAACAACCTGAATAGTCAAAGATATAGCCTGAATAAAAAAGGAATATACAAGAAATATCCAGGTAAAATTCATTAGTTACGTAGGATAAAATGCTTACACAAAACAAGCTGTAAAAGTAGGTAGGTAAAAGTTATTCATCGTAAAAATAATTTTTTTTTATTATTTATATTCTCCTCTGCCCTCCAAATAAGCGGAAAGCTTGTGTTAGGAGTGGGTACGACAAAAGTGCAACGGGTGAGGCTCAAACCTGCGACCTTTCAGTTTTCAGTCCGCACCTTTAACCGTTGGGCTATTGAGGCTTTAAAAATGAAAAATAGACAGCAAACAGACTTCATACCTACACCATTTCTCGCAGACAATTTTATAGTGTCTGCCTTAGCCCTTAGCTATTGTCATTTGTCTGAGACAACTTCAGAACCGCAGAGAAGAGAGTGCGTAGGTACTGCGTGTGCAAATAACAACGCTTTTTATTTTTTCTTTGTCTCAGTCAAAGTGCTACCTGTGCACGATGGCTTGAGGCCTAAGTGCGACGTAGTGTGGTTAGGTACAACCGCATTCTAGTACAGTGCGAAATAGAAATACACAATGTTTTGTATCAAAGGCTAATTTACCTTTAATTGGGTATTTGATTACATTTTTTTTATATACTTAAAATAATGGGTTTGATATTATAACGTACCTACTATAAAGCGGTCTAGGCATCTTTGAGTGATCAGAGATCGTACAAAAAGATTCGGGCGAATTGAAATTTGAATTTTTAAGCTATTGCATAGCTTCTATCGCGGGACAGCGTGGAGACCGAATCCAGAAATTCCGTAACGAAACTAACCTGACACGGGACTCCTCTACGGTGAGCCGCTAGATGGCGCATTTTTTATCAACGCCATCTAGCAGCTCACCGCTAGATGGCGCGGCAGTCCCCGAGTGCCACACGTCTTTTTTTTTTTTTTGAAATAGGTCAAAGAGAGACCAGGGACCAAGTGGTATCAATTCAAATATCCCTTAAAACAATCCCCATTGTGGGTCCAAAGTGGTATTTTGTAGGCGATCTAAGGTCCAAGAGTATCACTGACCAGTGAAAGTTTACGACAGACCCGATCTCTGTGACACGGGCGAAAGTGACATGGATCAACTCGGATTTGTGCTTCTATATGTACACATAAATGAAATTGCACCGCGTCCGTCTGTTATTTCGAATATTTTTTTTTAATCTTTTTTTTTTTGGGGGTTTTTTTACCCGCAGGCACGCCAATATTGTATGGGCTAATTTTCGGAATAGGTTAAACCGATTTTGACGGAATTTTTACATTTAGGTAGAGGATTGTACAAGGATTACTGCTTGTTACTTCTTTGGTTACATCATATTCCTGATAATAATTAGATTTTCATGGCTTTTCGTAATAAAATAAATTAAAAAAGGGTCATTATGGTCCAATTTTGGCAAAAAGAGATAGCTTGTTTCCGGAGACCGAAATAGGATCTTTATCTCGGAAAATCAAAGAGTTAACACGGTAAAAACTAACTACGCGTGAACAGAGTAGCGGGAGGCATCTAGTGTTAAATATAATCCCTACAGTAAATATTATTAGATAATATGCTTAGATAACGTCGACTGGCCCTTTCTGCCGGTATCAGCTATCGGTGTTTATGTTCACGACTCAATGACTCCCTTACTCAATGATTGATGACTAATTTTATAGACGTGGGCAATAGTTCCGCTTCATACCAACTTACTCCTTTCTTAACGTGTAGGTTTATAGGCTACTACCTACTAAGAAAGATCGTTCATATAACATAGACTAGCTTTTGCCCCCGCGACTTCGTCTGCGTGGAATTAGATTTTGGGGTGGAATTTTCAAAAACTGTGACACACGTACTTCTTTATTTTTAACTGAAAGCTCTAATACCAACTTTGATGGAAACAGCTTGAAAAATGACGGACTTTCATATAAACTTCCATCCCCTATTTAAACCCCTTAGGGGTGGAATTTCCAATAATCCTTTCTTAGTGTGTGCCTACGTCATAAAAGGAACCAACTGTAAAAATTTCAAGTTTCTAACTTCAGTAGTTTAGGCTGTGCGTTGATATCTCAGTCAGTCAGTCAGTCAGGACTTTGAATTTTATATATACAGGGTGTCCCACGGCTATGCCACATGGAGGGGAAGTACCTTAAATATTGTAGATGGAACATTTTTCTGAAAGAAGACTTCATTTTAATTTAAAAAACAATTTAAACTGCATTCATAGATTTTTAAATAATTGCCTGGTTGAACCGGGACTCGAATCCGCTATACGAGAAAAAAACTTAACCTGTATCTTTATCATACCGATCGGAAGGCTTCATCATAAGGATTATTTTTTGTTTAATAACATAGCATGAGAAATAAAAGGAAGACCATGAATTTTATCCTTTGATGTAAAATTTTGTTCAGAAAAATGAAAAGCTGACATTGGCGTATCGACATACAACTGACATGAACTATTAGTTATTACTAATGAGTACCCACTTGAGAAGTACGCATCATTTCCCGATCCTTACTATCCTTACTAATCCTTACTTATATTACCTAAAAATGCAGATACAGGTAAATTTTTTTTCTCGTATAGCGGGTTCGAGTCCCGGTTCAACCAGGCAATTATTTAAAAATCTATGAATGCAGTTTGAATAGTTTTTTAAATTAAAATGAAGTCTTCTTTCAGTAAAATGTTCCATCTACAATATTTAAGGTACTTCCCCTCCATGTGGCATAGCCGTGGGACGCCCTGTATAGATAGATAGATAGATTATTACCCGTTTCAATCTATCTGTAATCTGTCGGCAAGTTAACTAGCAACGTTGTTAAAGCTGTTGTCAAAGAGGTCAATTCAATTTTGACAAGTACACAAGGTAACAAGGTTGCTAGGTAACTTATCAACAGATTACGATAGAACCGGGCAGAAAAGGTGTTTATTTTTATTTGGTATGCATGTGGACGATATTTAATTTCAATAAAAGTTTATACATACCTAGTTAGCGCCAAATGCTACAAAACATAATACAATGAACGCGCGTGTTTTTCCGATTTTAATATCAAGAAATATTAAAATAAATAAAATATTTTAATAAGTGATACCTACTTACTTACACATTTTTTATGTATAATAAGAAAAAAGTTTAAAAAAGACGTGTGGCACTCGGGGACTGCCGCGGTAAAGCTATTGCATAGCATTTTTTATCAACGCCATCTAGCGGTGAGAGGAGTCCCGTGTCAGGTTATTTTCGTTACGGAATTTCTGGATTTGGTCTCCACGCTCAAGGCCCACGATAGAAGCTATGCAATAGCTTCATATTTTAATAAGTGATACTTACTTAAACATTTTTTATACTATGGTAATGTAAAAAAGTATTACAAATATTAGGAAACAAGAAAAAAGTTTAAAAAATGTAACCCGACGAAAGAAAAAGGTGACGATGGTCACCCGGACCATAATAAGTTATTATGGCCCTTTATTATTAATAACGAATCTATTGACACCTCATACATCGAAATCGACTTGAGTAGTTTAGGTGACTTGATATGGTGGGGCATGCGTACGTAAATAGAATCATACACACTACTAAAATTATGCACCTTCCCGTAAAAAAAAGTAGAGACTGCCAACCCTGCAGCAATCTACATTCTTTTGCTAAATAGGCATTACGATTTTCCGTATAAGTGTGCATAATTCGACGTGAATGTCGCAATGCTCCGCACAAATCGTTTAGTAGACTTTTTATATTGTTTACAAGACATGCACTTTCGATTAGCACTGACACAGTTCGGTTGCACAACAGTGCACGATTAACTTTATTTTCGTGCCATTCAAATGACAACCTTAATGATTAGTTAGGCTTTTTTCTTCTTGTCTCATTGAAATAGGTATTTGACTACTTGGTCAGTAGGTAGCTAGGTAGGTAATTCGAGGACAAAAATGAGCTAAATTTAAATTAGTTCAAGGAGCAATTGTAGTAATTTGAGTAACATACCTAGTAGGTAAGTACCTACTCATTTTATTTTTAAAAAAAACTAGCTCTTGCCCGCAGCTTCGCTCGCTTCGCTGTCCATTTTGAAAAATCCTGTTGGTCGCCCATGCGACGCGGTCGGCCAAAAAAAAACAAATACTAATTTATAAGCTGTTTAACTGCGACTGTATCCGTTTCTTTCTAAAACGAAATTTTGTATGAAGAGTGTATGGAGCTCCTGAATCGTGACGTCATGTTGCAATAACGCTCTCTTTTTCTAACGAGAAACTTAAAAGCTCATATTTTCGAGACTAGTTAACATGTTAAAAAAAGAAAAATGACAGTGTTATAGAATATTAAAAAAAATGTCAAATACCCAATTGTCGATTTGGAGGGCCATAAAAGTAGCTGTTTTTAGAGCTCTTTTGTCTGACTGGTTTACCCATGTTACGATCAACTCACGTTCATGAATAAACAGAAATAAAAAATAAACAAAGTAGGTTATTAATAGACTTTTTTATCTCCCGCTTCGCGCGACTCGTGGACTCATTTGATCCCGGGCATATAAACATTCTCTAATGTACACGTTTGAAATTCAAACTAAATATAGGTATAGTAACTTTGAGTATTTTAATACTCAAAGTATAGTAACGATATCCCAAAAGATTTATTGATTGAAATAAAATCCCACAATAGATTTCAAACAATTCCTCAAACAACAATTCACTTAAAAAATTTATTTGATAGATATTTTCAATAGAAATAGATCAAAAACAAATGAATAGAATGAAACTGTCGCATAAAATATATTTTTTTATTAAAGAATATTAGCCAAGTTGAACTTGACTGATATTCTCCTTTCCCCTCCAAATTAGCGGAAAGCTTACTACAATAGTGCAATGGGTAGGGATCGAACGGTCGAACCTGCGACCTTTCAGTTTTCAGTCCGCACCTTTAACCGTTGGACTATTGAGGCTTATAAACAATGTATTGATGACTGATGAATTATGACATAACCGCGAGTGATGGAATTTAGAATTAGGAAATTCTTAACCAACTGTGGAACAATTTATACTGCTTCGTGCTTGGTTTTAAAATTCAACTTGTAATATATTGCCACACAGTTCTGTATGACAACAGCGGTGATAAACTATTATAGACGTTAGACTTCGGCCTTCCTTTACTGGATTCCGGAGTTCGAATCCCCTAATCCACCTCTAACTATTTGGGGTAATGTACGTTGTGAGCAATTTTTTACTTCGTTCGAAAACCACGTGAGGAAACCTGCGTAGATTCCATGACGATGAATTTTCTAATAGGTGCGTGAAATTCTACACATTCGCACCTGGCAAGCTTGATGGACTATGGCTTGGGCCATGGTACATCAAGCTTGGTTTTTCTGTCAAGAAATTCTCGAGTATCTACTAGCCTGGAGTTAGGAAATTGGCGGTTTGTCCAGTGGCGTAACTATGCCGTTTTAGGCCCGTGGCAAATTCATCGGATGGGGCCCTCCCTCCCCCAATATAAAGAAGCTCAACCAATGAGATAGGACCTTCAGGCTGGGGACCCGTGGCATTTTGCCATCTTGCCACTTACGCCACTGGATGTGTCACCTAAGTGCCTCGGAGAGCACGTAAAGCCGTCAGCGTCGGTCCTGCGCCTGATCTCTCTCCGATCGTGTCGGATTTCCGTCGCATCGGACTGTTTGCGCATATACTTGTGCACTATAATATCTCCGAATCGGTAGGTACCAGTGCCAATTCCACCATACGGACTAACATTATGACAGATTTTCACTAGGAAAACTGTCAGAACGTCAAAACTCCTCTTTTGGACATTGGCGATGGTAATATTGGCGCTTAGTACCTACTTAGCAATTGTGTTTTCAAATTAAAACTTCGAAACTATACCTTGTTTGAAATAAACGTTATAAAGCGATTGCCAACTTAGTTATTGAATTAGCTGGATTGTTGACAAAAAAAACAGCCTATGAATGATCCGTTGATTGCCAATTGCTTATAGCAATGCGATAACAAAAATGGCTTGGTTGTGCAAAGATGATTTCGGTGCTTCGTAACGTACACTCGTGTGCTTTGCTTACAAATGTAAGCAATTAAAGACGACGTACTCAAGATAGAATTCTCTTAATAAAAAGCTTAGTTGTATGAGTTGTATACTCGTAATGTAACACCAATAGGCATGATGACATATTTTGAAAAATTTTTGGATAATGTTCGGAAGTATCTACTATTTCGATAAAATATGATATTTTAGCAGTTAAAATAAGGTTCGGTAGATAAAATTGCCATTTAAAGTTTTTTAAAATTCACTCAAAAATTCTCGGTGTCATGACGTCGTTCGTGACGTCACTTCTATGTTTTTCCATAGTAGGTAGTTTGTAAAACTTTGAAGAGGGCCGATTACTGCTTTTTAGTTTTGTTTTATCAAAATAAACATCAATCTCAACAAAAAAAAAATAGAAAAATAAATACATTTTTTATAATCCATGAATCCTATTTCATGAGAAAAATTCATAATTTCATTGATTTTTGATTACTGTAATCATGCCTCTTCCTCCGTAACTTGTTAGGTACTTGTTGAACACATCTTCGCGGTACACAGTCAGTAGTCACGCCTATGTGTTGAAACTCGCAATTGCTCTGAACCAGTTATCGAGTGTAACACTGATCCACTTCTATGTAAACTTTAAACTGAACATCATCTGCCAAAAGCATTGACATATGAAACTGAAGATATAGCAGATAGATATGCAGTGCCTTAAGTCTGCCACATTCGAATTTTATCTTTATATTTGTAACGTGACATTAGACCTTTCTGGATGTCATCGTCGTCACAGTTTTTATTTCGGAAAAACAAAGGGTCATCTAATTGCATGAGGACGATGTCGTAGAAAAAGCTAGTATCAAATATTTTTAAAAATTGAGGGTATTTCGAAACTAAAACATATCTCTATTTTCTTCTAGATCAACCGTTGATTAATATTATTCATCACTAAAAGTATTTCTTTGTAGACTGACTGTGCTAAAAATATTTTAACGACAAACGGAAGTGAAATGACTTTTCATTGTGATTTAAACGTGACTTGATACAATTTCTAATCAATTTGTCATGCCTTAACATAATTATCGAGCCACAAAAAGTACAAGTAAAGTAACAGCGGTCTATTAACTTCCTTTTTAGGGTTTTTTTTTGGATGAAAATAAAACTCTAATGAACTAATTTTCAGGCGCTCTTTTGGATAGTTGTTGTTGTTTTGTGAAGTGGCTTTTATCTTGCCCGCACGACAGTTTACTTCGCCAATTTCACGTAGGTATCTTGAAGAAAACACACCGTCGAGATTGCTTGGTTTTAGCTGGATAAGACTGATACCTTGTCACACGCACTCACGATTTGCGTCTATATTATATTATGTACCTCTTTTATCCATGTTGGAACGTAGACGGTATTTACGTAAGTTGTGTGTTACTTTGCTCTTGTTTTTGCTTTTTTTAGTTACAATTTACGTGGAAAACTACTAGGTACGCTGAATTTTATGTGTTTTTCCCGGACATGTTACATTAGTGTTGAAGCTTATGAGCCACATTAGTTACCTGTTACAGCCCGCTGTAACCAATGTTTATAATGTTTTACATTACAATGTTGCCTGAAAAACTTTTACTTTTACTTTTTTTTTAAATATATAGACTAGTGTTTGATTGCGATTTCACCTGATGGTAAGTAAAGATGCAGCCAAGATGGTGCCCGCTTGCCTAGAAGGTGCCTATTCGCTCTTGATATAAAGACACCCACGTCATAGTTCTCTACTCAGAGTTCTCTACTCAGGTACTTAGGTGTTTTTCATCTCAAAGCTGGTTTTTTTATTTTATGTCACATATTATTGTCCGTATCTAGGATGTTGTATATTAATGGCTGACATGGAATGAGAACGAGCTATCTGTTACACAATGTATATTATAAACAGCATCTAAAAACAGCGCCTAATGGGCCACCTGACCTGAAAAATATAGGTCGGTGTATGCAGTGTACTTTGTACTTTGTTATAAGCTCTGGCAACGAGTAACGTGGACTATATAGAGGCGAAAGGGCATTGCTCAACATATTTGTTGGGCGACAACAGCTATCGTCAGATGAATTCGGTTGAAACCCGAGGTTTGAATCCGTTTCGGAACCCTCAGTGTGAGAGTATGACTCGCACTTGGCCGGTTATTTTACATTTGCAAATGCCTATGAAAAAGTTTGTCATTTTTAAACGACTTCTTGAGGAGGTTTTCAATTCGTCGGAATGTTTTTTTTATGTAGGTATGTTCCCTGATTACTCGAAGACGCCTGGATCGATTTGGAAAATTATTTTTTTGTTTGAAAGGGTAGTCCCATTGCCATCAGGTCAGGATCTGATGATGGGATCCTGGAGAAATCGAGGGAAATCTGCAAATTTTACAGGCATAATTGATATACTTTGTATTGGCGTTTGAAGTCGGTTTTGTAAAAAGAATTTTTACGTATATACCTGTTAGTGCACCAGCTGGAATTCGGTACGTGATAGCGTTTTCGTAAGTCAGATAAGCCCAAACAAAAGAATTACTATCATGTTCACGTTTATAGCTTATCTTGCCGTCTTCATCTCAGATGCTTAGGCGTGATATACGACAAGGTACCTACTGTGGTATCACTATCAGCTCCTATATGGTATATTCGTACTCTACTAATATTACAAATGCGGAATTAACTCCGTCTGTTAGTTTGTCGCATATCCGCTGAACTGGTATCGAGGAAAGAAAAGGAGACAACTTGCAACCTGAACAACGAAGATCTGATCAAGTTCTAAATCGATTTTGAAAATCTCGCGAGGAATTTTAAAACTTAAATCCACAAAGACCGGACTAAAGTCAAAGGCAGTCAAGATTGTATTCAACAGAATTAGAAACAATATGGGGCTATTCGAGGAGTGGATCATTATTCATTAGGCTTTCCCGTTCCGCGTTTAAAATGTACGAATTTTTCATCTAGTATTACTTAAATCTATGTCCAACTAGACGATGCCCGCGACTTCGTACGCCTGGATAAAGGTTTTTGATTCCCGCGGGAACTCTGTAATTTTTCGGGATAAAAAGTAGCCTATGTTTTAATCCTGGGTATGAGCTATCTCCATTTCAAATTTCAGCCAAATCGGTTCATTCGTTGTGGCGTGAAGGAGTAACAAACATACACACACACACACACACATACACATACAAACTTTCGGCTTTATAATATTAGTGTATTACTTAAATCTATGTCCAACTAGACGATGCCCGCGACTTCGTACGCCTGGATAAAGGTTTTTGATTCCCGCGGGAACTCTGTAATTTTTCGGGATAAAAAGTAGCCTATGTTTTAATCCTGGGTATGAGCTATCTCCATTTCAAATTTCAGCCAAATCGGTTCATTCGTTGTGGCGTGAAGGAGTAACAAACATACACACACACACACACACATACACATACAAACTTTCGGCTTTATAATATTAGTGTGAAGTGTGATTGTCCACTGAAGCAGAGCGGAGAGGAGTTTAGATTTTATGCAATTTTATTAATCAAACACAGCTCCGCTCCTCTCCTTTCTTCTCCGCACCAGTGGACAGGCAGCAAGAGCGATGGCACACAGCGTGGTGCGGTTCCGCACTTACTCCGCATTATGGACTTGCAGCAAGAGCGATGCACATGCGTGACTCCGCACTCCCTGGTACCGCTCCACTCTTAGGATCTGCTCAGACGAGGGACTGTTGTCAGCAAAGTAGTAAACAGTATTCCATCTCACAATTACTACGATATATGCTCTAGTGTGCGTTATTCGTTACAGCTGTAAGCAATCTTGACTGTCCCCGGTCTGCGTAGGCCCTTATTCTGAGCAAGTATTCCGAAGCAAGCCGATGTTAGTCGACAACGCCCGATCGTGTTCGTGAGTCATCAGGTGTTTCACCTTACTATTTACATTGGATTGGGGTGCGAATATTTACGATCCCCTCGCGTTAAACTTATTTTTTATTTCTATTCTGCTGTCTCTACGTTTTCGAGTAACTTAAATGATCGAAGTATTTATCTAGATTTTAGTAGATCATCTTCGATGATTGGACTTCAATAATCCATTAATTGGGCCATTGAGGTCATTGACAAGTCATTGACTATTGGGCTATTGAGGCAATGCTCTAAATATGCAATTGGTAATCACAAATTCGTGAAAAAAGATTACATCCACAATTTCGAACCTAAGTATATTTAGTAGTGAGAATATCAATGTGAACACATCACACGATGCTTCACGTAATGGCTTTTAAAAACTGAATGTATTTGGAATCTTCTTCTAGTGGAGACTTGACTTTATTCAATTCTGCCTTGAACAGTGAAAATCAATAGATGTTTTATCATACTACTTTATACATATAAGTAATGACGTCACATGCAGGTTTCGATTCGATAAACTTGAACTTCTGATGCGGGTGATTTAGTGCTTTTTATTCAGTACTGCCGGCCTTGGCAACATCAGGAATTAAAACAACCATTGTTAAAGGTAAGGTTAAATTATATTTAACCTTACCTTTAACATTAACCCGTTTGGTAATTGGTCATTGAGATGACGGCAAATTATGTCCTTTAAAAGCTCTGATCAAAGAAAATCTAATTACTTGAACCTTGTATCTTTCTTTCTTTGAACAATAAAGTTATTATAATGAGTTTTTAATCAATTAATCTGAATATATTATAAAAGGAAAATGGAATAGACTGACTGATCTATGAACGCACAGCTCTAACCGACTGGCCAGATCGCTGTTTGGCGTACCGATTTTGAAAATTCAACTCCTAAAGGGGTAAAATAAGGGGTTGAAAAATCGAATTTAACGTAAGCGAAGCAGCAGGCAAAAGCATATGTTATCGGGGACAGCTACTTAGTTTATAATAAACTCATAATATTAACTGTTACAAGATATTTTTTTTACTTTTAAAATACACGTTAATTTAAAAAGTAATATTTTTTTTGGTAGTTGATTAAACTTCAACGGTAACTTTAAGCGTCTCATGTTCAACTAACCTCGTTAAGACTGCTTCATTTTGACCAAAATCTGTCCACTTGAAACCGAGATAAAGATTTTAGATTGAACTAGTTGATTCCCGCGACTTCGTTCGCGTGGAATTAGATTTCTTGCTTCTCGCGGGAACTCTGTTATTTCCCGGGTTAAAAAGTAGCCTTCGTGTTATTCCAGACTATATCTCTGTGCCAAATTCAGTTAAATCGGTTCAGTCGTTGCGGCGTGGTTGAGTAACAAACATACATTTATAATATTATATTATAATAGGATAGGATTAATAGCTATTTTGCTAAAAACCGGACCCTATTACCCCAGTGGACCTACTTACAAGGTCCTTTGCTATTCGTAGAAACCTATTATATCTCAAGTTAACCTCAATACATCCGAGATATAACACAAACATCGTGTATATTGGAGAATTTATGGTTATTGCAAAAAATCTTTTTTCGCAACGCCATAGAATAAGGTAATGCAACAGTTTCCTCATGATCGGTATATTTTTGCAATAAACATTTTATTATAGCTTTTAAAAGTTGCTAAAGATTTAACTGCTCTTCAATTAAATATTTCTAGCTTCAAATTCAAATAAAAAATTATTATTCACAGGTCAACTTCTTATTATGACACGTCAAGACTTCTACCACCGGTTCTAGAATCAGATTCACGCAACACTAGCTTACGCGTAGTTAATTTGGAAGGGAAAGGGGAATTTTAGTCATGTTTAAAATGGCAATTAAAAAAATGTGCCTACCTAAAATGCTCGTTAAAAATTTCGTCTAATAATTGAACGAGCGAAGCGAGTTCTCTGAGTCAACTAGGGCGCTTGTCTGTACTGGACAGAGAAGTGTGTACGTCCAAATGTCTGTCAGAGCCCTATAACTTCTGAATTACTGAACGTAATTACTTCAAATTTAAATATAATATGTAAACTGATGGCCTTCAGCCGAACATTGTATAAAAAAATATAAAAAGCTTTATTTCAGGGGGGCTCTCATAGAAGCGTGTTTGAAGTAAAATTTTGTTTGTTGCGTTACATAGACTTGCAATATATCTTTTTAAAGACGACTTTGATCAGAGTACAAAATTTTTTTTTTAATTTTTCCCTTAAAATTGACGAAATAGGGGGCTTTCAAAGTGGAGATTTTAATTTAGAATTACTGAATATTAGAACGTGAAACTTGGTTGAAAATTCAGTTATTTCCTGTACTTGAATAACAAATACTAAAATTAGATAAATGTTATAAAGAAACGAAATTATTTAATTTTAAATGCTAATAGCTTCACAATAATGCTAATAGATGGCGCTGTGTCAGTAAAACAGTTTTATGTCAACTATTTTTTTTTATTGCGCCTAATGTTAAAAGTTAATTATTACAATATATAATTAAAACTTTTGGGAATTATGGGATATCGCGAGGTCTCAGTTCGGGGCGAACCACTAGTAATAATTTAAGTACAGTTCCAATAGTTACAGTACAGTTAACAATAATGTTCTATTTTAGATGAAGGGCTTATGAAGGGTAATAAAATCTTTAACATACGAGAGAATCAAACCCGGAACTTTTCAATATTAATGACGGCTACAATATGTATGTATCTACAGCTACAAGCCGTTTCGCCATACCGATAAATCAAAGTTTATGCTTTCCGTAACCCGTCTTATAATCTGTTCGAGGAAGAGATAAAGATGGCCGCTTGACGCCTGTATTCGCCTGTACCGCAATAGATTAAACTACTTGTAGTAGCAGTTTTGACGTGTTTATCGGTGACACGAACTCGTTTAACAAAATGCTGAACATGCAAGCTGCCTTCGGAGTAGTAGTAGTTTAAAAGACTACTAACTACTACTACTACCTACTACTCGTTTTTACCAACCATACGTATATAGATAGGAGTAGTCCTAGGTAGCCCCCGAATGCAATCCTTTTATCTAGTGTCATTAACATCTTTAGATGTTCCATAAAGGTGGTTGAAAACGAGGTAACCCTCACTGCAAAGGCAGCAAGGGTTACTTATCACAGCTAAAGTAGTCCCTTAAACTTAGGGAACGTTGGTGAAAACTGACATCAACTATTAGTAGGTTGATATACAGCAATAACGTGTACTTAAAAATTTCATAATTTTTATTTCATTCAAATTATTAAAAACATGACGTCGTAACTCGCAGTTACGTAACTTCTACGAAGCTTCTACGGTTTTAGAAATTTCTAAAAAATACTATAAATTATAGTAAATATTTTCCAAATTTCGATTGTATAATGTGTATAATTAATAATTATGCATAATTGAGTTATGAATAAATAAATAACCATCGATTAACTTACATAACAACATTAACATAATTGGGTTTAAATGTGCAATGTAATCAAAAATGTAACATGTTAATAACATTTGTAAAACAGAAAATAAATTGGACAAAAACAAATAAGTTATAAGCTGTTTTATTGCGAATTTTGTATGGAGCGTATATAGAGCTACTGAATCGTGACGTCATGTTGCAATAGCGCTCTTTTTTTTTAAGAAGAAACTTAAAAGATATATTTTCGAGACTAGTTAAGATAAAAGAAAAATGACATTGTGTTATATATTAAAGTATGTATATAAATAAAATTTAGTCAAATACCCAATTATGTATGTCATTTTTCATTTTTTATAACTTATTACTCTGAAAAATACTTCAGCCGAAGAAGTCCTAGCATCCCTACCCCGCGTAACGCTGAACACTTTAAGATTTCTTGAAGTATTCTAGGAAAACCGGCCAAGTGCGAGTCGGTCTCGCTAAAGAAGGGTTTCGAACAAGATTTAAGAAAATGCACGTTTCAAATTTAATTTTTCCAAAAATTTATTATTTGTTGTCACAGCGGCAATATGCACTAAAAATTTCAACTGTCTACATATCTATTATAATTCATGAGATAGGTACATCCCGCTGACAGACAGACAAACTTAGTAAAAGCCACCCAGCCAGCAAAAGTGGACACCCTTTGCGGAACCTTCAGGCTATATTTAAATAGAGTTTAAGTTTTACTTTAAACTAAAAAGTAGCGTAAAACTCACCTAGTCATTTTAACATCAAGCTACGGCGCTAAAAACTTAATATCTATTATTTATTAGACGTGTTTTCAAGTTCTTTTATTCACCTTAACAATGCGCGTATTGTTTTGACAGCAATTAATGTACCTTTCAAACGTGAGTCCCACGGCCACGGGTTATACACCACGAAAGTAAAGTAAAGCCTTGTGTTAATAGAATTACTTTATTGTTCCATGCGATACCGTGGTTACTGTGGGAGGTGGATACAATAAACTGTTAGTTGGGCGTAAAAATGCAAATATGTACATTTTTTTAGACACAAAAAAAAACACACACACATACATGATATATTTATGAAGTAAAATTAAACTATAAATACGAAGCTGAAATCACAGGGCTGCTTGCAGATAGCTATTATGACATATTTACGTTTATTATCGGAAAGAGGAGAAAAATGATAACATACGTAATTATCAGGATCTCAAATAACTTTGATAGTTACACATTTACATTCGTTATTGGTATTAATCATTTTATTAAATAATTATTATTTCTAGCGGGCATAGTATTTATTATATTATATATTACTAGCTTTAATTCTTGACTTCGTAAATTCGTACGTTGTTATAAGCGTGTTGTGGCTGTGAGGTTTTCTAAAAATCTCGCGCGAACCCTTCGTTTTTCTGGGATGAAATTCGCATCCAGCAAAAAATGTCTCCTTCTATAGAGGAGTAAGCGAAAACGTAGGTACGTGTAGTTTTCTATATTTAGCCCCAACATAGCAGATAAATATTCTTCAAGTCAAAGTACACATGATACCAGTAAGCTTGCAAAATTCCCTCGACACCCAGTTGCCCGCATTCTTGGCGCTAAAATAGAACCTCGACATATAGGAGGGGTATTGTTTACACAAAGCATACGCGCTGTGAGGAAATAACGCACCTCCTCTAAAAGTCCCATATCGTCGCCTTATTTTTTCAACCTCGTATCTGTATTTCCGTATTTACAAAGTTTTGGAAAATGACAAACTAAGTAACTATTTTTTTATTATTTTTGGATATATGTATTATGTACATTATGTGTATAGTATCAATGCGAATTTGTTGTAGTTATTAAACAAGGTTTGTAGGTTATATTTCTGAAAAAACAAAAAGTTTTTTTTTTTTTTTTTTCAATAAAAAAATCTTAATTCTCGTCTATTTTAGTCTTTTAAGATTTTAGTACCTTTTGTTTAACGAGGGGGAAATCTTCTTAAAAGATAGCCGAAATCCTGGGGTAGTTCCGGGTTATGTGAGGTTTTTACCCAATAAACCATGGCCGGTTTTTACCCAATAAACCCAACTCCATGGCCACCGTCATCACATATTGGAAAGATCCGAGATCTCTTAAGAACACAACCGGACCCTTTTTTAGTACCTACAGCCGAAGATTTTAGTACCTACAGAGTTAGATATAACGCACCAGTGATAATCAGATGGTAATGTATCTAAAACCTCGTCTCGCTATTTAAGTCCGTCTCCGTTTACGTCTAGCAGATAGGGAAGTAAGGCCAATCACGATTTAAAAGCTCACCACTAAAAGCAGTCACACACGTATAGATTTATTAACTTTGCACCGGAACGGCCAGATTGTGGAAAAAACTAATAAGGGAATTATAATGTATGATTCAATATTCTCTTTATACGCGTTAAGAAGATAATTCTGCCTGAATATTAATTCTTATTTCTAAATTAATTTTGTTTGCAATTGACCTAATTCCATTTCGATGCACACACCACAAAGAACGACCTTTCAAAAACATTCTTCATATTTTAAAATATAAAGACTTTCAACAGCTCAACGGGAAAGGCCGATCAAAAAGCCTTTTCCGTTTGATATCAGAGAAGTCAACGTTTCAAACTCCACCGTACACTATTGTTGTACACTCTTCTAAACTGTGTCCGCTGGCTAGTAATTTTTTGCAATTTCTTGAAGAAGTCAATCAAAGTGACTGATAATTTTTTTTTTTTTTTCAATTTAATACTTGAAAAATTTACTTGTTGTGAATGTTTATCCAGTGCACTGTGCAAGTGTCTTGGCAGAGCTGACTTCTGCAACTTTTATAGCAAAGTGTTCAAGTGCTTAGCACAAAAAGAGGATTAATCATGCTTAACACAGTTAATAAATATTAAAAAAATACAAAAAATCCCAGGTTATTCTGTTTAGGTTCTGTCAGATCTTCATCGGGGTAGACCGGTACGTGTGAAGCCACCTTTAATATGCAATGCTATGGATCCGGTAGACCACAATCACTGTGACGTGCGCTATCTTGTTGACTCGTCGACTCTAACGAGTGACTCAAGTGTGTTGCTTTGTCTGCGGTGATGGGGGGGAAGGGGGAAAAATACTAATAATAGGGGGAGTTATCACTACACTACAAGGGGAGATGACAGACTACTGCAGCTATAGATCGAGTGTCCTAAAATCTATTCATGGAAGGGGAAATGAAAATTGATAGAACATAGGTTAAATTTTTTTTGCATTTAACCAAGCTAAGGACCTCAGCCTTTACTGTCAAGTCTCACTCTGCTCAGAGTCAAAGTGAAACAGATTTACGTCGGGAGTTATTTGTGTCTATTTTTAACTCAAGTCCGAGTCAAATCAGAGCATAAGGTAATTCATTCAGGTAAGATCATTTGCTTTCTTTCATTTACAAGAGAAAGACGGGATATTTTTTATCCCGAGAAATCAAGCGACTCCCGCGGGATTTTTAAAAACCTAACTAAAAAACTAGTTTGTAGAACATATTGACACTAAATAACGGTCAATAAAATATTCATTATCAAATAACAGGTAAGTATATTTTTACATGCTACTTAATTATATGCAATTTTTATTCACTACTAGATGATGCCCGCGACTTCGTTCGCGTGGATGGAACTATTTGATTTCCTGGGATAAAAAGTATGATGGTATGTTAAGCCTATGTTTTAATTCAGGGTATGAACTATCTCCATTCGAATTTCAGCCAAATCCGTCCCGTAGTTTTTGCGTGAAATAGTAAGAAACATACACACACACACACACACACTTACAAACTTTCGCCTTTATAATATTATGTGATGTGATGTGATAGTGTGATGTGAAATGTGATACAATGTGGTGTCCAGTCTACTGTAGGTCGAAACATACTGGCTAATGCAGCAGGAATTTCATGCGAGATCGTGACGAAAATAGCGCTCCCGGCCCGGTTGTCATGGCGACCGCCTCCCGCTTGCAAGATGCTGCGCAAGTATACTAAGATTACACCGAGAACTTTCACATTAAGAACACTGTCAAAAACCGGCCAAGTGCGAGTTAAGGTCTGGCAAAAAAACGAAAAAATCACGTATCATTCTTATATGCGGGTCCCCCTTCATTTTATTTTTATTATTTGTTGTTATAGGAGCAACAGATATACACATTCTGTGAAAATTGCAAGTAGGTATGTAGGTACATATGTACTTAATATGGTTCATGAGATACAAGTACAACCCGCTGACATACGAACGGACAGCGGAGTGTCCTACTGGGTACACTTTGGATACAACTGTTACCCAAAGGGCCAAAGGGATGATATCTATTTATTTATTCTTTATTGCATCACAAACAGAAAAAAGTAAACTTACCTAACAAAATATACTATGTCAGTACAAAAGGCGGACTTATCGCTAATAACCTCCTCCTTTTTGGAAGTCGGTTAAAAAGCGATCTCTTCCTGACAACCATCTAGTTGACTTATTATCTGTTTGTTTATTTTTTAGGTATTCGTATCCGCCAACTAAACCCTTTTACTACGCTGATCCATGCTAGAGAGAATAAACTAAACTCCTATTAAAAAAGACGTGTGGCACTCGGGGACTACCGCGGTAAAGCTATTGCATAGCATTTTTTATCAATGCCATCTAGAGGCTCACCGCTAGATGGCGTTGATAAAAAATGCGCCATCTAGCGGCTCACCGTAGAGGAGTCCCGTGTCAAGTTATTTTCGTCACGGAATTTTTGGATTCGGTCTCCACGCTGGCCCGCGATAGAAGCTATGCAATAGCTTAAAAATATAGATTAGTCAAAACCATTCGTTATAGGTTCTATATACTTAGTTACTATACTCGGACTTATAATTCGATTCCACATTTGACATTAGCTACTGTCATTTTGTAAAATAATGATACCACATATAATAGTGTAGTGATGAACACAAAAATCGATAAACAATCGCGATTTATGTTTATGTAATCATAATATTGGTGTGCCAATTAAAGACTAAATTATTGATTTTTATTTAAATAAATACATAATTATTCATAATAATTATTTATTAATTAGTAACCGCTGCTTTATTTTATAAAAAGTTAATATTTTTGTTTTTTATATTAAAAACAAAACTTATAATAAAAGAGCCTATATATCCCATGTTGTCAAAGAAGAGGAAAAAATGAGTAGGCTAGATATGTTAATTGACAATATCACAGACACATTTATAATAAATGTTACAGAAAGTGACAGCGATAGCGATGACGGCGACGATTTATAAAATAAAATATTACCATAATACATCTATTTGTTTTATTTCTCATGTTCCTTCATTTTCACATTTATTTATTTATTTCACACACAATTATTAAAGAAAACTCTCAGATCCTTAATAAAATTAATCGTCATAACTAAATTATCCGATCAGAAATATTTAATTTCCTGATATAGTACTTAGTTTCTATTAAAGTAGTAGTTGTTTAGATATACTACTATAAACGAGAGAAATCGATCCGGAAATATTCCATTTCCGTATCGAATAATTTCGCAACGTCACTATTTAGTACTTGTCATTACGTTGCAACACTGAAATTGTCAAATCTGGAATCGAATTAAAATTCCGACTATAGTATGAGCTGTATACTTTTGTATCACTCTCCAAAGATTGGTTTATCTCGCTATGTTGACGATTCCGACCGTTAGCTCGCATGATACACCAACTGAAGTATACGACTGACTTTGCAAGCCCTTTGTCTTATTACAATTTGATAAAATTCAAATTCGAATGGCAAGTGCTTTAACGTCGGTATATGAAGCGTGTTATTTGTAACAATGGTTCTACTCGCGTCACTAGATAAATATGGATTCATGTCTATTGTTGCGAAGCTGGAATGGTCTCATCGTCGCAGTTGTAGTATTGTTGTAAAAGTGAAGTAAGTGAAGGTAAAGAAATTGGATGAATTAATGTGGACACGAACTTATTTTGTCATGATGCTTTGTGGCAGCGATCGACGTTTTCTTGTATAAAAGACGCTGAAACGCTGACCTTCGCGACTTTTAGCTGCGTATCGGACGCTTTTGAGTCGCGAAAATGCGGTGCAAACAATAGCTTCAATACAAATAACAATTCCTAACCATCACGCTAACAATAAATAAACATAAATATTTTTTGGCTGTTAAACATAATATAGGTAGTAGGTAGGTACATACCTAATAACTATTCAAAATATCAAAAGTAAAACGCACAGCCAGGGCATTCATGGGACTCAGCAATAAGTAACATAAACAAATTCTAAGATAACACTTAAAAGGAAAAGTTGACTGACTGACCATCACGTTAACAGTAAATAAGTATAAATATTTTTCAGCTGCATAAATATTTTGTACAACTAGCTATCAAACATGCAAAATATATTTTGCGATCACCTACATTAATTGACTTATAAGCAAAAAGTACGATTTCGCAACGGACACAAATACATTTCCTCCTGTTTAGCAAAGAACATGATTCATTTGTTGGAAATAGACATCGTGTATGGCTGAGTAACGTCGGTCGATGACCTTGGAGGATGCTCGTGACAGACGGACATTTTCGACAGTTTTTCAACAAAACAGAAATAGTTGGCACACGCAAGACATTCATTTGCTATCGTCTATATTCCGCTCTTAAGGCAATGTAGACGCGATTTTTAATCGACTTCAAAAAAAGGCGGTTATCAGTTCGACTTCGAATTCGAATGGTTTATTATACATCGATGGGTATCAGTCGATTCGTTATATTCCGGGTGACATAGGCTTAATTTTATACGAACAAAATGAACGAATGAAAATGAATGAATGAATGTTTTTCCAACTAATAGTTAGTTGGAAAAACGGTGGAAAAATGTGGGTGTCTTTAAATCAAGAGTGAACAGACATCTTCTAGGCAAGCCCGCACCATCTTAGGCTGCATCTTCACTTACCATCAGGTGAGATTTTCACATTAGTTAAAAACTGTAACTCGACTACAGAAAATTGGATAGGTACCTATAACATCGTAATTTTTTTTTTAATATATAGATTATAGACTAGCGCTTGACTGCGATCTCACGAGTTACAGTTTTTAACTAATGTGAAAATCTCACCTGATGGTAAGTGAAGATGCAGCCTAAGATGGTACGCTCTTGTCTAGAAGATGATTATTCATTCATAATTGAACGAAATCCAAGTAAATTTAAAAGTACAGAAGTGTTATTCCTCCAAATTCGGCTCTATTTCTTCGTAAACATTGTCAAAACAAATTAGTAACTCTCAATCAATGTCAAGTTTTAGGTAACTTGTATGTACCGTTTTTCCTATTAGATTGTCATTACTAATTTATTAGTCATCTGTACCGTGGCACCGTACTATTCTTTTGAATAAAACAGTTACTCGTACAACATACAATATCTATAGCTACGTGCGAACAGTTGCCACAAGAGGTTACTTGAGTCAAAAATGTGCCTAATTCTGTTGTACACCGTGTCTGATGTATTGTCAGCCAAATTCATTAATGGTACAATCTAAATATATAAAACGCAATGGTGACTGACTGACTGACTGATTGACTAACTGACTGACTGATCTATCAACGCACAGCCCTAACCACTGGACGGATCGGGCTGAAATTTGGCATATAGACAGTTATTATGTAGTAGGCATCCGCTAAGAAAGGATTTTTGTAAATTCATCCCCTAAGAGGGTAAAATAGGGGTTTAAATAATTGAATTTAACGTGAGCGAAGCTGCGAGCAAAAGCTAGTTCAAAATATACAGTTTCGAGTAATTGAGAGCCAAAGTTTTGAGTTGACAGCTAAAATAAATATTTCTCTTGCAGATTATGTGGCTTCCTGTCAATTAGAACCAAAACACTTGTACCGTTAATGTTTCGGAAAGATTATTTCCAACAATTTTGCATACTTAACTGAAACACCTGATTTTGGAAATGTTCCACTAATGAATTTGACCGACGGTATTGTCGCAGGGAGAATTATGACAGCGATAGCAGAAGATTTAGAACCTCTGTCAATTTAGTTTAGTTAAGCAATCGCTTAAATCGCGTACAGCAAAATTGGCCACAGTTTCCCCCAAAATTACTGCAGCAGAGGATTGCATCAGGGTATGGAGGATATGTAGTGTAAATTGAAGAAACTTAATTTTGAGTTACACTAAAAACACAGTTTAGGTAAAGATAAATTGGCTGTAACACCGAACTCATTCATATCAACACGTTTATTGATTGAACTGGAAGATGCCCGTGACTTCATCCGCGTGGATGAAGATTGTTTTGATTCCCACGGGAACTCTTAAAATGCAATCGATTTATTTATTGATCGAACTACTGATACCCGCGAATTCGTTCGTAAAGGTGAAGTTAACGTCAGCAAGAAATTTTGTATGAGACACCATTGATGAGTGCTTGTCGAACTTTACTATGACATTAAAACGACATAGAAGCAAACAAAATTTGATGAAAATCTATAGAAAACTCTATTATAACACTTTTAAGATGATGTCGAAGTTAACTTTTCAATCTTTGCTTTGTGATTACTAACGATATTACCAAAAACTTATTAAAAGTTAGTTCATGTGATTCAAAAAGTAAAGTCAACTCTAAAGTTAAATCTAATAGTGCAATGCGTGATATTATGATATTCATCTGTAAAAACTGGAAAAAGCAGAAACAGTACCCCATCATGACAATAGTAGACACAAAGACAAATGTATATGTGTGCAAAATTTATTACAAGAAATAACTGAAAAAGAAGGTCAAATGGATGGCCGAGGCAAAGAATAATGAATAATAAAAATGGAGACAAAAAGAGATGTGACGAAAACAGACCATAGTGTTATACCTACCTAGATTACAAAGCTGATACACAATAAACAAGACCTTAGCTAAATACTGAGGTTGAATAGTCAACTATAGTCAACTAATAGTTGAGTCCAATATTATCGAGGTGGGTGCCGATAAGGCTTATTATAAAACTAAAACTCTCACGTTGATTCGAAATTTTGACGAGTATGCATAAAATAAGTAAAAAGTAGGGTAAGTAAACATTTTATTTCACGAATTACATATCTATTGATAATGCAAAGTTTTGCTAGAATAGAACATAATCACATTGAGTAAACTCATAGACTCTCAGAAATATGAAAAGATAACGTTAGTTAATAGGTATTTTGTCAAAGGAAATTATCGTTTTAGACTCAGCATCATTCGTTGGACATTTAACTTTAAGTGATATATAAATAAACAAGCCACTTATGAATATTTCATAAACACCGGTAACCACAGATTAGTCATGGCGGTTTCTAGATAACTTTACTATAATTAACACTTGTATGATATATCTACCATGATTGAATATTCATGGCATTAGAAAATAAGCTCTCACAACACCTTAACATAATGCAGAAATAGATTACCTAGTTGTCAGACAAGTTCAAAAGAAGATGCCAGTAACGGAATCGCGGACCTAACAGACCTTCCATCCAATTGGATCTAATTAATTGAACAGCATTCTGTATAAGTATTTGTATTTTGGAAAGAACTTTCCAAAACTTCCAACAAAAGTCCTCAGTACTCACTTTGTGAAAGAAGTCCGTGTTGCTTGCGTTGACACAGAAACAATTTATGCGGCTGAGGCCTGAGGAGATGCACAGATAACACCGCGACTTTAAGTGAATTGGTAATTAATGGAACTTTTTAATACTGGTTTATATACGACAGCAAAAAATGCGTGCTCTCTACACGCGGTTCTGTACTTGACTGATGACGTGAATCGAGCATGGAAGTTGGAACTTGGAACTGCCGCGCCCGTCGAGTTCCCCTCAAGTGGCTTAAAGGCCTTAAGAATGTCACATCCTGCTCGGATTACTCACCTCTATATCTCTATCCAATAAGGGAGCAATTCGTTTGAAGTTCAGGTATTTTGTATTGCTTTAGTTTCGCTCCACATACAAATTGTGTATGCCACGGCCGTTTACACATTTCTTTTATGCGGAGAGAAAAGGCGAAAGGATATCGCGACTTAAATGTTTGTCTTCAGCATGTTATAGTGATAACTTGGAGTCATAAGGTGAAATGTTAAATTACCTAGTGGCTTATTTAACTTAAATACGGTGGGGTATAAATTCTTGGCAGTTACTTTTATGTGTGTAAGATAATAAGATTTTCATAAATGTTATAGGTACTTCCTAAGTAACTATGTATCTTTTGCTTAGGCTTTATGATATGATGACAAATTCAATATTGCAGATAATTTACAAACAAACTGAGAAGACAAAATATTACAGTGGGATACAAGGGTAGGAAGTAGGTTATTGCAACCGAGTTGAACTTTGTAAGCCCGAGCCGCAGGCAGGAATTTATAATAAATAATCTTAACGCCCTTGTATCCTACGAAGTTTTACCATCTTTTTCTCAAAAATTTTCAAAGACCTCAGTCAGTGTTGCAGGCATCAGCTAGTAACTAAAGGTAATACGCACCTTTACGTTTTCTTAAATTAAAGTGTGATTCAAATTACTCACTTTTCAATAAGCAAAAACGATAAGCTTTCGAATAACGCCTACTATTTAAAATAATGAATATTGGATGATAGACATTGCTACTGAATTATTAAAGGCTGTATGCGGCACCAATTTAATTTTTAGGTAAAATATTCTGATATAATAAATGAAAAACAGAAACTAGAAAAATAGAGATCCCAGTTTATGGAAAGTTCAATTAACTTTTTTCTGGTTTGGCGATTTTAATGAAAATCTGCTCAAGCGTTTGAAGTTTATCAGCTCATTCCCTACTTGATTAAAGGGTCTTACGAACTTCACAGGTGCGATTGATTTGGGTGTAATGTTACCTATTTACTTCGGATTATATGTAAGGTATGGTAACCTGGAGCTGATGCTGCAGCATCAAGTAGTCTGCGGAATCCCAACTCCTTAGCAACTTACAGCAGATTTAATGTGTTTAGAATGGTGAGTAGAGTAGGTGAGTAGGTGTTAGATAGATTATGATCGAGGATCGAGGTGGAGAATTTGATGATGGAGCAGAAAACTGGTTATCAGGGGGATATTAGGTACATCCAAAGGGTACATCGCACATATTCCGGCCATAGATTCACGTCGGGAGTATTTTTTACAAATGAATATTTTGTTTTACAAAGACGGATCTATAACAGCAATAACGCTATGCAAGTCGAAGTTTGTACAAGGAAAATACATCACTTGAATGTATATAGCTAAGTAGGTATTATAGAATAACTACAAAAGGTAGGTATTTCCTTAACTCGTTAACCTCTAAAACACAGTATCACTTAAAAATGAATTAAAATTCATCACGCTAAGAGTTCCAGATACTTTAACATGGATTTGTGTGTACAAATAAGATATTGTGATAAATTTTATCTGTATCATGCACGTAAATAGAGGATATTATTTTAAGATAAACTATTTGATATTTCATAAGCAAGTCTAAGCGTAAAGTCATCCATAATACTTGATGTTATTTATTTAAAATTATATTGAAAAGAGTAGTATTATCAGTAGTGTTTTGAAATAAATAAAGAAGTGAAAAAGTGAAATTAAATTGACTGCATTAGACCATTTATTTTAGTGCGTGGGATAAATATTTATTAAGAGAATAAACGTAGGTATAAATAACCTTAACCATAACTCCAATAACCTCTTAACTAAACTTATACATACAATAATGCTAATAAGTTAAAAAGTGAAGAATTAAGTGATAAGTTAAAGTCTAGTCACTAATGCTGAGATCTAGATTCAGACTTAAGATACCTAGAGTTAAAAGGAGACACAAATATGCTATGACATAAATCTGTCTCGTTTTAACTCTGTCTTGAGTCTGATCTGAGTGAGGGTGCAGTCTATAGATTTTTCGTCGATTTCGATGAATTTTCATATTTGACATTGTTGAGTTACTTGTAAATTATTCCAACTACCAACAACAAAGAGAAAAGAAAGCTGTTGTTGAATTTAATCTAAACTTTAAATGATAGTAACATTATAAGTACAAAATGTTTAATGTAACTTGCGTAGCCTACTCCATTATACAAACAAAAAAATAATAATAAGTGCTAAAATGTAACTGGTATAAAAAACAAAAAAGTACAAAAGTAAATTGTTATCAGCGCTGAAATGTGAAACATCGTCTTTATTAAAAGCAATTCGTAATCTATGCATCAGTCTTTTTGGGATATCAATCATGCCTATACCTAATATATTTTATCCGCAGAGTCAATCAAGGGATCACGTAGACGATTAGATAGGAGAATTCGGACCAGATAATATCGTCGATCGGTTATTGATTAATTACAAGGATATAAGGGTTGACAGACTTTGCTTCGCGAGGTCACTTTTCCGTTACATCTGCGTCAACGCAGCAGTATCGTGTGTGTAGTGAAATAATGCGGCCGTACCTGAGGATTGTGTGTGCTATATTACTCACAGGTGTGTTTTATTTTGGTGATTAAACATGTCTTGTGTACCGTCAAGGCCTTTTAGCGCCTCAGTTCGTGACGCAAAAATCGAATCTCTGGTAACTTTGTAACTGACCAATTGTTTATAGCTGTAGGACAGTTTTGCACGTTTGTGATACCGTGCTTTGTGATGTAAAAGCCTTTCTTATTACCACGTAAACTCGCTTTAAAACCGGTCGTAGAACGTCGTTGGATTTACTTTATATTTGTTACTTATTTGATGATTCTTTGTTGACCTTGAAATGTAAACAATACCTACGTCTTATTTACTTTTATAAACTGCTTACAAAATACATATCTGACACTATAACGGATTATGGAACCACGTAGAAGGTATATAATATTGTAAACAGATAACAAAAGATACATAGTCTTCTGTGTTTAAATACTTATCATTGCATCTACTTATTGTATTAATTGATAGTTATAAAAAAATGTTGATAAAATTGAATTCAAATAGGGTACGGCACAGGGGTACGGAACCAAAAAATTATATTTTTAACTTATTTTTTACCGTGTTAGAAGTCACATAACATGTCGTTATTTTGTGAAAATCTCGACTAGCTGACAAAATTGGATGACTCTGTACGTTAGACCTACGAATAGACCCAAAAAAGCGAGCTAGTCATTGGTACTTGTCAATGACTAACTACCTACCTACGTACTTCAAATAACAATATGAAGAGGTTTGGGACGTTGACATTATTTATCAATAGCTAGATTAAGATAAGCAAGTTCATCAATAACGGTTTTTTTCGATGACAAGTTGACCCCAACGACCTCAACCTATGATGAGTGACGATGCAGGTTTAGACGGAATTGGGCCAGGCTAACCTGTAGCTGTAGTAGGCTATTCTTTCCCAGGTAAACCTGTAGACCTGGGGCCCAAGTCTGCTAATGCAATTGTATTTCAATTGTCTATCAATGACATCCCAATTGCTACTTTTAGCAATTTTGGTAGTCTACTAATTCAATGGCGTCACAATTGTTTTCCGATGGTTTGCCACTGACACATCTAGCTTTGAATCTAGCTTAAATAAACGTTTTTAATATGTAGTTTTTTTTAAACTCATTTCGGCAAATAGCAATACCGAGGTATCATTGAATTACAATCCAATTATAAGAAATCGAACGACCATTGTGAATTTAGTAGACTACGAAATTTTGGACCAATGATAATTGAATTGTAATTGTATTGCGGTTCAATGACAATGACATGTAAAATAGCAGACTTGGGGCCCTGAGGAGTTGCTATTGACAGTTAGTTAGCCACAGATACGCAATAACGACTCAACCCACAAACCTTTGCCAAATTACTAATGTAAAAGAATAAAGTTAACTTTTCAATTGATAAATTGTGTGGGTTGACTCATTGAACGAGCGAAGCGAGTTCTCTGAGTCAACTAAGGCGCTTGCCTACTAGACAGAGAAGTGTGTCCGTCTAAATGTCTGTCAGAGCCCTATAACTTCTGAATTACTGAATATTAGAACGTGAAACTTGGTTGAAAATTCAGTTATATCCTGTACTTGAACAACAAATACTAAAATTAGATAAATGTTGTAAAGAAACGAAATTATTTAATTTTAATGCGCCATCTATTAGCATTATTGTGAAGCTAATAGCTTCACTATAATGCTAATAGATGGCGCTGTGTTAGTAAAACAGTTTTATGTCAACTATTATTATTTTTATTGCGTCTAATGTTAAAAGTTAATTATTACAACATATAATTAAAACTTTTGGGAATTATGGGATATCGCGAGGTCTCAGTTCGGGGCGAACCACTAGTTATTGTGTATAGTGCGGTCGCGGAACAGAAAGAATTTCGTACAATGACCTCTTTGCCTACTGACAGTGGTCACAAACATTTTTCTATTAAGTGCAGTTTATATAAAATATTTGGAGGAGAAAAAAAATTAGCAGCTTGTTAAATAAATTATTTCTTTTTAATCAGTTATTATAACCGAGTTATATTTACTTATTACATAGAAATTAAAAAAATCAAAATTAAAAAATCCAAATCCGATTTCTCTGTATCGGAGTAACTACTTTCCGACGACGTCTCGCCTGTCACAGTTATAACGAAATAATGTACAGTTTTGTCTACATTATGATCTAGACTACCTAAATTCAATTCACAAGCCAACAAAAACAAACCTTAGGTACGCAAGTAAAAGGTTTACAATCCCCGAGGACGGCGGTCATTGCATTTGTGCGAGCGTGACGCATTATTTTAAAGCGGGAGTGACAGAGACAGGTAGTAACAGGTTAATGTACGAAATTCTTTCTGTTCCGCGACCGTACTATAGCTGGGTTCTTATCACAGTTAGCAAGTTGGGTTTGACAGTTCATAGTCAGCACCTTTTCATAGTTTTCCATAGCAAGAAATGATGAATACGGCAGCTGAAAAAATATACCTACATGCACGCTGAAAGTTCAATGGCTACTTTTTTTTCCTCTCTTTATTTAAGAGCTTGGTCACTCAGTGACCATCACGCTCTGTTAATTCATTTCATACATAATTTCATATATTATTTCTATTCCTAATTCTAAAGTACTTACCTACTGACTAATGAGTATATCAATTTAGATGGACCGCATAACTACTTGCCCGCAACAAAGTGATATGGTCTTGGTAGTAGATACAATCGATTTATACAAAACTATGCAATAGCTTAAAAATTATTGGTATCAAAAAATAGGTTAATTTATACGTTAATTTACAATTAAAATCTCGAAAGTGATCTCGAACCAATGCGAAATAGAAATGAAAATATCTGGCTTGCTTTCTATAAGAGAGAGAGAGACAGACAGAGAAACATGCGACGCCTATAGCAAAAAGTGTCGTGACAACTTTTCGTAAGAATTTTTTCCGTCTAGCCCCCTTTCACAACGCGCGATAGTAGGTCCTAATAAGGAACTTCGTTCCAATTATATCGAATATAATCGAATTAAGCGAATATCGCGATAGCTTCAACAAAGAACATTTTTGCGGTCATATAATTTCTTAGAACACATACTTAGGTACATAAAAGCTTAATTATTATCGCAATCACGACTTAACGATAATACCTAATAGCTGATTTGCAATGATAGGTATGTATGCGAAACTCTTGCGAAACTTGCATTCTTGTAAATAAATATTATCATTGCGAAGAATTTTATACGTCCCGATCAGATGATTCTTTATTCATTTATTCCAAACCTTTATATCCTAGTATAAGGTTGATTAGTAGAAAAAAACCGGTCAAGTGCGTGTCGGAACCGCACACGTATGGTTCCGTACCCAGTGGCGGATATTTGCCGCCATTAGGCAATTCATACCGCCCCTATACCGACCTCTATAATTTTGTGTCCGTTTTTAGATTATTTTACATTCAGTAATTAAATAAAATCTTTTTTTATAAATTTATTTGGACTGGATAGACTTGCCATTTAGGTACCGGTACAAATAATCTTTTTAATTTCTGTAACGTATAAATAAAAAATTTGACCTAAAATCTGCCGCCCTAGTCCAGCCTACTCTGTCTGCTGGTAAATCCACCATTGTCCGTACCGTCTTACAAGATTTAACACAGCTGCTATTAGGAAAAACGATAGTTTATTGTTAGAAGATTGGAAACCCTCTTTAAAATATGAATACACATTTTGTGAAAATTTCAAGTACTTATCTGCCTATTATTACCTGTATTACTATTATGTATTCTGCGGTAAGGTTCAAGAGATACAGCCTGCTGACTCACGGACAGACTGAGGAGATAGATAAACAAATAAACGTATATTAAATTAACTAAATATTTAAACTATGTATGTATTATGAAATACTCAGATAAGATTTAAAGCAACGATAGGTACGTTTGTTTTCAATGGATTAAAATCAAATCTGTATTGTTAAGCAAAAGTAAAACACATGAATAATAAATTATATCTATGAAACAGGCACCTAAGGTGCGAAGTAACACCGATTCCCATAAAACAAACTCTTTGTTATAATCTCCAAACTTCTCCATCAAGATAAAGGAAGAGTTATTTTGGAGAAGACTTTCACAAAACCACGCAGAGCTAGTAGAAGGCGTAAAGTTAACATTCCTAGTTATTGCAATTCACGAGGACGCGTGAGCTTTACTTGTGGTTATGTCGTGTACATGCATCTTACGTAAGTGTGTATGCCTCTCAGGAACCTAAGCCTGGAAATACACGTCAGGTTTTTTCATCCGATTGTCTGATTGGCATTGAAGCCATTACTTTGTATGAACAGTCAATACACGTCCGATCCGGTGGCCGGATCGGACGTCCGAGTCGGAAACGGGCGCGAGGCGTTTCCGATTTTACTGTCGGTCCGATTGTCTGAAGGCGCGGTCTACATACTTCTAGTATGAGACAAAATAGACATCCGGTTACTCCTTCCGATTTTGCCAGTCAGGGTTCCCACCTTAGGGCTTTTAGCCCCAAAAGGGCGGAATTTTGCTTATTGAGATTTTTTAGGGCCCAAAAAATCTAGCGCTGACACTGTGTGGACGCATCGTTGTGGTTCGAATAATGGGCGAAAATTATGAAAAAAAAAAAATAATAATAAAAAAAAAAAAATTCATAATAATAAAATTATTATTATTATGAATTATTTTGGATGTTTTAAATAGAAATGACTCTCAGTAAGTCTTGTCAAATTGATTGGATGAATCCAATAGCGACGTTTTTTCTTCTTTCTCTTTCCTCTCTTTAAAATTTCTGTGGTGGTGTCGTGTGGTGCGGGTTGTTACGTTCCCTCAAATATGGTTGAGCGAAGCAATGGCTGGATCCTGCGTCATGCTCGTGAACGGGTGCCACCAACGGGAATGGGTCTGCTTTTGCCTGCCTGTCTGAACATGCATTGGATTGTTTTGCATTTTTGAAACTTTATTGTGGAAACACTGTATACATAGCATAGTTTTGTTACCTATTGTAAAAAAATTTTTTTTTGAAAAGAGCGACCGCCGAGTTTATTGCTGGCTTTTCTCGGCAGGAACGGCATTCCGAACCAGTGGTAGATTCATTGACGATTCAAAAGTACTACTTGTAAAAGTTTATTTGAATAAAAAATATTTCTATTTCTATTAACTCGTCATCCATCTTCTTTTCTTCTGCTTTGCTCCAAACGCAAGCACTCGGGATGATAGCTCGGGAACGACTGAGTTCAGAAAAAGCCTGACGGAAAAATCGGATGTGTATCGAGTAAATACGATCCGGTTGCCTGATCAGACAATCGGAAACAAAATCGGACGTCTATTGCCAGGCTAAGTGGGAGCGGTCAGGCGCGAGTAAGCTCTCGCTCACACTTATAAAGATACGACACACACATACAACCATGAGCCACGCGCCCTCGTGAAATGTAAGAACTATAGTAAGGGATGCTAACTTTATGGAAAAGGTACAAAAACAGTAATTATGCACCAAAATCTTTTTCAGGTTTTATTTCTGGAAGTTCTGCAACAGAACATCGACCAGTAAATGCACATTTAAACGCAGGGGATCGCTTAACCATAGAGGTTACTACATTTGATGATAATGTAATAAAATGCTATTTGATGTCCCCCCACGGAATAAGAACTGAGTTCAAACCTAACGATGACTCTTTTGATAAATTTAAACGCCTACCAGATACAGAATTATCACAATGTCGTGCGACAATAAATATTAAAGTAAACGATGATGGTTTGTGGACGCTGAAGTCGGAAGCTGATGATGGAAGAGAACGAATTCAGATTTATAATATTACTGTAAGCTCTGAATCAGGTAAGGGGAAAAATCAAAATGTTTCAACTTATATAACTCAAAATAAAAGAGATGGACAGATACTTTATTGCACATAAGAAACAGAAACAAAAATATACACAACTTAAAACAACGTGTAGACAAAAGCGGCCTTAACGCTAAAAGAGAAATCTCTACCAAGCAACCTTCGGTGATAGGAGTAAATTATTCGTGAGGGTAGAGATGTTCCTTACATTTTAAAAATGTTTATGATGATTTATATCAAGAAAATCTCAGTAACAAATAGCAACCTGGAGTTGGGAAATCAGCGGTTTACTTGTGTGCCACGGCGAACACCTCCGTTTCTTATCATCTTGCATATCCGTTTATCTATCTGTATTAGCTCTTATACGCTATCCGTTTTATCTCCCCATTATTTTAGTCTTCCGTGCCTTTCTACTATTTCCTTCCCTGGGTTACCAGCCCCTAAAGAACATTATGCTTTAACTCAAAATGTTTCAAAATTTTAGATGCGGAAGAACATCAACATGTTGAATTTTTAGAGGAAGTTTTTAAGAACACCGCGTTTGGTGCAAGACATAATTTTATTATACCTGACATTTCGTTTGGTGATACTTTAAGTTGTCATATCATTAAGCCCACTGGAGAAAGAGTCGATGTCATGAAATTAGATGCACATGGTGTCAATGATGAATATTTATCTCGATTAACAAATAGCGGCAAATGTGCAGTTTCTGTCGACGTAGCATCAGAAGGTGCTATTGGTGACTGGATGTTAATATCTGTGGGGCATAGATACGCGGAAAAAATTGAAAGAAGATTGCCTTTTACGATTCACGTTGAAAGTATGTATTTTTTTCCTTATAATTTATTTATCCTTCATTATCCAGCTGTGTCTAGTAGCAGGCCGGCGATGGGTTCAGATGATGAAGGCGATGACGATGATTATGATATATCATCATCATCATCAAAACAATCAACTCAGATGAGTCAGATGAATCGAGTTCAGATGTAATAAAAATAATGTATGTTTTGCTGATTACTTTTTTAATCATAAAAGAAATGTGCGCAGTAAAAACAATATCAAGTCACGTCGAAGTGATAGCATAGATTTAATGATAATGTAATAATAATAATACCTAAGCAAAATGAAACTCTAAAGGTGCGTACACACATTTTGGCAAATGCACCCGCACTTGCGCGTGAAATGCAAGAACGCAGAACGCGCGCAGTACGCGCTGACCTTCTTCTTCTTCTTCAACTTATGGACGTCCACTGCTGGACATAAGTCTCTTGCATAGACCTCCACAGACCTCGGTCTTGCGCCGCCTGAATCCAGCGACTCCCTGCGACTCGTTTGATGTCGTCGGTCCACCTAGTGGGGGGTCTGCCAACACTGCGCTTCTCGGTGCGGGGTCGCCACTCCAGCACCTTGGGACCCCATCGACCATCAGCTCTTCGAATTATTTCCACTTCAGTTTCGCGACTCGCTGAGCTTTGTCGGTGAATTTGGTTCTCCTACGGATCTCCTCATTTCTGATTTGATCTCGCAGGGATACTCCGAGCATAGCTCTCTCCATCGCCCGCTGAGTGACCTAACCTATCCTAAATGTTCTCTGAGAGAAAACTTGCGCTCAGTAGTGATCCTTTGATGAGTTGCTGATGATGATGAATGATGACATTGATTATTTAAATTCCAGAATTTGTTAAAGCTGTTTCGGATGCAGTGGATGTAAGGGAAGGCAACAATTTTTACATTGCTCTGAAGTACGTCAGCCACGAATACAGTGACACTTGTAGACTTGTGGCACCCAATGGAGTACTGCCTACATACACTAGAATAGTAGCTTGCGCTTATAAGGTCTCTAATGTAAATATGAGTGATAGTGGCAATTGGGAAATAAATTACGGCGATAAAATTTTGTATAGAGCCATTACTCAGCTTAATGTTATTGGTAATTATTGTTTATTAAATATTTTATAATACCATATTAATAAAAGGAAAAAAAGAAAGAAAGTTGACGCTTCGATCACCAACCCTTGCTAGTAGAATACTGTAACACTATGATAAATTTCAAATCCAAGGTCACCGCCACCACATTTTTTTTTTTAATTAGCGAATTACATAATTTTGTTTTTAATTTCACATGTCAGGGGTGTTCTAAATTTTTAATTTACAATTGTTTGAATAATTTGCTTCTTTTGCTTTTTACTTTATAGCCGCCTCTACTGTATCTCAAACAGAACTCTCTTGGACCAGAGATAGGCCTGTTAGTGAAACTCTTGGACCAGACAACGCAGTTTACTGTAGACTTCGGAGTCCAGAAGGCTTCATAGTTTACAATGGATTTGGAAGGTGTAAGATCAATCTAGACAGAGTTATTAAGTCCAAACATGAAGGTGTCTGGAAGATGGAGGTTGGTATGCCTGGCCAAGTTATCGCTGATACCCATGATGTTACGGTTGTAGTTCAAGAACCCGGTAAGTACCTGCTACATGTTATAACTAGCTGATGCCCGCGACTTCGTCCGCGCGGATTAGGGTTTTGATTCTCACAGGAATTCAATTTTCCAGGATAAAATATAGCCGATGTTGAATTCTGATAAATACACTATTTGATTGTGAAGTTTCATCAAAATCCGTTCAATAGTTTTTGCGTGAAGGAGTAACAATCATCCATCCATCCTCACAAACTTTCGCATTTATAATAGAGATGAAAGGTATAGCTATTTGGCCGGATACCGTATATCCGGCCAACTCTGAAGCCGGGTAGCTAGATATCCGGCCACCGGAAATATATAGGCTGATATATTATATACTTTTTGACCGAGCAAAGCGAGGTCTCTGAGTCTACTTGAGTGAATTTGCACTTTTCAGTCCGTCCGTCCGTCTGTCAGAGCCTTATAACTTCTGAATTACTGAACGTAATTACTTGAAATTTAAATATAATATGTAAGCTGATGGCCTTCAGCCGAATATTGCATAAAAAATATAATAAAAAGCTTTATTTCAAGGGGGCTCTCATAGAAGCGTGTGTGAAGTAAAATATTTTTGTTAAGTTACAAAGACCTGCGATATATTTTTAAAGACGATTTTGAACAGAGTACAAAAATATATATTTTTTTTAATTTTTCACTTAAAATTGACGAAATGGGGGGCTTTCAAAGTGGAGATTTAATTTGAGCCATATGCCAAAAACTACTTCATATTAGAACTTGAAACTTGTTTGTAAATTCAGTTATATCCTGTACTTGAACAACAAATACTAAAATTAGATAAATATTTTAATAAATAAACCAAAAATAAACGGAAAAAAAAGATAAATATTATAAAGAAACGAAATTATATAATTTTCAATGCTAATAAATTCTATAGCTTCACAATAATGCTGATAGATAATAACTTTTAGCTCCCAAGCCGACTGTCAGAACACGGGTCATTGGGGAATCGCCCGACGATATTTACATGAAAAACATGACGCTGTCCTGCGCCTTGGCGAGTCCGGATCCGATCCGGCTCTGCAAGTTCCGCGATCCATCCGGCCGGATCCTGATAGCAGCCGAAGCGGTGGGAGAAAGCAGATACAGCTGGCACGGCATTAGGACCAAGTACTTTTTTTATTTTATTTTTGTATTTATCTCTCTGAGATAAAAGGCGAACACACTTATGACTTCATACTTTTTAGAATTGAAGTGACCTAACTCAAAAATTGCAATTTGTGGGAAATGAGCAAAAAAGACTTCAAAAAGTATATAGTCTTAAGTAAATTTGAATGTATCGCTGCCGTGTTTTATTGGAAGAAGTTGATTTTTTCCAGATTTATATACTTTTGGCATATTGCATATTTTATGCATAAGAATTTATACGATCACGTATACGGATAGATACGCTCCAAAGTAAAATCGGTTGCACTGAATTTGTGACTTTAAATCAATACAGTTAACTTTCATTTTACTTTGACTCTAATGTGTTCGAATACGAATACGGTCAATCGAATTAAGTCTTCCAAAATTTCGCTCGCATTCGAAAAACTCTTATTGTTTTTTTTTGTTTTAAAAAGAATATCAGCCAAGCTTTACTTTACTGATATTCTCCTCTCCCCTCCAAATAAGTGAAAACTTGTGTTAGAAGTGGGTACGACAATAGTCAACCACGCAACGGTGGGGACTTTTCAGTTTTTCGGTCTGCACCTTTAACCGTTGGGCTATTGGGGCTATAAATATTATATTCTGTAACTGAACCATGTACACAATGTGAACAGTAGTTCGATGCTAAACCCGTTGTGTGTTTGACTTCCAGTTACACGGCAGGTATCCACGCCCACGAGTGCGGTATCCGGATAGCCAACACTACCATTGGTGACTTTGGCATCTGGCGATGTGAGATCGACACGGAGGGCGGCGTTTACTATGGCTTCATCACCGCCAAGGCACTTTGGATCAGAGACCCTGAAATCGCCGCTTCGATTACGACAGGTAAATTAAATAAGTGCGAAAGTTTTTTTTTTTATATGAAATAGGCTTGCGCTTGACGACAATCAATACTGGATAGCATGATGAGGTTGGAGGGCGCTTGCATACAGGATGCCTATTCACTCTTGCCTTGAAGGCACGGAAGGAAGGTAAGGAAGGGCCACCGTGGTGGACTCTCTTTTTCTGAGAAGAAACCTGAGCTCAGAAGTGAGCCGTTAATGGGTTGCTACATTTGACCATTTAGCCAGGACTTGGCAAGCGCATGCATTCCCCTCTGCCGAAGTACATGTACAACGTACCGTAGGTTCAGTTTATAAGTGTGACAGCTTTTGAGTTAGTGTGCGTTCATAGAGACATTAAGTTTTTTACAAGAGTGTGCGGAAGTGAGTAAATGTGTGCTGTCCGTAGGCTGTACGTGATTACCCCACCTCACCGCTGAAAGTTGCAGAATATATTCTGTACTAAATCTGCATAAAGGCTCGTCCCGGCTAAATGGTCGAAGGTTGATAATGAGTAAGGGTGTCGTAAAGACGAGAATCTCGGATTTTTGATTAAAAAAATCGTAATTTTTTTCGTTCCAGTGCCAACGCTGACGGCTGACCGCAGCTCGCTGAGCGGCGTGGCGGGCGACAGTGTCACCATGACGTGCTCCATACAGGCGCCCATCCGCTACTGCTACTTCCGCGCCAGGAACGGCACGGTGTTCAATGTTGCACCCTGTGAGTTTGTAGGGACACATGCATAGCGTAACATGACTCCACTCGCTGACACAGCGAGTTGGACCGCCGCGATTTTGTTAAATAGGGAAAATTTGTATATTTCGTGTAGAGTAAGTTATCCGCCACTGTATCATACAAACGACACGCAGAATAAAGACTAGGTACAGCAGGGGAATAAGATAGTATTATTTTTCACCCCCGTGGCAAGAGTTTCTAAAAGTTCATAAGCTGATGCTGAATTCTGGAAAAGTGCCAAACTGTGAAAAACGGAACGCTCCGTTGTCCGTCAGACGGTTTACGGAGCGTTCCGTTTCTTTTTTCGGAAAGTCAGTTTTTTTTTTATACATTATAGGCACACGCTTGACCACTACCACACCTGATGGAAAGTGATGATGCGGTCTAAGGTGTAACGCGTTTGCCTAGAAGATGCCTATTCACTCTTGTTTTAAAGATACCCAAATTGTACGTGTTAGGAAACGCAGATCTTGGAAGAGCATTCCAGACCCTAGCCGTGCGAATTAGGAATGAAGGCTTAAAGCGCTTGGTGCGCGTAGGTGGAATATCAACGTCAGTTTTCAGTTATCTCTTTTTATCCTTTACTCTTTACCGTTTACCTTTTTATCGATGGACGGATTTGGTGAAAGCGGTGACCCATTTAACTTGGTAGATTGCTCCCGCAATGCTACTAACCGTCAAAAGTGGAGTAACATCGCGCCTAAAGTCGCATCATCAGCGGCCACGACCGCTCTGACAAGTGGGACCGATTGAGAAGAATCCTTACTTACTTACTTAATCCATACTTACTTGTATTGCAGCGGCCTCGCACGACTTGGCGACGTACGTGGGCGCCGGTTTTGAGGCCGGGGAATGCGGTGTCCGGTTCCCGAGCCTTTCTTCGGCCGACTCCGGCTACTGGAGTTGCCACGTCGGCCGTAAGCGTCAAGATGACTGACCAAAGTGACCGATCAGCGCCAAATTTTTCCAGCATTTAGTACCTATTTAGTACTATTTAATACCTTTGTTTAAATATTTAGTACCTCAATAGTAACAGAGAAATTTAATTTACTAAGTGGTCAGCCATCTTGACGTCAAGATGACTGACCACTTTTGAGTTTCCCCATAAGGACTTAGTATTGTGCATATGTTTCTGCACTATAATTTAGTACCTATTTGGTACCTACACATATATTTTTTCCAGAATTTTTTGACAAAAAATAAAGATTTTATGAATAGATCAAGTTTTTCTATACAAATAACACTATGAAGTATGTAATGAGAACAAAGGGAAAAACTGCCAAGTTTTCACTACAGATGTCGCTCGTAATGCTCAGCCATGAATAAACGTACATAATTATAACAAACTAGTTGATACCCGCGACTTCGCTCGCGTGGATTTAGTTTTTAAAATCCCGCGGCAACTCTTTAATTTGCCAGTACAAAAAGTAGCCTATGTCACTCTCCCGGTCCTGAACTATACCCATGTATGCATGGGTATAGTTCAGGACCGGGATAAAATTATCACGTCAATCCGTTGCTTTAATGCGGCGTGATTGAAGGACAGCGCAGCGAGCGAAGTCGCGGGCATCAACTAGTTTGTTATAATTATGTACGTTTATTCATGGCTGAGCATTACGAGCGACATCTGTAGTGAAAACTTGGCAGTTTTTCCCTTTGTTCTCATTACATACTTCATAGTGTTATTTGTATAGAAAAACTTGATCTATTCATAAAATCTTTATTTTTTGTCAAAAAATTCTGGAAAAAATATATGTGTAGGTACCAAATAGGTACTAAATTATAGTGCAGAAACATATGCACAATACTAAGTCCTTATGGGGAAACTCAAAAGTGGTCAGTCATCTTGACGTCAAGATGGCTGACCACTTAGTAAATTAAATTTCTCTGTTACTATTGAGGTACTAAATATTTAAACAAAGGTATTAAATAGTACTAAATAGGTACTAAATGCTGGAAAAATTTGGCGCTGATCGGTCACTTTGGTCAGTCATCTTGACGCTTACCGTCGGCCTACTGGACCCGATGGCGCCGGAACAACGAGCAAGATTTGAACTCACTATTAACGGTAGGTCTTCCCATGCCTCAGAGAGCACGTAAAGCCGTCGGTCTTGTGCCTGATCTCTCTCCGGGCGTGTCGGATTTCCGGACTACCAGAGTGACGAAATAGAGAGCACACCTGTTTTCACGCACACTTGTGTCTGAGAAATTCTCAAACTGGAATTGGTCGGTACTTTGCCCACTTTGGAGCTAAGTTTTCAAAATTCAACGGGAACCCTCTATTTTTCCAGTATAAAAGGTAACCTATGTCACTCTCCAAGTCCTCAACAATATTTATGTAAGCAATCACGTCAATCCTTTACTCCGTTGCTACTTGATTGAAGGACAAACCAACAAAGCAAGAAACAATCATATTTTCGCATTTATAATATTTGTAGGGATATTTTAGGCACCTTTAAAATACATTGACTATACAAATTTCAACCTAGTGGAATTTATTGGTATATCGATAGGTAACGTTATGGAACATGGCAAAATTGCAATCATTCCAATCATTGTTTATTCCACTCATATCCGTGATCGATTTTCATGCTGACCCGCACGGGAACGGGCTGTTCCGCTTCACTTTCGCATCTCATACAGCGGAACTGTCATAGCGGAACTTTCACAGTTTCGCGGCGGAGATGCGGAGATTAACTGCAAGCCTGAAGTTCAACCTTATCGTCCGACATGTTCACTTTTCAGACACTATGGTGGTCGATACTTACTTACCTACCAGAGATGATGACAGGCTGATAATAGAAGCGCGAGTTAACAACGAGAGACCTCTCGACTACTGCCGATTTGTCCGCATCGATGGATTTGGTAATTTTATTTCAATAACTACGTATTTTTTTCTTTCACATATACTTAAGTAGCGAGCAAACGAGCAGGCGAGTCTCAGTGATTACCGATGAACATTTGGGGCACCAGAGGCACCGCCAATGCGTTGCGTCTTTTCAGGAATTTACCTATTGGTCCGCCTCTTGAATAATCCCATGTTGTTTATTCGGAAAACTACGGAAGGGCAATCCACAATGCGTGAAGAAAAATCTGGTACGCCGGGTGCCGGGCTGTCAAAGTGCTCCAGACACCCAAGTGGTGAGGTTGAAATTTTGGTGGCGTGCGTTTGGCGAAGAGACAGGGTACGATAAGGTCAAATAGCTGTATACTACGATGTAGAATTCCGTGGCGCCACCCGAATCAGGGTTCTGGCTGAAAATCAGCGCTGTATGCTCTTGTGCATGCACAAAGCATACGGCATTTTGCTGAGTTGGGACCTTTTTTCCGGCTTGTGCCACACATGACTTAGCTGTTCCGGCGCTTCTTCTGCTTGACGACTATTGTCTTTAATGTTCAAGTGGTGGAGGCGCCGGGACAACCTAATCTAGGTAAACCTATTGGGTGATGTGTGGCACAATTCATAAAATAAATGTTTCTTTCTTTCTTTCTTCAGAACACTCCCCGTTATATAGCTACATAATGTGTCTTTTTTGTATGATTTCATAGATTAAATAGAGGTCGGTGCGCCATTTGCAATAAGTATTAGTTCCAGAGACACTCATATGTCACATTTGTGGCGCTTCAAATTGATCTATAAATATGCTGTCATTTGTAAAGGGTCAGCAAGTCCAGTGTTAATCATGGATTAATTATAGACAAACCTTAATATCCCAACGGTTAAAGGTGCAGACTCAAGGTCGCAGGTTCGATATCCACCCATTGCACTGTTATCGTACCCACTCCTAACACAAGCTTTCCGCTAATTTGGCGGTGAGTGGATAATATAAGTTAAGTTCAGCTTGGCTAATTTATTCTTTGATAGAAAAAGGGATTAGAGGATTTTATTGTTTTCAGGTTTCACGAATGCAAACACGCCTAGTAACATAGAGGACCGGTCATTTTTTCTCGACATAGGTCAATGTTCCATCTGGATCTGGCACCCATCAGATTTGGACAAGCATCCGTGGGTCGTTGTGGCGAGGGTGAAGGGGCAAGACACTGAGGTGACGGGGATCACAGATATCGCCTTCCCTCCTATGCCCCCAGGTGGTGGTACCGTGCGTAAGTTTCAAAAAAAATAATCCAAAACTAGTCTACTTTCAACTCTAACGAAAAAAGAGAGGTGTTCGAAGTTTGATATCTACACCAATTCAAAATTTTGTTATACTTAGTTCTTGCAATTCACGCGGGCGCGTGAACTTTACTTGTGGTTACGTCGTGTACATGCACATTGCGTAAGTGTGCGTCAGGCTGTCAGGAGCCTAGGTGAGAGCGGTCAGGCGCAAGTAAGCTCTCGCTCACACTTATACAGATACGACACACACAACCATGGGCCACGCGCCCTCGTGAATTACAAGAACTATAACAAAATTTTGAACTCCATACCTAATTTGTTTTGACATTGCAATGCAAAGAACCCTCGTTATTAAGTCCGCTTATTTTCACTATTTTCAGAGCATTATAAACGTAAAATAATGGATATTATGTGTTTTAAGTATTATACATACATTCATTGATTAGTATGTTATCTATTATAATTAATAACTATCCTAACTTGACTTTCAAACGTTTCAAGGCCTGTCTTGATTTATGTTTTTGTGCTCTCCTGTAAGTCTTTATTTGGCACTTACTGGGATTTGATATGGCGCAGCCGAACTGAGATAGAGAATATCGTCCCAGATCTTATATTTTTTTTGTTTCCCTCTCCCAGGGTTCCGTCTTCCGGGAGCATGGATTATCGTGATGTCGATCGGTATGTGCATGATCCTGCTGGCCAGCTTCATCGGGCCCAAGAAGAACAGGGAGTGGACGTATGCGAGGGCCAGCGCTCTCCGGAACAGCTTCGTGGCCAAGAAGGCGCAGCAAAGCGCCCCCGAAGCCGCTAACAACACCGCCGTGGCTGCTTAGTTTCATTTACTTACAGAATCGGCCTGAGGGAAAATTGGGTGTTTATAATGCACGGCATATGCTGAGCTGTACACCCATTCTGAGTAGTGTTACAGACAGACATTACTATTACTTAATATTAGTTTTAAATGTACTGTTTGTAACACTAAACAAGAATAAATATATTTTCTTTCTTTCTTTCTTCTTTCTTATTGGAAACGAGCGTTCCATTTACTACTCTCTTACAATCTAAAAGATATATCTTATACCTATACTAATCTTACCTACGTCATCTTACTACACCTCAGCAGGGCTAACATAGGCGGGAGAAATTTTATCTACGGGAAAAGGATAAAATGTTTATCCCCTCGCTTAGTTTTATCCACCCGTCGAGCATGGGCACAGCGGTGGAAATAACACTCAGTGGATATACTTATAGGAATATAAATCGCCTTCTCTGTCGCTATGCTTTAGCATAGAGAAAAGATAATTTTATCCCCTGTCAGTGGGTAAAATCGGGGTATAAAATTTTTATCTCCGGCCCATGCAGGCCGTTATTATCAAAAATTTTCAGAACAATAGAAATTTTAACCGAGTACCATTTATTACTCTTACAATCCAAAAGATACATTTTATATACTAATCTTACCTACGTCATCTTACTACACCTCGCTGTTATTGCCAAAAATTGTCAGAACAACAGAAATTCTATGCGCATGGAGCGCTTGAAAGCGTCAGTTACACAAGAACAGTTTCTTGAATGCGATCGGCAAGAAATAATTTGCGATTATCCTATATGTATACGATAATTTCCCATTCAATTTTCGCCCGCGATTATACGTTACATGATTATACATTATGACATAAACTCGTATTAGTTAAACAATGCTCGAAAATGAGTGCCGAAAATTCTCGCATTCGAGAAAATACTTGTGTAACTGAGCCATTAGTCTTTCATTCATCATTCGCACATCTTGGGTCTGGAATGCTCTTCCGTCTGGGTATCTTTAAAACAAGAGTTAATAGGCATCTAGGCAAACGCATTCCATTTCAAGCCACATCATAACTTTTCAAAAGGTGGGTAGTGCTATACTTACAATAAATAAAACTCAGAATTTCTGTAGTTAGTCCGTTTTATCTAAATCAATATGAAATCAATAACATGGAACTTCTCTATGTTGTCACATGTCGTTGGTTGTCACAATCACTGGTGTGACCAAGGTACTCGTATCTAAGCTTCTGGCTATGACTGACGGATAACCTACCGTCTTGCGATGACTGATGTTTGCATGACAAATATCTGGATAATTGCTTGATCCATTACCAATCCATTACTGATGGAATGGTCAGATGCAGAATCGACGTCTCAGTTGACTTTCGACCTTGTCAAAAGGTATTTAATGAATACAGAAATGTTATCGGGCGTTTAGACAATAATAAAATTATTATTACCGTGTACTTAATGATAAATAAATTATTGTATTATTCTTATTTTATGATATAAATAATGTACATAATATGTTATTTTTGGTTTGCTCCTAAAAATGGGTTTTGTTATTACATAAATCTTCAAAAGTTATCCTTTAGGTATAATATATGGTTTTTAATTATATAAAATTGTTGATGAAAACTATTGTGATTTTATTTCTTCTTAATATCCTACGGACGGAATTTCGTCTACAGTGCCAACTGCCAATCTCAATTAAAGCGGGATCAATTCGACCGTTCCGTAGAACAAAGTCACATCTGCTAAATTCATAACTTGAGATTTGAGCCTTGCAGATATGACTTTAAGGCTCAAATTTCAAGTTGTAAATTTAGCAGATGAGACTTTCTTCTACGGAACGGTCGAATTACGCAGGAGATACTATAGTGTACAAAATGAGTACGAAAACACTGCACCCTCTATTGCATCAATCTTAAATATTCCGGGTATGACTGATAAGAGATCCAGCCGAAGACTACGTGCTCAATGAGGCACGCGGTTGTAAGTTGTAGCGACTCCGAATTCGTACTTCGTAGTAGGTAACCTACCTTACCTATTAAAAGTTGGCGCAATCGACCCAGTATGTAGTGGTACAGAAACTATGTCTAGTACCTACTTAGTACATGTATGTAGGATATCAACCGATAGAGGCTCCGGTGAACTAGTACCTTTCTACATGTAACTCTCTGTGTGTGTACTGTGATATTCTTAAAAAAAAAAAGAAAAAAAAAAAACTAGTTAGCTTTATTTTATATCAAATTACTTATTTAATAGATATTAGTCTACTTACAATCAAAGACATTGGAATGAATACTTTACTAATCAATCAAATTGGGAACATAAATAGGTACTGAATTAATGCGATAAAACAATATGATAAACGAGATTAATTAGAGATATCCAACGATTATTATATAGATTTTGTAATTAGTTAGTACCGATTTGACCTGACGAAAAAAATACAATGAAGTTGTTAATAATTGCTTTTTCACTGGTGTGCATAATTTCACATATTAATGGTACGTACTAACTTGCTAAGATATATAGAATTAAGTACCTACTTACCTTTCTATTTATCTATTTCAGAATATACTTGCATAATTATACGTATTTTGGATTTTTTAATACACAGGTAACGATTTAAATTGTGATAAATGATTTTAACAATGATTGCAATCGTAATATAAATAATGGCTTTTTTATTTTTTATTTTGGTACCAATATATAAATATGTACAAACCTATTTTTAATTCTACTACTAGTAGATATATTCAAGGATTGTCTTACTACCACTAGTGTATTGCAGGATTTTCTCTAGATCTCATTTGGAGAGTAGATATAATTAGAATGGAACCTAGACTCTACTACCTACCTAGGTTTTTCCTACCTAAGTTATTCCAGATAAGGTTGACGGATGAAGGGCTTAAGTTATCCTAGAATTCATATTACGAGCGAACCTATACTTTTTAGGGTTCCGAAAAAAAACTTCGGAACCCTTATAGGATCACTCCGTTGTCCGTCTGTCTGTCAGTGTGTCACCACCGTTTTTCTCGAAAACGGCTTATGATACTAAGTCGAAATTTATACTGAATATAAAGTTCAATGGTCTCGTAGTGTTTTAAGAATATCAAGCTTATAGCTTAACTCAGTGAAAAGTTACAGCTTTAAAACCACGGCTTTCTCACTATTAAAACAAATTAAGGGACATCTTCCAAAAATCGTTTCTTTCCACACCTAATTCTTAGTTTCATAGTAAGTCCCGTTATATTTTACAAACACCAGTATTAAAATCTTGCAAATTACGGAGATTTTGATACCTCTAAACCATTAATAGTACCTAAAACAGTAAAAAAAACAAAAAAAAACGATAACTTACTATGGCTTTTAAATTAATTGCAACGCTAAGGCTAAAACAAACTATCGGATGCCGCGACTATAGCTGCGACTGATAAGTGTGCACAGTCGTTTGAGATCAGCAGGCCCATATTTCTATCGGACATCCGAACACTCAAGGATCGCCAAAGGTTACGTTCGCGACTACGCCCGATATAGTGTCTAAAGTTCAATGGAATTTACTATCCAGCCGCGGCTTACGTGTCCGTTAGTTTGTTCAAAGCTTAACTTTTTAACGCGTCACGTCCACATGTCACTTGTCACAACTACAGATTCACAGAACACTAATAGAATTTTTTTCTACTACAGATTATTATTACAACTTTTTTACACTGATCTCTAGAATTAATCTATGATTAACAGTGGACAGGCTGCTGTCTGTGCTGTGCTGTATGTCATTTAGTAAATTCTAGTACTATTAGTACAGTAGTACATACACGCATTCCCTACCCATAAACTTTGATTTTACTTTTTATGTTACAGATTTAAGTATGTCATTCTAATAAATAAAATATTACTCACTACTACTAAAATCAAAATAAAATCCTACTCAAAAATTATAAAATTTCAAGTTGAAAGTATTGATTTGTTGCTAACTTTTGTATAGGTATAACAAAGTTAGCGACACTGCATTGATAAATGCAATTACTTTTAATTTATTTCTCCACTATTACTTATTCACTATTTATATTAGTTAATAAAATTATGGCGGTCGGTGCACCATTTGCAATATTATTAGTTCCAGAGACACTCGTATGTCAAATGTGGTGCTTCAAATTAATTCATAACTATTAAGGTATCTAATCATTGGTAGGTAGGTCTAGGTAGGTAGGTACCTGCAGAGACAGCCAGTCCAGTAGGTATTAATCATAGCATAGATTTCATAGAGGCGTAGACAGCTGTCTACGGTGTTCAAAGTTGGTTCAAAATTCAAACTTTCAAAGCCAAATTCAAACAAACAAAAGTTCAATAGTAGTTTGCACAAATAAGCATACTATACGTTGTCCAAGCCTTTATTTTCTTTTTGGCATCTGCCAAATACCCTACGCCTATAAATTACCGCTTTTTTGTTTTCGGAATAATGTACTAAAATAATGTCGTACTTTATTGACGTTTAGTGAAGTGCCCTGTGCATAACAAACAACCACAGAGTATAACACAGTTCTTGAAAGACGATAAATCATTCACGATTATGATAAAAATAATTTGACTTTGTGTAAGGATTGTTTCTGTAAATTTAATAAAAAAAGGAAATAAAAATAGTAACTATGACTCCAATATTGAATATTTGCAAGGAATTAAGTTGAAATCTTGGAATTTAAGTTCAAACCAAGAGTAAAGAAATTTTTCTTTTCATTTATTTATTTTTTGACGGCTGCCTTGAAATGTAACTATGCACGCGTTAGTGAAGTGAGTTAACTTCAAAACGCGTGGTTAATAACGTCTAAACCAAGTTTAAATCAAGAGTTATGAGCAAATATACTTGGAAAATCACATACCTACCTACTTATTTATTTAACAAACTAGCTACGTAATTGGGTATACAAATGAAACAAGTAAAATTATTAAATACTAGCGGCTCGTCCTGGCTTCGCACGGCTGGACATTTATTTTTTAAACATTTTGGCATAAACGTACAGTAAATGCAGGACAACTGACATCAACGCGTAATTTTTAAAAACATTTCACTGAGCAATTTTATTAAACTCGTAATATGTTTCGAATGGAATGTCCGATTTTAATAAACTAAAAAGTAATTTACAGGTATTTAAACTGCCTTGCTTGAGAAATCATTTATTTAGGTAAGGATTAAGGCAAAGGTATAAATAACTTGATCTGATTTATATACACTATACAATTTAAATTAATATCGGAGTTATCAGAAAATGAATATTTCCGCGTGATAAAATAATAAAATGGTGCCAGCCGGTGCGGCGGGGCACGGTGGCAGGTATCGGCGCGGAAGATTCCTATGGTTCCTGTGGTGATCTTATTAACAATCGTTTCCTATAAGAAGCTCTGTGCGATCGCAGCCCCGTAAAAACAAATATTTAATATTTCAACCCAGACGAAGTCGGGGCAGGTCGCTAGTTAAACATATTTTGAAAGAAAACCTTAATTATTATTATTATCGATAAAGAACCCAAATCAACTTATTATTTTTTTCTGTTTGTCTGTACCGCAAACATATGTCAAATTAATTTATCTAAGTGATTAAAAATATATAATAAAATATAAGTACGTTAAATCAAAATTAAAAAGTATTTCATTAAATCGATTGAAAGTTCTTCTTAAATAAAATCGATTATTACTTCAAATCGAATCGGTAACGTGTGAAGGCGTCACTAAAGTCAAAATTTCTTGATCTGCCAAAAAGAAAATAAAGAATTGGACAATCTATAAATGGTTTATATTCTCTTGGAGACAAATAACATTTGATCTCTTGTTTTATATGTGGGATAGTTATATTACATTTTACAATATTAGTACTGAATCAGTGTTTTCTTTTAACTTTGTATGGAGGTGAACTTCGTATTCGAGACAGAGACTTAATGCATATACCTAACTTTGTGAATTAAACCCATTATCAAAATGGACAATACTCCATCGCCAATGTCGGTGAGTACCTACCTACTTATTTATTTTAATCTCTCGCAAAGAAGCATTAGAAAGGGAAACTCAAACTACAACTCCCAAATTCATGCAGTCATCTAACTATAGAAATGCCTATCTATAGAAGACAGTCTCAGACTTAAGACCGAGTTAAAACTAGCTTGTTATTGTTACTGTTTTAATTAGTAATAATGCTACCTAAATTTTGTCCCATACCATTTTAATAAAACTTTCAACAAGTTTATTTAAATAGGTATTCTTCATGTCAATATTATATAGAAGTATAGATAATTTATGTGTTGTACAACAATATATCATAATATAATCAGAGATAAGCCTAATTTATGCAAAGGCATTTGTTAAGTAACTTGCAAAACTGGCGTGCATTATAATTTTTTGGACAGGCCAGTTAAATAATCATTTGACAATAGAAAAAATAGAAGCACATTCTACTTTTGCTGCCAGCTAATTGCAAGTGCACTCCCCACACTTATAGGAGACTTTAGTACAATGACAAGTTAACATGTCCTGACTTGTCTCGTTGAAAAGTTTGATGTAGGATTTGTTAAGAGTTTAATCTTAGCTTGCCAATTTACCAGTTACTTATATTATTTTAACAATAATTATTTTTATTTCAGGTTACCAGAATACCAGACTATTACTAGAGTTTGCACTGCATGTTGGATTGCCGCTAGAAGAGATAATATATTCAGAAGTAAATGCAGCACAATGTCAAATTTTTGTTGTTGATATTTGGTTCCTTGAGTATGGATAATATTGATTATGAAGAATCCATACATATATCTGTACCTCCACACAACCCAGAGAACCTACAACTTTTAGGATTGTGTCACAAGCTCATATACATTCTGTGTTTACCTTGAGACATTATATATTTTTAGGATAAAATGTTGAATGCCTATTGGTGCCAATTGCAGTCAAAGAAATGTTATTAAACTGATATGCTGAGGCATTATTTTCAAATCACTGTGTGGTAAGCTCAATGTCAACCTTTGCTATGTTTATATATCACCTTTAGAATTAATGTGATTTAACTCAAAATTCCTGTAACTTCTGTTGTTGTAAAATGTATTTAACATTTAATATAATATGTATTACCAATCCATACGTATAAGATGATTAAGTATTAAGATAATTAACTTTTTTAATAGTTTTACACTTTAATTCCAAAGTTTGTATCTCCTACTCACATTTTTAATAGGTAAGATAAACTTAATGAATAAATTAAATTGTTTTTATAATTTTGTATTATCAAAATACTGTGTCAACCCCAAAATAATATAGTAGTAATAGGCAATTCATAGTTCAATGATACAGAAATCAGAGAGAGAGATTAGGTGTAAAGCCAACGTCTTTATATGCTCTCTGAGGTACAGATATAATGGAACCTTGTCATCTGCAGTAGAACATCCACTAGACCAACGAGACAAATAATGTGATGAAAGATGGATTGGGGACTCTGTGAGAAAACTACACAACCCCATCGAGTTTGGGCTTTTTAATTCGTCTTGACAAGTTCTCTAGTCCTAAATGATATGCAGGTTCTGATGATGAAGCCGAAAGGCGTTTATGGGAACTCTGTAATGAAACGACGTAACCCCATCGAGTTTCGACTCGTTTGATTCTTTTTGACGGTTAGAAGGTCATTAGTAGGTACCTAATTAATACATTGGTCAATAGTTTCGGAACCCTCAGTGCGCGAGTATGACTCGCACTTGACCGGTTATTTTTAAATATATAGACTAGCGCTTGGCTGCGACCACACCTGATGGTAAGTGACAATGCAGCCTAAGATGGAACGCGCTTGCTTAGAAAATGCCTATTCACTTTTGATTTGAAGGTACCCAAATTGCAGTTATAGGGAAAAACGGAAGCTAGAAGGGCATTCCAAATTTTAGCGGTGCGTATCAGGAACGAGGAAGCAAAGCGCTTAGTGCGCGTCCTTGGGATTTCAACTACGTAGGGGTGCAGATCTATTCTGTGCCTTGCGTTTCGATGGTAGAATAATGACGGTGGAACCAAGTCTTTTGTCTGGTGGGAGGCTTTGGCCGTGGCTAGTTACCACCCTACTGTCAAAGACGTGTCGCCAAGCGATTTAGCGTTCCGGCACGATGGCGTGTGGAAACCGATTAGGGGTATGGGTTGAATTTACACTGCTATACCCTACATCTTAGACTGCATCGTCACTTACCATCAGGTGAGATCGTAGTCAAGGGCTATCTTGTCATCGAATAAAAAATAAATAAAAAAAGTTGAAAAGTTCCTGAGCACACTCTTACTTATTCTACTATGTAGATAGTTTAATTTAAGTTAAATATGATGATTAGTACCTACATTATGATTTATTTATTTACATTAAACAGCACAGTCAAGAATAGCTGGTGGTGAAGTAGCAGATATAACACAATACCCGTTCGCGACGGCTCTCCTCAACAACATCGACGCAGCGTCGTTTCGGCAAGTCTGCGGTGGCACCATACTGACTAGCACGGCTATCCTCTCTGCTGCATCGTGTTTTGTTATTGAAAACCAGTGAGTATACTTAATTACTTACTTATAAACAATTAGGTACTTATTATCACATGCTTCAACGCTGAAGGAAAACTTTGGGAAGAAAACACACGTTTGAGAGTTCTCCTTTTTTTATTTGCTAACAAGATTTTTTAATTTTTTATTGAAGTGTTAACCTACACTTAAAGGAAATAACCTAATAGATTTATAAATACATATCAAAAATTCCGAGGCCAGCGGGATTCGAACCCACATCTCTCTGGGAATTGCGCCCGAGTGTGTTAACCGTTACACCACGGCCGAACCACACGTCAGCTACGAAATTAGTGACATCTACTTTTTTCAATCAGTTTAATAGCAAGATAGTCCTTGACTGCGATTCATCTGATGGAGTGACGATGCAATTTAAGATAATAGACGGGCTAACTTGGAAGGCGTATTTTCATCTGTTTCTACACGCCATCGTGCCAGATCGCTAAATCGCTTGGCAGCACGTCTTTGACAGTAGGGTGGTAACTAGCCACGTCCAAAGCCTCCCGCCAGAACAGTTCAGAGACAATTCAGAAATTATAAATTCACAAATTGACCTCGCCGGGAATCGAACCCGAGACCTCCCAGTTATAAGACCACTGCGCCAGGAAGGTCATCAAAACGTACCTAAAAATTAATATCACATGCTGAAAACAAAGGGAGGAAACCTGCACGCCTGAGAGTTCTCTATAATATTGTCAAAGACGTGGCTTTGCCTTGGGCCAGCACGGCTGACTAAGGCCTGTAAGTCCTCTAAAGTAGACCCGCGCTCAGTATATCAAGTCGTTAAAGGGTTGCTGATGATGATAATGATACATAATATATAATAAAATCATATTTAACAAACTTTAAAATGATCCTCTCAAACCATAGCCAGTTGAATATTGGGTTACGTCCCCTCTCAAAGAAGAAGAGTTAAGGCCATGGTCTACCACGCTGGCAAGCGCGATTGCACTGCCCTAATACAGCTTTATTACATCTACCACTACTATTAGGAACTATTACTACAACTAACCTAAAAAAACTAACTTTCAGGATCACCCCAGCAAGAGCATGGCGTGCGCGAGTGGGTTCAACGTCCTCAGAAACCCGAGGGCTGTTGTACATCGTCTCTCGTATTACCACTCACCCGCTGTTCGCGTCAGCTACCAGAGTCAACGACTTGGCAGTCATTCGCACTGTCGCCAGTATAGCGTTCAGTGCGGCCGTGCAACCTGCGTATATAGCTGGTGGCGCGTACAGGACCAGCCCGAACGATCCGGTCGTGGCGATTGGCTGGGGAGCTACCAGTGTAAGTACCTATGTCATCTATTGTAGGTACAACCGCTCACTCGTTGTACGCGACACTAGAGTGAACGACTTGGCAGTCATTCGCACTGTCGCATTAGCGCGTATAGAACCAACTCGAACGACCTGCTCGGTTTGGTTTTGGGCGCGCCACTTTGTTTGCTCTCGATAAAAATTATCCTAGATGTCACCCTGAAAGTTCTTAAATAATCATCATCGTCGATCCGTTGCTGCGTGATTGAAAGGCCAACCAATAAACAAACACGCACTTTCACATTTATAATATTAGAAGTGATTTGATCAAGTAACTAAGATCTAAAAACCACCATTGATCAATAAAGCATTAGATAATACGGTAGCAATTTTTAAAAAAATATGTCGAAACCACGTCGGATTCTCCACGTTTCTGACAGCATATTATGTTCATACAGCTACTTTCAAGCAACGTTTTTGTGCTGAGCTCAGTAGCTCAATCACAAGATTGCTCTGGTCATGCTTAAGACGTTGCAGCTTATGTTTCAGGAGCAGGGCCCGCCATCTCCGCAGCTTCGCCACGTGCAGATCTGGGTGAACAACCAGCGCGCGTGCGCCGAGCGGCACGAGACATTGAACTTCACCGTCACCGACACGATGCTGTGCGCCGGGTGGCTGGATGTTGGCATTCGAGGACAGTGTGCCGTGAGTGATGTTGTGTTCCCGGTACTCAAGGATGCTAGTGATCGTACGTGAGAGAATATGCTATTTCAATCAATATTTACAGGCGGTCTTATTTTTTTCAAATCAAATCAAAAGGCATGTAAAAATCGAAAATTTTGTGATCGAAGCGGGCGTCACATTCAAGAATGAAATGCGCTATGATACCGCACACATCAGCGACAAAAGATATTTGAAATCTTTGAAATGTCTGTTAACCATAGATTGTAGCGACTACCAATCCTGATTGTAGCAGCTAGGTACGTTATTAACATAATTTTAACTTTAATTTCTCCAGTTTTCACTGCAAAAGGGCTATGAGTGAGAAATGGCTAGCCATCTAAGAGTTTTGAAAGTTGCCGTAACGCCACTTCCACTGCTCATCAAATTATTCTTTTTGCTCTCTGAGAGATGAGAGACTCTCAGTCTCTTTGTTGGGGAAAGTTTGTATGCAATTTTCCTCGGCAAGTTAAACAGATTCCCTATAGAGTCCGCTTCCCTCCCGGTGGAAACCCCGCTTTACCCTTCATTTGTTGTGATTGTCCAGGGCGACACGGGCGGGCCGCTGCTGCACAGCGGCGTGGTGGTGGGCGTGTTCTCGTGGGCGCGGCGCTGCGCCGACACCTTCCCCGCCATCAGCACGCGCGTGGCGTCCTACGCGCGCTGGATCGAAGCCATTGCTACCGCCTAACACTATCACAATACACTTCATACAAAATACTCGACTCGTTTCATTTTTGGATAGAAGCAGACGTTACTTTGCGGAATAATAGGTACTAAAAGAAACAGTAAAGTGAAGAATTATAAGTGGTAGGAAACACGGACACCGGAAGGGCTTTCCAAATCCACTCCTTAGCCGATCGTTTCAGTTTAGGCCGAAAGAGTTGTGCTAGTTGGTTGGATACCAACGCTCATGACTTCTCGCAATCTTTCTGGGTTGAATGAACCGGTTTAGACATAATGTAAAATTAAACGATACTATAAAAGAAAAAGCAATATTTTGCTGTAATTCGCCAAACCAGAAAAATTCGTATGACAACACGCGCCCGTCAAAATCGGCTCAGCCGCTCCGGACAGATTGTAAGTATAGTTAAGAGCGTTGCATTATGTATTCTATTTCTGTGGCGTAGCTAAATAACGAAATAAGTATATTAAGTTATACATTACACGCTTTCGTTCGGCACGAGTAATTTTAAGTGATTCGTACATATTTTGATAAAGTTATTTACGTTTCAGAACCGAAAAATATTTAACGTAGGGTTATTGTGACCCATACTCGTACTTACCAGTAGGTACATTTGTAAGTATGAGTCGCAAAAAAATTACATTGTGTTATAATACAAAAAACCTTTATTTTAAGTACCATAAAAAAAAATACAAATACCCAATTTCAGCTGGAATATCTAGCACATAGTACATAACGAAATTGAACCAACCTTTGGATACATATTTACACTAGATTGCGGTATCGGCCAATTTTCGATAAGCGTATCGTCTGAAAAATTGATATATACCTTGTAAGGTATATCTAGACATGTTCCTAGAGCTGGTGGACAGTTTTTAGACGGTGCTTTATATCCTTACATCTTTGCTTCTAGATTAGGAATAAAAACAAGACACAAAATAAATCTCTTAGATAAATAAAAGTACTTCACTTCTTCTAACAAAAATGGCACACACCAAGAGCCACGCGCGTTCTTGCATTGCAAGAATATTACAAACGCCGCGCCGGGTAAACATTCCGGCCAGTCCGACGCTGTCAGCCATGCGTTGGATCTCGATCCAGCGTTGGATCGAAGACTGCTCTCGAGCAGTCATGGGTTGAGAGTGATTTGAAGCTAACTAAGAGTTGGTAGTTATGTTTATTTCAACTCCTACCTTTTAAAGTTTATTTACAGACTAGCCTAAGACATCGGACCCTATTTTTCCAGCATCAAAAATCAAAATGTCTCTAAAAACGCCTATGCCACGAATGTCAAGTTCCTTCAATCAAGTCGATCCGTTGCTGCGTTGCGTGATTGAAGGAAAAGCCAACAAACAAGCACACTTACACAATCTCACACGTGCTCGTGAATCGCAATAACTATACCAGTGTAGATCGATGAAAATCTGCTATAATTTTCTTCTGCATTCCAAAAACGTATAAGACCTTAGGTACTACCTTACTACCGACTCAATAAAACCTGTTATTGATAGCTACTGATAGTGATGTCTTGTTAACGTCAGTCTGTATATAACGCTGAAGCTATGAAGGCGTGTGATATTTTTATCGCCTTTTTCATACACTCGTTGTTTTCAGTATGTGCGACAGTTAATAATAAGCCAAGTGATACACCGGACGCGATGGGTACCTTATTTATAATATTACGAGTATAATATTAACAAAGTAGGTACCTATAGGTATAACGCATAGGGTACATAGTTAAAAGAATTGTTGGGGTCACGCACAACATGCGCACGTTGGCTTTAGGTTGAAATATAAGTACATATTGAAATATGTACCTATATATTTCAACCTAAAGCCTTTTCAGAGATGTGCGTGAACCCAACAACACTCAACAACAGATCGTACTTGACCAAACCAGATTCAACAGAATTCAAACAAAACAGATTTATGTCAGGATCGGACCCACTAAAAAAAAAATAATGTCCTCCCGACCGAATCCGGTCACGGCGCCCAACTTCCTCAGAGATTAGCCATCTGCGCGGGAGATATTAAAGTGCACAAGTGTGTGCGCAATCACAGGTGCACTCTCTCTTCCCTCACTCTCATATTCCGATGGGACGGAAATCCGACACGACCGGAGAGAGACCAGGCGCAGGAGCGACGGCTTTACGTGCAAAATTCCTAACTCTGGGCCTAACCTACTGAGAATTTCTTAACAGAAAAATACATTAAGTACAATGTACATATTTTGACCCGACCCGAGTATCGAACCCGGTTAGAGGTAAGTATGCCTGGGATTCGAATATTAGACCTCATTGGCTCATGTCAGCTGGTCTGACCTCGTTATTTTACTGAAAAGCAAACAACCAGGCCAATATATTTACCATATCAGTCGAAAAATTATCAGTCAGTGCCATAGCTAGTACTTATATAATCCAACAAAATTAATTTCACGCCAATTTTCGTTTTCAATTCATTTCATATTTTCTCAGCGCAATACTGTCTGTTTGAAGTTTGTTAAATTCACTTGTTTACAAATTATAAAATGGAACCATAAGTTTAAACAGCTGCTTATTCTCAAATTAACATTTAACTAGCGGACGCTCTTGACTTCGTCTGCTTCTTTCAAAATCGACAGTTCCTAAATCCCCACAGTTTAGGGGGGCCCGGAGCAGTACCTCTGCAGCATCAGGATTGAGGAGGGAACCCGAAGTTTTTATGGGAGCATCTCGCAAAGTTTTTGTATAGATTAAAAAAAGATTCACGCAAATCGGTTTAGAAATCACGGAGATATCGTCATACATACATAGGTCACAATTCCTTTTCCTACTTTTTCAAAAGTCGTTTTAAAAAGTAGCCGTCGTTTTAAAATGAAAAATTTAAATACATTGTTACTTATCGATCGAATAAAATTGTAATAAATTTTCTAGTAGTAAATTAATTTTAGTTAAATAAGATTAAATTGAGACACTTTTCAAAAAAAAAGACGTGTGGCACTCGGGGACTGTCGCGGTAAAACTATCGCATAGCATTTTATATCAACGCCATCTAGCGGTGAGAGGAGTCCCGTGTCAGGTTATTTTCGTTACGGAATTTCTGGATTCAGTCTCCACGCTCAAGGCCCGCGATAGAAGCTATGCAATAGCTTAAACGTAAAATACCCTATTAATGACAAATGTAGACAGGTTTTAATTTTTGAACTTTACTTTGTTAAAGGTCCGACGGAACTGACGCCCCTTTTCATTTCGGCAGAATTAGGCGACATTATCGTTTTATCAGCACCCGTTATTAATAATACCGACTGCATTTACTACCTAAGCGATCCCAGTGGTGACAGTATGAAACTTAACATAAACACGACTAAAGTTACGACCGATTATAAAGAAACATCACGAACGAAAAACAACCATTATTATAAACACAATCCAAGAGAAGGAAAAGTGAAAACTGTTTTAGGCATGACGAAAAAACGCAAGATAATCAGTTTGAATTATGAAAATTATGACAGTAATTGTCTCGCTTCGTACGATGATTTTGATAAGGAACCTAATGATTTTAACTTAGGTCCTCTCAATGAAGACGACCATGGAAATTGGGTCCTTAGCTTGTATTATAGAGGAAATGACGGCGATTGGAGAGAATTATTTCAAGTTATTACTATACAATTAGTTGGTAAGTATTGCATTGCTAAGAAACGATCTTTTCCAGGCAACCATGATGCATGGTGGATATGATGATAGGATTGAAATTGAGGGTGCACGTGTTATTCATGTGAAGAAAAATAAAATAAACATTCTAAACTCACACAAAAACTGAATAAAAAAGACGTGTGGCACTCGGGAACTGCCGCGGTAAAGCTATTGCATAGCATTTTTATCAACGCCATCCAGCGGCTCACCGCTAGATGACGTTGATAAAAAATGCGCCATCTAGCGGCTCACCGTAGAGGAGTCGCCTGTCAGGTTATTTTCGTTACGGAATTTCTGGATTCGGTCTCCACGCTGGCCCGCGATAGAAGCTATGCAATAGCTTAAAAACCTGATAACGCTATTATTTATTCTCGATTTTTCTCATTGGATGATAAGATAATCCTTTAATGAGATCTCACCTAATGGTAAGTGAAGATGAGGTCTAAGATGGTGGCGGGCTAACTTGAAAAGGGTATGGCAGCGTACATGATACATTCAACCTATACTCCTAATCGGTTTCTACTCGCCATTGTGCAGGAACATTAAATCGCTTGGCGGCACGTCATTGACGGTAACTAGTGACCGTGGTGGGAGGCTTTGGCCGTGGCTAGCCAGTGTACTTTTTGGCCCGACACAGGAATCGAATTCGGGAGTCGATCATGCTAACCACAGACCAACAAGGCATCTAATAGATTTTATAAATACATATCAAAAATTCCGAGGCCGGCGGGATTCGAACCCACGTCTCTCTGGGAATCGCGCCCGAGTGTGTTAACCGCTACACCACGGCCGAACCATACGTCAGCCACGAAATTAGTGATATGTATCTACTTTTTCAATCAGTTTTCAATCAGTTGACGTATGGTTCGGCCGTGGTGTAGCGGTTAACACACTCGGGCGCGATTCCCAGAGAGACGTGGGTTCGAATCCCGCCGGCCTCGGAATTTTTGATATGTATTCATAAAATCTATTAGGTTATTTCCTTTAAGTGTAGGTTAACACTTCAATAAAAAAAAAATTACTTAAAAAAAAAATTAAAAATAACAACAAGGCATCAACTATCGCCGCAGAATCAGGTTTTTAGAAAGGTATTTTTTCTAATAAAGGTATGATTTCTGATAAAATTGTTTTGTCTTGTTTTTCAGAATTGTTGGCAACACACGTTCCAAAAACCGAATTGATTCTTGGACAAACATTCGAACCACGCTTTTTATATCCAATAAATAACCTTCAAAGTTGTGAAATAATTGCACCCCGGACAACTTTTGACAGATTTTATGACAGAGACAGACTTAACATGGATTCCTGCGGATTTCGAATACCCAATGTGACGAAGGACGACGACGGAGTATGGACGATTTTAGGCGTAAGCAAGCTAGTGTATAAGGGAGAGGTTTATTTAAAAATAGACGACGAAGATTTATGATAGAAAACCCTTTTTTTTACTAATAATAAGGACCATATTTTATATAAGGAATGAAAAAAATAACATGAAGAAAATTGTGAATTGTTCCGATGTGCTGCAGTGTTTATTATGAATAAATAAATAAATAGCCATTTATTTCCAAATTAAATAGTCAATTACCTAAATATTTGGGTCAAGTCATAATAAAAAAGGCATTATTATTTTAAATTTATATTTTACTTCAATAACTATTTACATAATATGTCTTAATAATATCTTTAATATTAATTATTAAAATTATACACAAGCGGACGCCCGCGACTCCGTCCGCTTCCTACAGATTAGGGGGCAGTACTCCTGCAGCATCAGGATTGAGGAGTTGTAACCCGAAGTTTTTATGGGAACATACCGCAAAGTTTTTGTATCGATTAAAAAAAGATTCACGCGAATCGGTTTAGAAATCACGGAGATATCGATATAGGTACATAGGTAGGAAAACACAACTCCTTCCCATTTTGAAAGTCGTTTAAAAAAGTAGTCTATGTAACTCCTGATAACATCAGTTATCTACCAGTGAAAGTCCCGTCAAAATCGATTATACACTTCAATTTTATTTATATGTATAGATTTGAAAGAAAACCGTTTCGCAAAAGTTTATATTTCATTTGAAATCAAAATCCATCAGTTAAACACTATCCGGCGTTCTTACCGCCGGTATGCCGGCAGAGTTCCCTCGGTTTCTCCAGCATCCCATCATCAGATCAAACAAAAAAAGAATTTTCCAAATCAGTCCAGGCGTCTTCGAGTAATCGGGGAACATACGAAAAAAACTTGAGAGGTGTCAAGGGACACCCGGATGGAACGAAGTTCAATGCGAAATAGAAATGAAAATATCTGGCTTGCTTTCTATAAGAGAGAGAGAGACAGACAGAGAAACATGCGACGCCTATAGCAAAAAGTGTCGTGACAACTTTTCGTAAGAATTTTTTCCGTCTAGCCCCCTTTCACAACGCGCGATAAGGAACTTCGTTCCAAAAAAATATTCCAACTCAAAAGCCTCAATAGCTCAACGGTTAAAGGTGACTGAAAACTGAATTGTCCCAGGTTCGAATCCCACCCGTTGCACTATTGTCGTACCCTCTCCTAGCAGTAGCTTCCCGCTTATTTGGAGGGGATAGGAGGATAATAGTCAACTTCAGCTTAGCTAATATTCTTTAAAAAAAAAATTGAAAACCTCCTTTTTTGGAAGTTAAAAAAAAATATGTCTATGTCTATTCACTGCCGCTAGCCGAGCCCGAGTCGCTCTGGCTCTTCTGGGGGGTGTTTTCCTCCCCCCCTTCGCTGCCCTCGTCGTCCGAGTCCTTGAGCGCCTTGGCGCGGTCGAGGCGCCGCGCGCGCCGCGTCTCCACGTCCGAGCCTTCCGATTCCGACGAGTAGATGGCGGCACCTGCACTCGCTGCAGGACAACGGGGATTTATTTTATTTATTATTTATTTTGAGGAAACATACAGTATTATAAAAATATGAAAGCTAAAACAGATATATAATACTTAAACCGAAATTGTTTCCAATGAAACTTAGCACTAATTAATTACATTATCCGACAACGGAACAATCGGGTGTAGCAGAAAAGAGAAAACAAAAACGATAGGTTATATTTTTAAACAAGCTTGCCGAAAACAGACTAATGTATAGCTAGTTGGTTCTAGACAAGATATAGGTAAGTAGTGTAATTTTAGATTAATAGCTAATTTAAATTTGGAGAGAGAATATATTAAACTAGTAGAGCGCGTGGGTGCGCGGCTCGCTAAAGCGAACCGCGGTTTTTCTGTTCACCAAGTCAACCTTTGGGTCTTGATCATCTTTTTAGAAATTTGTATGGCCCCTATCTAGAATTCGGAATTTTGATTTTTTTTCAGCTCACTGCCAATTGAATGAGGTTTTGAGTGATTTTTGTTTAAGCACCCCCACCTATCTTCGATACCCTGACCATGCTCTTCACCAATCTCCGAAATCCTCAATCATCAGCTCCCTCCATATTTTTCATCCAAATAAATTTTTTCCTCTATACGAACCATCAGCGGAAAGGAACGTATCAAAGTCTTGCATATATTTTGTATGAAAAAAAAATTCCGCCATCTTTAATTTTTTTCTATTCATCAAGTAGACCTTCATATTCTAATCATCTTTTTCCAAAAAAACACTCTTCCATCTTTTGTAGACTCCGCGATAGACACCGACGAAATTTGTATGGCCGCCATCTTGAATCCACCATTTTGGATTTTTTTTCTGCTCCCTGCCAATTGAATGAAGTTTAGAGAAACTTTTGTTTGAACACTCCCCACCTACCTTCGATACCCTGGCCGAGTTTCTCACCCGTCTCCGAAATCCTCAATCATCAGCTCCCTCCATATTTTTCATCTAAATAATTTTTTGTCCTCTATACGGACCATCAGCGGAAAGAAACGTATCAGTCTTGCATATATTTTGTATGAAAAAAAAAATCCGCCATCTTTATTTTTTTTCTATTCATCAAGTAGACCTTCAAGTCTTGATCATCTTTTTCCAAGAAACCACTCTTCCACCTTTTATAGTCTCCGAGATAGACGCCGACGGAATTTGTATGGCCGCCATCTTGAATCCGCCATTTTGAATTTTTTTTCAGCTCCCTGCCAATTGGCTAAGGTTTCGAGTAACTTTTGTTTGAACACTCCCCACCTATCTTCGATACCCTGGCCGTGCTCCTCACCCGTCTTCGAAATCCTCAACCATCAGCTCTCTCCATATTTTTCCTCCAAATGAATTTTTGTCCTCTATACGAAACCATCAGAAACTTTGAAAAGGAACCGTATTAAAGTCTTGCATATATTTTGTATGGAAAAAAATTAATTCCGCCATCTTGAATTTTTTTTCTGTTCGTCAAGTAGACCTTCGGGTCTTGATCACCTTTTTCCAAGAAACCACTCTTCCATCTCTTATTGTCTCCGAGATAGACACCGACTAAATTTGTATGGCCGCCATCTTGAATCTGCCATTTTGGAGTTTTTTTTCAGCTCTTTGCCAATTGGATGAGGTTTCGAGTGACATTTGGTTGAACACCCCCCACCTATCTTCGATACCCTGGCCGGTGCTCCTCATCCGTTTCCAAAATCCTCAATCATCAGCTCTCTCCATATTTTTGTTCCGAATGAATTTTTGTTCTCTATACGAAACCGTGAGTGAAAAAAAATTTTTCCATACAAAATTTTACAGGAGAGGTGATCAATGAGTCAGTGAGTCAGTGAATCAGCACGAGTAGCTATATACACAGGGTGTCCCACGGCTATGCCACATGGAGGGGAAGTACCTTAAATATTGTAGATGGAACATTTTACTGAAAGAAGACTTCATTTTAATTTAAAAAACAATTCAAACTGCATTCATAGATTTTTAAATAATTGCCTGGTTGAACCGGGACTCGAACCCGCTATACGAGAAAAAAAATTAACCTGTATCTTTATCATACCGATCGGAAGGCTTCATCATAAGGATTATTTTTTGTTATATAACATAGCATGAGAAATAAAAGGAAGACCATGAATTTTAGCCTTTGATGTAAAATTTTGTTCAGAAAAATGAAAAGCTGACATTGGCGTATCGACGTACAACTGAAATGAACTATTACTAATGAGTACCCACTTGAGAAGTACGCATCATTTCCCGATCCTTACTATCCTTACTAATCCTTACTTATATTACCTATAAATGCGAAAGTGTGTTTGTTTGTTGATTTATTGGTTTGTCCTTCAATCCCGCTGCAACAGAGCTACGAATTGCATACTCATTACACCAATGACAGCTTTTCATTTTTCTGAACAAAATTTTACATCAAAGGCTAAAATTCATGGTCTTCCTTTTATTTCTCATGCTATGTTATTTAACAAAAAATAATCCTTATGATGAAGCCTTCCGATCGGTATGATAAAGATACAGGTTAAGTTTTTTTCTCGTATAGCGGGTTCGAGTCCCGGTTCAACCAGGCAATTATTTAAAAATCTATGAATGCAGTTTAAATTGTTTTTTAAATTAAAATGAAGTCTTCTTTCAGTAAAATGTTCCATCTACAATATTTAAGGTACTTCCCCTCCATGTGGCATAGCCGTGGGACACCCTGTATATTAATATTTTGTTATTCAAATAAAAACACTAAACAATACACAATTTTATTAGTAACAAGTTTTTGCTCGTGGCTACACTATTTTTTTTTATTCGATGACAAGATAGTCTTTGACTGCGATTTCACCTGATGATAAGTGACAATACAGTCTATAATGATAGCGGCAGTGTAAATTCAACCCTAATCGCTTGGTGGTTTGGTCTTTGACTAAGAAAGGGTTTTGGACAGTTCAATCCCTAAGGGGTTTCAGTCCCTAATCGAAAAATCGAACTTAATGTGAGTTTGACTGGCGCAGTGGTCCGCGCTGTGGTCTTATAACTGGGAGGCAATTTGGGAATTTCTTATTTCTGAATTGTCTCTAGTCTGGACTGGTGGGAGGCTTTGGCTGAGGCTAGTTACCGTACCATCATCAAAAACATGCCGCCAAATTATTAAGCGTTCCGGCACGATGGCATGTAGAAACAGATGAATGTACCCTGCCGTATCCCTTCCAAGTTAGCCCACTACCATCTTAGACTGCATCGTCACTTACGATCAGGTGAGATCGCAGTCAATGACTATCTTGTCATCGAATAAAATAAAAAAAAAAAGTGTCGCTGTGCGTGTGACTCACCCTTCTGGCCGGCCTTGTACTTGTTCTTGATGGCGGCGAGCGAGACCCCGCCCTCGTCCTCGGAGTCGTCGTGTCGCGCGGCGCCGCGCCCGCCGCCCGCCGCTCCCGCGCGCCGCTTGGGCCGGCTCGAGGCTCGGGAGCGCATCGCGGCCCGGAGCTCCATTTCCTCTTTCTAAAAAAGATTTTTAATTTTTTCATAAAAGCACAAGTTCCTATATGAAACTAGTAGGGCGTGTGGAGGCGCGGTCCGGTTTTTCTGCTCATCAAATAGACTTTCAGGTCCTAATCATTTTCTACCAAAAACCACTCCTCCACTTTTACACTCTCTGAGTTAGACCCCTATGAAATTTGTATAGGCGCCATCTTGAATCCACCATTTTGGATTTTTGTTTCAACTTATTGCCAATTGGATGAGGTTTCGAGTATTTTTTGTTTCAACACCCCCCACCTATCGATCTCACCTATGCGAGCAGCGGCCGGCAAAAGTTGTATGAAAATCCATATCTGTCGTGGTTTAGCGGCCAAATAAATTACATAGTAAACTCATACCTGTCGTGCAATTTAAAAATGGAACGACCTTTTACTCCGAAGCATGACAACCAAGAAGGTAACTTATCAAAGGTTTTATTTAAATTTCGAACTGGCTTGCAAATAGAAAACTGTTTATTGAAAAAAAAAAAAAATTGTTGTTCGTTGTTCGTCATTGATTTTGAAAAGTAAATTGTATTTTAATTTCCGCGCATTATTTGAGAAAAGTACTATACAAGCCTTGGTCAAAACTTGGCCGCTGCAGTAATATACTATTGATTTTTTTTAAATAACTGACCTTAAGCTGGTATTTCCTATCCGCATCTGGATCGCTGCCGACTTGTGAAAGGATCTTAATGGCGGAGGTCTTGGTGGAGCGGTCGGCGGCCGACAACGTCATCTTTCTGTGCGTGAACGAGTCCGTGGAGTGGGGTCTGAAGGACAGCTTCGTGCGGAACACCGCCTGCCCCTGCAGACCTGTCCCTTGGCGGACGAACAGGTGGTTGTGGTCTCCCTGTAAACAGAAAAAGGTTTCATTAATCATTATCAACACATCACTGAGCTCTATAATCTATGGTTTTTTTTTTGATAAAGATTAGCTGTTCCGGTGCAAGGGCGTGTAGAAAGCAACTACAACGTCCACTGCTGGACAAAGGTCACTTGCATGGACATCCTCTCCAAATAAGCGGAAAGCTTGTTCTAGGTGTGGGTACGACAATCTTGCGGCTCGTTTGATGTCGTCAGTCCACACAGCAATAGGGGGAGGGGAGGAGAGGGGGGTGGGGGGTAGGTGGTTGTGGGGGGGGGGGGGGTAGGAGGGGGTGGAGGTAGGGGGCGAGGGGGGAGGGGGGAGGAGAGGGGGATGGGGTCCTGTCAACGCTGCTTCCGTGGGCGCACCTCCAGCACGTTGGGTCCAACTGAAATACTTACATGCAGAGGCTGCTTGTACATGTCGAATATCTCGGAGCCGAGGTGCAGCGACATGCTGCCGTCGGACCACTTCACCATGCGCGCGTTGGACTCCTTGATCGCGTTGCCCTCCTTGTCGAACGCCGTGCGCCAACGCATCGTGTTCTCCACTTTCAGCTTTAATCTGCGAATAGTCATTCAATTTTATTGGTTTGAAGCCTCAATAGCCCAACGGTTAAAGGTGCGGACTGAAATCTGAAAGGCCGCAGGTTCGAATCCCACCCGTTGCACTATTGTCGTACCCGCTTAACACAAGCTTTTCGCTTATTTGGAGGGAAGAGAGGAATATAAGTCAAGTTCAGCTTGGCTAAAATTCTTCAAAAAAAAAAAAAAAACAAACTCCCGCCATCTATTAAAAGTAATCAGAAGTGGTGATTACAAACACCTGTACAAAATTACCAAGTTGGATTTTTTCGATTTTTCAGCTCTTTTTTTTAACCACCCCAAACCCAAACTGCTCATTTCTTGGGAAACTTGACCATCAGCCAAATTGTTCTTTTTCTTGGGAGATTGACCAATAAATCGATATATTCTCACCTGGCTCTACCTTCCTCGTCCAAAGTCTCCTCTTCGTCAATCTCGTCCTCATATGTGTTGGGGTCGTAAGGCCTCGTCTCCACTGACAAGAAGTTGGGCAACTTGACAAAGTGCAACTCCTTGCCAAGCTCCGTCCAAATCTTTGGCATGTCTACGTCTATACGAGTCTCGGGGATTTCCACTTCCTCTTCTTCTTCTGGTTTGTCTCTGGCTTCCTGCTACAATAAAAAGTTCAAAAATTGATTCTATTGTCGTAACTCCAGTGCTTGTAAGTATGCTATATGGTCATCCCCTGCTACAGAAGCAGTTAGTATACGTGAACTACTGGCCTTTTTTTATTGTAAAGAAAAGCATCTAAATAAAGTTTGAATTAAAAAAAGCAAAAGTTTAACAACCGATTAAGGGCATGCTGTGCAACTGGTCCTTCATCGGTTCTTAGATTTTTACATTAAGTTAAATTAAAAACAGTTAAACTCGAAATCATTACCAAAATTAAATATTTTATATTTGAGGAGCGTCGGAACAAAAACCGATAAAGCACATTTTGACTATTTTTTTTTTATCCCAACAGATACCGAACTCACTACTGTGACATTTAGGTTTCGAAACAGTGCTGCCAACACCAATATATTAATAACAATTGTTCATCTTTAAATTGAAAAGCCATAGACTTAGACACATTTTTTCAATTTCCCAAAAAAAAAATTTTTAAGTGATTTATCGGTTTTTGTTCCGACGCTCCTCATTTATGAAGAGACTAGTTGTTGCGCGCGACTTCGTCCGAGTCAATTTCTGTTTTATTTTAAATATGGATAATTTTCCCCGTTTTTGCAACATTTTTCAATGATGCTTCGCTCCTATTGGTCGCAGCGTGATGTTATATAGCCTAAAGCCTTCCTCGAAAAATGGGCTATCCAACACAAAAAGAATTTTTCAATTCGAACCAGTAGTTCCTGAGATTAGCGCGTTCAAACAAACAAACTCTACAGCTTTATATATTAGTATAGATAGATTATCTACATCTAGTATTGTTCAAAAGAATTAAATCACCTCATCACCGCTACCCTTCGCCTCATCACCAGAGCGCCGCTCATCATCAGAGCGCGCGCGACTGCGGCTCCGCGACCGCGACCGCGACCTGGACCGCGACCGCGACCGCTCCGAACCCTTGTCCTTTTCCGCCTCGTTGTCTGTGCTGATGTCAGACGCGTCGCCGAACAAAGCGTCAGCTGTCACTGCAAATGGAGAGAAACGATCTATTGAAGGCTATGATGTTCTAAGGATGAGTTATATAATAAAACTAGCTTTAACCCGCGGCTTCGCTCACGTTAGATTCAATTTTTGAAACCCCTATTTTACCCTCTTCGGGGTTGAATTTTAAAAAATCCTTTCTTAGCGGATGCCTACATTCTAATAGCTACCTGCATGCCAAATTTCAGATCGATCGGTCCAGTGGTTAGAGCTGTGCGTTGATAGATCAGTCAGTCAGTCAGTCAGTCACCTTTGCCTTTTATATATTTAGAAGAATAAAAAGAATAAAATAACAATAATGTCCTCCCGACCGAATCCGGCCACGGCGGCCAATCTCCACAGAGATTAGCCATCTGCGCGGGAAATATTATAGTGCACAAGTGTGTGCGCAAACACAGGTGCACTCTCTATTCCCTCACTCTCATAGCTCGATGGGACGGAAAATCCGACACGACCGGAAAGAGATCAATCGCAGGACCGACGGCTTTACGTGCTCTCCGAGGCACGGGGGACTCACCATCGACTTCCTAACTCCGGGCTAGTACTGAAAATTTCTTGACAGAAAACCCAATAAAATTTTTAAGGATGAGTTATAATATACTCACAAACCAAGCGAAAAAATTGTTCCGAACAACGAAGAGTATATAATAGAGCATGAATTAAATGACATGACAATTATCCGCCATTAGGTACACGCTTCATTAGGAAGGCGTTATCACCTCCCCCCACTCCACATACTAAGTCAGTGGATTTAACCACGTGGTTCAGTTTTGTTTGGCACACGAATAGTTCCGAAAAGTCTCCGGGATCGAACCCGCGACCCCGCTAATTCTAACCACTGCTCGTTAAGATTTTTGCAAGGCGTGTTAATTATATTGCTTTCAAAGTTCCTGTTTTCTTCTTTCCGATGAGTTAATAACTCCATCATGATGAACTTAAAAAAGAAATTAAAATCCTGGAACAGTGATTGATTCTAGTTTGTTAGTTAAAAGCCTCAATAGCCCAACGGTTAAAGGTGCGGACTAGGTTTAGGTTTAAAGAAATTTATTCTCCAAAGAACATTTTGCTCACTTACAGAGAACTTAAAATTAAAATTTATATAAAATTACAAAACATTAAAAAAACAAAAAAATACTATTTTATATTGCACCATGCAAGACAAAGTATGCTACTAATACATTTATTAGAAGAAGTTGCAACCAATTTAACGTGCTATTTTCGGAAAATGACATCTTTCATCTCTTTCTCTCCAAATTTAAATTAGCTATTAAGGATACCTTGTCGAAAACCGACTAGCTACAAGTTGGTCGGTTTTCGGCAAGTTTCTGTTTTAAAATAATTAATTTATAATTTTTGTTCTCCCTTTCTGCTGCACCTGATTGTTGCGTTGTCAGATTAATGTAATCTATAAGTGTTATATAGTCTTTGGAAACTATTTAGGTTTAAGAATTATAAATCTGTTTTTTAGATTTAAGACAATTAACACTGTATGTTTCCATAAAATAAATAAATAAATAAATAAATAAATAAAAAAAACTACGACTAAAAACTAAAAGGTCGCAGGTTCGAACCCTACCCGTTGCACTATTGTCGTACCCACTCCTAGCACAAGCTTTCCGCTTATTTGAAGGGGATAGGAGAATATTAGTCAACTTCAGCTTGGCTAATATTCTTTAAAAAAAAATCAAATTTTCTGGAATGACACTTAGTCGCAGAGGCGATATTATAAAACTTGTCTTTTTTACATAGCTGTAAAATAAACCATAAATAAATACCAGTATCAGGTTTTTCTTGATTTTCGTCATCGGAGTCAACAATCTGCTTGGACTTCTTCTTGCTGGGCTTGCTGCTTGTGTCAGACCCACTGTCGGACCCCTTCTTGCGCTTAGCACTTTTGGACCCCTCGCCACCACTGTCCGAGTCTGACAGAACTGCCCTTTTTTTCTTGTCGGCTAAAACCAAGTAATGAAGAACATTAGCATCTTAGTTTAACAAAAGTCTTCTTGTCTGGTGGGAGGCTTTGGGCATGGCCAGTTACCACCCTACCGTCAAAGACGTGCCGCCAAGCGATTCAGCATTCTGGCACGATGGTGTGTAGAAACCGCTTAGGGGTATGGGTTGAATCTACACTGCCATACCCCTTCCAAGTTGGCCCGCAAACATCTTAGACTGCATTGCTTACCATCAGGTGAGATCGCAGTCAAGGACTAACTTGTCAGTGTATATTCAACCCATAGCCCCAATCGGTTTCTACACGCCATCGTACTGGAACGCTAAATCGCTTGGCGGCACGTCTTTGACGGTAGGGTACGGTTTGACGGTCGGTAGGTCTTTGTAAAATATAAAATGGTCAAAAAACCTTGTCTTTACCTTCACCCGCGTCAGAAGCATTGGAACTTTTTGAACGTGACCTTGAACGACTTTTCGACTTTGATTTACTTCTTGATCTAGACTTTGAGTGTCTGGAGCCAGACCTGAAAATACATTTTTTTTAAGTAAGCGAAAATAAGCGAAAAATAAGCCACCAAATAAATTTCCCTCCAAATAAGCGAAAAGCTTGTGCAAGGAGTGGGTACGACAATAGTGCAACGGGTGGGGCTCGAACCTGCGACCTTTCAGTTTTCAGTCCGCACCTTTAACCATTGGGCTATTGAGGCTTCAACATTTACATAATATTGTAAATATAAGTAACACTTCACTATATAAAATGCTTTTATAAATAAAATCTTAGTCTTAAGCTCTGATCACTGTTATATGTACAATATTTCGTCTTTAATACCAACTTTGCAATTTATAAAGAAAATAGAGTGATTAGTGTTTTTCGGTATTGAATTATATAACTTGATTTTTCTGCAAATTGCTGTGAAATGTGTGCAAATTGGCAGAGTTCGTGTGAATGTGTGTACATTTGAGAACATTATGGAGAGAAAAGAAAACAAGAGTCCTAACCACTATAGAATAGAATAGAAACTAACTAATGCTATCACTGTTTATAAAAACATCATAACATAAAAATAAACAAATTATCATTAACGTAGAACAACAACGGATCTGCATTTCATCAACTTTACAGTACAGCTAATTGAAATAATTTCCGAAATTTTGTTTTTATAAATTTTTAAATAAAAAATCTGTAGCAATGAAGTTTCACATATTACATCCCTTTAAAATGGTTCTGTTTTAAAATAGTAAACAAATAAGAATTGTCAATTAAATGTCCAAATATGCCAAGGATTCATTTTTGGACCTTCTGCAAATCTGTCACTGTACTACGATCATCACGAAATACATACCTTGATCTGCTCCTAGATTTCTCCTTAGCCTCTCCATCATCAATCATGAGGTTCGGAGAGTTTGATCTACTATCAGCAACCTCTGGCCTTGCAGGACTCTTGGACCTTGATGAGGCACTTCCAGATCTTGACCTAGATTTCCTACTCTTAGGACTACCACTACGGGATCGACTTTTAGCAGTCTGGGATTTTGGGCTGGGCGAACGAGATTGGGACCGAGATTTTGGACTCTGTGATCTGGATTTAGGACTTTGCGATCGAGATTTGGGACTGTGGGACCGTGATTTGGGACTTTGCGACCTGGATTTAGGACTTTGTGGTCCGGATTTTGGACTTCCCGAGCGGGATCTAGCACTTGCGGAACCACTTCTAGACCGTGACCTAGATTTTGGGGATTTCGAAGCATTGGACTTTGGGCTGGCATTGGATTTAGGACTGGCATTGGACTTTGGACTGGACGAGCCAGACTTGTTGCTGTGAGCGGAGCCTGATCTCTGAGATCCCGCTGGTGAGTTGGACTTGCTTCGGGAAGCATTCGAAACGTTAGACGATTTTCTTGAACGCCCAGACTTGTTTGATTTAGGAGACTCGCTTCCAGATTTCTGTGGGCTTCTCGATGGAGACCTATAACCAAAAGATCCATATTACATTTTATGTATTGGGCTAATATCGTATTTACATATTAATACGTAACGTACGTATTTGTACGTAACATTTTTATAATAGTCTGCATCAATTAGGTATAGCTCTTTCAACTCACGAAGGCGCGGGGTTCATGGTTGTGTGCCAGTCGTATCTGTATAAGTGTGAGCGAGAGCTTGCTTGCACCTGACCGCTCCCACCTAGGCTCCTGACAGGCAAGCACACTTATGCAATGTGTATGTATACGACGTAACTACAAGCAAAGCTCACGCGTCCTCGTGAATTGCAAGAACTATAATACTCTAAAATTTTCTAACACTTTCCTTGCACTTCAAGTTCCTAAAGGACACAGATTAGTCAGATCAAAAGAAGTATCGTGTGAAGGGTACAGAGACAGTTCACATCAAGTGTTCATAATAGTTAATATTCTTTTTTTTTAGTGGCTTAAAAAATAAATCAGCACAAGGTCGCTTCTCTGCCTTCTCTAAGATATATTTCAGAGAGTGTGCTCAAGAACTATGCAATTTAGTTCCACCATCACCTTTCTGCCACCAAACCGCAAGGCACCGCATAAATCTGCACCACTAAATAGTCAAAATTCCACTCTGCTCACACACTAAGCGCTTTCCTTCCTCGTTTCTAATATACACCGCAAATATTTGTTATGCCTTTCTGGCTTCTATCTTTTTAACTTTAACTTCAGTATCTTTAAATCATAGTAGTCATTCTAGGCAAGTGCGCACCATCTTAGGCTGCATCTTCACTTGCCTTCAGGTGAGATCGCAATCAAGATCTAGTGTATATATTTAAAAAAAAAATAGTATTTTTTACCGTGACTGACTGCCCTCTTTCCCAGAGGGAGCAGGACTAGGGCTTTTGCTGCGACTTCCACTTGATGCACTGTCAGAATCTGAGCCTGAGTCTGTATCTGAAAATATTTTTTTTATTCAATGACACAATAGTTCTGAACTGCAATCTCACCTGATGGTAAGTGATGATGCAGTCTAAGATGGTAGCGGGCTAACTTGGAAGGGGTATGGTAGTGTACACTCAACCTGTACCCAGAGCCAATCAAGTTAACCTTATCATATAACAAGTGTTAATTGTAAATTTAAAACACCCCCACTTGTGAATCTATAGCAGGACTATGTATAATATCCCTGACATCCTGTTACCCAGTTTTCTCTCCCATCATCAGATCCTGCTCCTCGATCCTCGGTCATCATCTAACACCTACTCATTGAGACCATTATAATGAGCCTAATCACAATTTATCTGCTGTACTTTAGTTCTCATATCTGATAATGAGGTTATATATAGATAAAACTTGCTTCAGCAATTCGTTTAATAGTTTGTAGTAGTTCACATGATATTTTTAAAAGAGTTTCTTGCTGGTTCTTCTCAATTGGAACAGTATTCCAAACCAGTGGTTTATTTGAATTAAAAATTATTCTTTTCTATAGCTTAAATATATTACACATATTTAGATAGATATAAAGTTCTCATATCTGATAATGGCTGGAGAAGCTGATGGCAGATGGACATAATATATTTATTATAGATAGAAATTTACAATATTGACACATCAACAAAACATTGAATATTTAATGGATGGGGAATTTTAGATGGCAGATATCAAAGAGGGGATAAAAATTTGAGGGCAAGGAAAGAGAACCATGGACAACATTATCTTCGCCTAATCCAAACTCACATTCAGAAAAGGGAGTTACAAAATAGGTACCTCAGTATCTCTTGTACTTTTTACATGAATTATTTCATACATCTTGTCTATTAGAGTTGCTCCAGTTAAGTGCACCTGAAGCATCTATTTATGATAATGATGGGATATGAACTAAAAACTAGCAATATTAAACGTTAAATATAAAGAAACCGACTGAAAACAAAATAGACTCACCATCAGAAACATTCTTGTTTACTGGGGGCATTTTAACGAGTGCACTTTTTTAATACAATGAATAAATTAACATTAAACCTTATTACAATGAACAAACACTTAATGGTAATATTTTATCGAATTTACAATAATGTACTATACTTTTAGGTTATTTTGTTGATTTCACAGATAGTTGAAGTTGATTAATGATTTGATTGATTTGATAGTTGATACAACCACAGATGTCAGATACTTTTGCTTTGGATACTACGTACGAATTTTTTTTATACCTACGATACAATACAACCAACAACTTCCTGACAAATTTAGAGTTGCCGTATTATAATTCTAAAATTGCCGTATTTTTAGGGAAAATTAAGAAAAATGCCATATTGTACAAAATATTTATTTAGAAGGTTAAAATTTAAAAAAAAATGAAATACATGTTGTTTACATTTATAAATGTGCAGTAATTTTCAATTAAAACTTTAAAAATATGCGTAAAATAGCTTTCACTGATAGACAGAACCACAATAGGTACAATTATTCCGAGGATTCCCCACATATCCCAGAACATAGGTACCCGAGTAAAGGTGAAGAACCAACTTGAATGTGGAACTAAAGATTTTAGATCTTAATTTCTCAAAAATAAGGTTGAATCTATTTGAATATTGTTAACGTTTGACGTTTCTGATCGTGGCGCTTCACTTCACTTTATCTGTGGCAAAAGTACTATGTGATCTATGGTTCACAAGTATGTGCGTTCCATTATACGTTTTTTTTTTGTCTACTTTAGTCTATTACCGTATATTTTAATACGGTAATCAAATAGTTGCCGTATACCGTATTTTTGTTGCCCAAGATCATCTCTTAGTCAATGTATGAATATAGTAGGTAGGCAATAGGCATGCGGTATGAATCTACACTGACATCCACAAAATAACGGAGAGTAGGTACCTTGTAGGTACACTCCTAATTTACTTTTGATAGTGGCTTTTTATACCTATTATAACAGGAAGTTGCTCTCAAAATACAGTATTTGTCTTGAATTTAATAATAAAAAAGTTCCTTATGATTTTTTTTCTAAAACCTCAAAAGTTTTCCGGCTCTCCTGAAAAGTACTTATTTTGTGGGTTACAACGTTTCCGCTAATTTCCGTTGTTTCTTAGGTACATTCCGCGATGCTGTGAGCTACGTGATAAGGGTTAACTGTGATAACTTGATCAATGAGATAAGTTGATATGTGATGGCGTAGACCCTAGCTGCTTGCATCTGTTTCTTCCGAATGTACCTATTCAATGGGACCATTTTTAGGGTTCCGTACCCAAAGGGTGCCAATGGGAGCGTACTCAGCTGTCTGTCAGCGGGCTGTATCTCATGAAACAGAATGTGCACCTATATCTAACAACATATATAACAAAAATAAAATCCTATCCTACTTAATATTATAAATGCGAAAGTTTGTAAATATGGATGTATGTTTGTTACTCTTTCACGTAAAAACTACAACCGATTTGGTTTGGCATAGAGATAGATTATAGTGTGGAATAACACATAGGCTACTTTTTATCCAGGAAAATAAGAGAATTACAAAACCTTAATCCACGCGAACGAAGTTGGGTGAGGGGTCTCCATATAAGAAACGTGATTTTTTCGATGTTTTTTGTTCGACCTGCTGACGCCAGCAACAACAATTCTTCCTCTTCAGAATCTGAAAGCGATTAGTGGGACGACCCGGATGACATTCTGAAATGACGTCTGCACTCGCAATCCACGAAAATTACAATGACATTTCTTTGCGAAATAACTGCAGTGTACTAACGTTCCGCAGATATTTCGCTACCGCAGTAGTTCCGCAGCGACTCGCTGCCGCATACAAACGCGTAGGTGTACTAAAGGCTTAACAATCGCTGTTACAGAACCCTTCGTGTGCGAGTCCAATACACACTTGGCCAGTCTTTTTTCCATTACCAACTTAATTTTACCGTCAAGTCAAACGTAGTTTACGGCGTCGACACTCGACAGTCAGCCTCAACTCTCAGTCAGTCAGTCGAACGTCGCCTCTCGCGATGGACGTGTGTGCCAGCCTGGCGTCACACAAGGCGGTCCTTCTCCGCGAACTATGTGACACAAACGTGCTAGACGTGTTGGTTAAGAAGGGGATTTTCAACGTGAACGATTTGGAAGTGATTACCAGTGCAGTGGACAGTGACAAGTGTAACTACTTCATCGAAGTTGTTGGTAAACTAAGCGCCGCAAAGCTGCGGGAACTTTGCGCGGTCCTCTACAACGAATGCCCGAAATTAGCGAAGGAACTTATGGATGATAGGCGATATGTTATAAATGGTAAGACTAACAATACTATCAGTTTACACTCTCAGCTATTATACCTGACTGCCTTAGACCATTTAGCCCTATGGTCTAGGCCTAAACAAGACGTAAAAAGCCAGTAACAACGTGTTTGGCGAAGCTACCCACCTTCTTCAATATTTCTGTTTTTCGATAGTAATTAGATCAGAACAATATTAGGTATTTTCTTTATTAACTAAGAGGTATCTATTATGTTAATGGTGTAAATGTATGTTGTTATTGCACGTAGTTGGTAAAATAAACTTCTTTTGAGAAGAAAATATACCTAGTTACTTAACAGGAGTTAAGTACCTAACTATATTTTCCTACCTTACCTAGATAGGTACCTACTTAGACGTTGAATTGCACATGCTCCAGTCTTGACTCTTGTGCCGCCTGTATCCAACGACTCTATGACGTCGACGGTCCGCCGGTTGTGGAGGGTCCGTCAACACTTCGCTTTTCGGTGAGATGTCTGCACACCAAGACCTTAAGAGCCCAAGGCATAAAGATAACAATTATGACATCTGCTAAGGATTTTTGAAAACCAACCCTTGTATAGCGGAAGTCGCTTAGAGACCAAAATCGTATCGAAGATTTTCGTAGCCTTGTGTACGAAGGGTTGAGTGTAAAATAGGGGTTTGAAAAATAGAACTTAACGTAGGTAAGGGAAAACTAGTGAACGATAAAAGAAATTAGGTAGGTACCTACCTACCTACTTATATTATTAATTAACTATAATAGTATAATCAACAGAATTTCTGGTCCAGAAATCATAGGTAAGTATGTATTTACTTGATTTCCGCATAGGGTAAAAATTTAAATCTACATCCCGGTTAAACTTTTGAAGAATAAACACAAAAAATCTGGCGACCACGCCATGTTTAAAAATAACGTTCGGAAACAGGGATGAAAGAAAAACTCAAATGGAAGAAAAACTTACGTTATATGTGTTTGAATTTACGTTTTACAGGCAATTTTTATACAATACCTATCTACTAAAATAAATAAAATATAATATTATGTAAAAACTGTGTGTAAAAATTACTTTAATTTTTTTTCTATATGTGTCTTTCTTATTTTATTTGTATTACACTCGTAATAATAATTGATTTGCTTGTGATTAGCTGACTGAGTAGCTTAGAACATAAAGTAGGTGTGTTTCTATGTGTGCGTTCACTTAGTGAACAACCAGCTTTACTATCTAATTGCACGAGACACGAAACTTCGACCAAACACAAGTTTGATTGAAAAATTGCATGTCGATTGTCCAAAAGAAGGGGAGAGTCCGAGATGTAAACCACCTGCTTTACATAAATAGACTTTATTAGAGAGGAGATTTAGGTTTAAATTTAAATAAACAATGGTTTGGAATGACCGCGAAATCGTCAGTTTATTGTATTCAATACGCTATGCGGGTGCGTTCGGAAATTGACCTCGCCTTCAGAACCAATCGCCTAGTGATTCTAACAATCTAAGTTATATTTTATGTGATTTTTTTTTTATTTCTAACAGTGTATTATATTTCAACTAGTAGATTGATCGACCTATCTAAATGGTCAAACAGTGAAAATATCAAGACCAAATAACAAGTTAATGTAACAAAGTTTTTATAGCCTCAATAGCCCAACGGTTAAAGGTAATACTGAAAACTGTAAGGTCGTAGGTTCGAATCCCACCCGTTGCAGTATTGTCGTACCCACTCCTAACACAAGTTTTCCGCTTATTTGGAGGGGATAGGAGGATATTAGACAGCCTCAGGTTGCCTAATATTCTTTAAAAAAAAACCGATTAAATTCGAGTCGACTCGCTTACGAAGGGTTCCGTACCAAAAATACGCCGAAAAAACACGTTTCTAGTAGGGGTATCCCCATTAATTTTTAATTTTTATTATCAACAGAAATACACATTCTGTGACAACTGTCTACCTATAACGCTTCATCAGATACAGTCCACTGATAGATAGACGAACCCTAGTAATAAGGTCCCGTTGGTGAATGAATTACCTGAGTTACCGAGTCACCTATGTTGTAAATTGGCTGTTCACGCAAGCGGGTGCCACCAACGGGAATGGGTCTGCTTTGTCTTCCCATGTTGACATGTGTTGGATTATATGTATTGCATTTTTGAAGCTTCACTTTGGAAGCACTGTATACTTGGCTTAGTTTTGTTACTTATTGTAAAATTATTTTATTTTATTTTATTTTTTGAAAAGAGCAACTGCTGAGTTTCTTGCCGGTTCTTCTCAGCAGAATCTGCATTCCGAACCGGTGGTAGATTTATGACGTGTCATAAGTGCTACAAGGTAGCCTACATGAAATAAATAAATTTTGAATTTGAATTTGAAGCTGGTATAAGGTACCTTCGATGTAAGCTTCCAAAGTTCAACAAAAGTTTGTTTACACCAGCCCAAAGAACGAAATATTTTCACCCTATGTTGACCGTCTTTGTCTACACACTACCGACACAAAAAGTTTGTCGAACTCGAACCCGCTACTCGCCTCACGCTCATTGTCTCGCACGTCCCCTTCCCAGAACTCAAATCATAACAGAACTTGGCTTCTTCGAAAGCCTAGATAATAATAACATGTCACATCCGCATCCATGCTCTAATATTGTAAATGCGAAAGTGTATTTCGACCGCCCGGCCCCTACGACGTAAATATCATCGAAAATGTAGATTTTTCCGTATTAACTTAATTGGCTTCTATTATGCTTAAAATAAGATTTGATTTCTTTCTTTAGCGGGATGGAAAATATAGCATAATTGATTTATCATAATTATATGTATATGGCACCAGCTTTTGCCTCCGCGACTTCGTCCGCGTGGAATTTTTCCTGAATTTTCTTTGCTATAAACCTCACGGAGCCCGAGACCTTTCCAACGAATGCAAAACCGTGGAAATCGGTTCGTGCGTTCTGGAGTTATAGCGTCAGGAAGGAAAACCCGACTTATTTTTATATAGTAGATAATTGGTTGATGATTTACCGTCGATTTGTTTGTTGCTTTATCCATCAGCCAGCTCATGCCCGCGACTTCTTCTGCGTCGATTTATTTTTTAAAATCCCGCGGGAACTTTGAACTTTTTGATTTTTCGGGATAAAAAGTAGCCTATATCACTATCCAGGTCCTCTGCCATAGACTACTTTTTATCCCGGAAAATAAGAGCTCCCGCGGGAATTAAAAAATATTAACCACGCGGACGAAGGCGCGGGGATCATCTAGATTCTAGATGTAAGAAAAAGTGTTTGTTTGTTGGTTTGTCCTTCAATAACGCTGCAACAGAGCTACGGATCAACGTGATTTTTTGCATGGTTATGGTATATTTGAGGACCTCGAGAGTAACATAGGCTACTTTTTATCCCGGAAAATAAGAGAGCTCCCGCGGGAATTAAAAACCCCAATCCACGCGAACGAAGTCGCGGGCATCAGCTAGTTACTTAAATAGGTAGACTATAGCCAAAACCCTTCTTATTCGAGAGGAGATCTGTGCCCAGCAGTTTGAGATGACGATAAATAGGTATTATTCAACAGTGAGTATTTACTTGTGCAAGTAGCTTATACATAAGTAGCTTTATGCAATTGGAATGACGTAACGGCTAATAATATAAAGACAATATTTGTTTATTCAGTCATGATCAGTAACTTGAGCCCGCCTTGTAATGTGTGAATGCTTTGTAAGCAAAAGTCTTGGCTAGTCTTATGAGCAACAAGTTGGCCTACATGAAGTAAATAAAGAATTAGCTCCTAGTTAATACACACTGTAATCTATTCTTTTTAAACATATCCTTACCTACTAATATTATAAATACGGAAGTGTGTTTGTTTGTTGGTTTGTTCTTCAATAACGCTGCAAGAGAGCTACGGATCGACGTGATTTTTTCCATGTGTATACCCATGCAAAAAGCTATCCCTACGGGCTACTTTTTATCCCTGAAAATCAAAGAGTTCCCGCGGGATTATAAAAACTAATTCTACGCGGACGAGGTCGCGGGCATCAGCTGGTAATATATATTTTATAATAAAATATTACTTAATCTACACTTAAGGAAATATCCGAATTTTTAAATACTAATACTAATGGATCAATAATACATCAATAATACATCAATGATCGATAGTACCTACGATGATCGAACTTACAAGTCTCGGGAATCTTGATAGATAGATTATATTTATTAACCAAAATGCAAAAGGTACAATGTGTTAGTAGACACAAAATCGAGCTACATATATATACATTTGTCAGTATAAAAAAAAGACGTGTGGCACTCGGGGACTGCCGCGGTAAAGCTATTGCATAGCATTTTTTATCAACGCCATCTAGCGGTGAGAGGAGTCCCGTGTCAGGTTATTTTCGTTACGGAATTTCTGGATTCGGTCTCCACGCTTAAGGTCTGCGATAGAAGCTATGCAATAGCTTAAAACGAATAAATCTATTGTATTTCCAGTGGTATCACACTTTAATATGTGTGTGTGTGTGTATGTTTGTTCCTTCTTCACGCCACAACGAATACACTGATTTGGCTGAAATTTGGAATCGAGAAAGCTTATACCCAGGATTAACACATAGGCTACATTTTATTCCGGAATTTAATTCGCCGCGGGAATTAAAATCCTTAATCCACGCGGACGAAGTCGCGGACATCGTCTAGTATCCAATATATCTATTCTGTGCTTAATGTCCATAATGTTGCAAAACATATACCGCTTAGATTATGATAGCAATCGTGATCCTATTCGTCACAGAAGCGTGTCAAGTTTTTGCCCACCACTTGTAGGTATAGTCTGTTGTCGTGAACGCTGCGTCTAACTTCAGTATCGTAAACGGGAGATAGATTCATGTGACAATTTCACGGTAACTAAATTGCTCAGGGCCCCAAGTCTGCTATTTTACATGTCATTGTCATGGATCCGCAATACAATTACAATACAATTATCATTGGTCCAAAATTTCGTAGTCTACTAAATTCACAATGGTCGTTTGATTTCTTATAATTGGATTGTAATTCAATCATACCTCGGTATTGCAATTAGCTTAAAAAGCGTTTGCCGAAATAAGTTTCAAAAAAAACTACATATTAAAAACGTTTATTTAAGCTAGATTCAAAGCTAGATGTGTCAGTGGCAAACCATCGGAAAACAATTGTGACGCCATTGAATTAGTAGACTACCAAAATTGCTAAAAGTAGCAATTGGGATGTCATTGATAGGCAATGTAACTACAATTGCAATAGCAGACTTGGGCCCCAGGTATACCTATTTACATTTCGTAATTTGATATTTGTCCGGTCCTCTTTTTATCCGATTGTGGCAAGCAAAGAGGGTATAGTGTTTATCAGTCTATGTATGTATGTATGTATGTGTGTATGTATGTGTGTGGCGTTCTGGAGTTTGTTCTGGTTGTGGCGCACTTGGCCGGTTTTTTTATTTAAAAATCTCCTGATCCTCCGTGATCTATTACAACATCCTTGCTTTCGTCCTTGTTTGTTGCTTTCTAGTGTTTTTGAGATTTTTTATCCAGAACTATATTTGAAAATCAACTTTTGAAACATAATTATATAACGGCAACGCATTGGTGGTGCCTCAGGTGCTACAAATGTTCATGGGCGGCGGTAATCACTTAACATCAGGTGACCCGCCTGCTATTTTGCTCGTTAAAAATATATTTAAAAAAAAATTGTTTGATATCGTAAAGACTGTTGAGGTCTTTACAATATAGCTTATTTATTTATTTATTTATTAAAGAGGTCAAAGAGACACACAAAACAGGTTGAAACTAAAAAGTATGCAAAATATGAGTGCCTCTATACAGCTTATCAGTAACCAAGTAAACTTTTAAAGGGCGTTTTGCGTCGACGTGTCATAATTACCTTTGTTTGATGTTTCAAGATACTTTATCAAAGGGAAACTGGCTTAGAGGGTTCCCCGTAAGTGTGCCCATAGCTCGAGTTACCATACAAACGTAGTTCCATACCAACTAAGTCCTCAAGTAGACCCTTCAAACAATCAAGTCGATCCGTTGCTCTAGGTAGCTGCTGCTTGATTGGACTTATATTAATATTTAGGTATTGTAATAGCTTTAGTACTAGCGTCAGCCCGCAATTTTATCTGCATGAAGTTAGGTTTTAAAATCCTTTGGGAACACTATTTTCCGGGATAAAAAGTAGCCTATGCCACTCTTCAAGTCCTAATGCCCACATGCAAAAAATCACAACGATAAGTGTTGCGTCACATTGCTCCTTTGCTGTAACAGAGCTACGGGTCGACGTGATTTTTTGAATATATTAATTGAGAACCTGGAGAGTGACACAGGTTACTTTTTATCCCGGAAATCCCCGCGGGATTTTAAAAACTAAATCCACGCGGACGAAGTCGCGGGCATCAGCTAGTACTCAATGTAATTCACCGTGTACGATGTATGACTTAAAAAATTCTTATACAGCTGCCTCCCAAAAAAGTCGTCTGATATGCCAAAAAATGCCATAATTAACCCCTTTATATAACAATCACCTGTAGTTGCGTTCATTATGAATTTATGAGTCATAATATGACTCGAGTCATTTGACGGTCAAATGAATACGGTTTGACCCATTAAAATGACACCTTTTCAAATTGATACCGTTACGAAGATGACATTTAACAAGCACAGAAAAGGTAAAAGGTAATTACGTAAGCATACAAAAAATCTACTAAGTGCGAGTTTTCTATTAATATTCCGGTTCCGTTAACTTCTAGTTAAGCCTTTGAGCCCTTTGACACAAAAATGGTCTAAAACAGACGACTTTGACCTTTGATACAGGTTTTTTAATTCCCGCAGGAACTGTTATTTTTCGGGATAAAAAAATTTGTGTTATTCCAGCCTATAATCTGTCTCTATGCCAAACAGTTAAATCGGTTCAGTCGTTGCGGCGTGATTGAGTAACAAACATCCATTCATCAATCCATACATCCAAACTTTCGCATTTTTTCCGCAGTCAGGTTTTTAACTTTTTCTTGTTTTAATATAAACTAGCGGCCCGCTCCGGCTTCGCACGGGTATAAAATATATAGCCTTTGTCATTCACTGATAAAATAGAAATAGATCTATATTAAATCAACAATGTATTTAAGGTATTTAATTAGATAAGGATTAATGCTGTATTGGTTAAAATCGCTTCGAAAATTAGCCATTATTTGTCGTAAAAAGTAAATGACAAAAAAATGTTATTGTGGGATATCCATAAGAGATACACATATACCATCGCGGAGTTTTCTGTAGACCTTTTTAATGTGTACAATACTTAGTACATTATTTTGATAAATCTCGTAGGGTTCAGCCTGCGTTTGCAATGTAAGCGGAAAAAATGTAATTATTTACGACATCACTTTAGAAACCTCAAAAATAACAGTATTTCTCCACTATTTAATGGATGTTATTATACATGTAAACCTTCCTCTTTAATCACTCTATCTATTAAAAAAAACCGCATCAAAATCCGTTCCGTAGTTTTAAAGATTTAAGCGACCAAGGGGATATGGGGACAGAAAAAGCGACTTTGTTTTATACTATGTAGTGATTATTATAAATGCGAAAGTTTGGATGTATGTTTTTTACTCAATCACACCGCAAGGAACCGATTTGGTTGAAAAGCACAGAGATAGATTACAGTCTGGAATAACACATAGGCTACTTTTTATCCCGGAAACTAAGAGAGCTCCCGCGGGAATTAAAAAAAAACTCAATCCGCGTGAACGAAGTCGCGGGCATCATCTAGTAATTATTATAAAAACGAACAGCAATTTCCGCCATGTTTGCTCTTTAAAATGAATTCGGAATTAAAAGGCCCGCAGGATAAACAGTTAGTTTTAAAATGCAATGGTTTTGCACAAAAAAGCGTTTTGGTTAAAGGCATGTGCTTCAAAACATCTGCCCGTAACTTTATCGGTGCTATTTTGTGCAGCTGCCGCGAGATCTTTATTTTATTTCAGACAAATACACTGTTTTTAACTTTAAAGTGGGTTGGAAAACCTGGAGCGTTAAATATAAGGGAGATATTATAGTGCACATGTGTAGACGCAAACACAGATGCACTCTCTATTCCCTCACTCTCATAGTCCTACACGACCGGTGAGAAGACGAAGGACCGACGGCTTTATTTACTCTCTGAGGCACGGGGCTTACACACTGCCTTGAAGACTTCCTAACTTCCTAGAATTTCTTGACAGACACCTAAACTTAATTTAGATATTTTGGTCCCACCCGGGAGTCCATCTTTAGACCAACAAGTCAGTTAAAAGTTAAGTTCTAAATCACTTACATTTCTTTTAAGAATAATAATAACTAGCTTTTTCCCGCAGCTTCGCTCACGTTAAGTTCGATTTTTCAAACCCCTATTTTATCCCTTTAGGGGTTGAATTTTCAAAAATCCTTTCTTAGCGGATACCTACGTTATAATAGCTATCTACATGCAAAATTTCAGCCTGATCCGTCCAGTGGTTTGAGCTGTGCGTTGATAGATCAATCAGTCAATCAGTCAGTCACCTTTACCTTTTATATTATAGGAGCTTATGCCCGCGGCTTCGCTCACGCTAAGTTCGATTTTTGAAACGTCTATTTTATGCCCTTAGGGGATGAATTTTCAAAAATTCTTTCTTAGCGGATCCCTACGTTATAATAGCTATTTGCGTGCCAAATTTCAGCCTGATCCATCCAGTGGTTTGAGCTGTGCGTTGGTAGATCAATCAGTCAATCAGTCAGTCACCTTTACCTTTTATTTATTTAGATATCGTAACTCATAAGAAATAGATCGTGGGTCTATCACACAAAATTATAGGGCTTGTTAAACTGCCGGGGTCAAAGGCCGGTCAACCCGGCTCGTTTAGACTATTGAAGCTATTACCACACTTTACCACGGCGCTCACGGGGTGTGACGATCCGTGAGAATCCGACATGGGAATCTATTCTATCGAACCCGTCTATTTGTGAGGCCTTTTTGCTGCGTGGAATGTTGGTATCGCGTGTTTTGTCTTTTGTGTGACATGACGGTTAAAGCAGATCTGTAGCAGATATTAAATTCCATAGAATTCCAACATCCTTACTTTTATACTAATATCCTTGTCCTTGTACTTATCTTTTTTTTTTGGATGACAGGATAGTCCTAGACTGCGATCTCACCTGATGGTTAGTGACAATGCAGTCTAAGATGGTAGCGGGCTAACTTCAAATCTATTTATAGACGCCATCGTACTGGAACGCTAAATTGCTTGGCGGCACGTCTTTGCCTGTAGGGTGGTAACTAATCACGTCCAAAGCCTCCCACCAGGCCAGACCAGAAACAATTAATTAGAAATTATACATTCCCAAATTGCCCCCGCCGGGAATCGCACCCGTGACCGCCCAGTTATAAGACCAGGGAGGTCGTCAAATATAATTCCAAGATCCTTAGACCCTTACTAATATCCTTATCCTTGCTATTATGTAGGTACCTGAAATAATTACAACGTGGATGATTCAGTAATTTGAATCTTGTTTAGATTTAATGAATCCAAATTCACGAATTAAAGGACTAGGTAAGTACACCTAATTGAGACAATTAATTGAGTGGAATTACGACTGTTTGTAATGCAATAACCGAGACATACAATAAGTACATAACTACATAGTATATTGTGTATCTTATTCTGTTATTCATACATAGGTATTTTTATTACTTAAGTTATATTTGTTTCTAATGTACCTATTAAATCACGTTAAGAACTCGGAGGAATTTTCTCATGATTATAAAAACAATAAATGGTTGCAGTGTGGTTGCAGTTATTGATCTCTAAAATTATTTATTGATACATATTTTTCTTGATTTATAAATAATAAAATAAAGAATGTTAATTATATTAGCCTAGGATATTCGACATAATAGCTGGCCAACAACTAGGCACGTCTCTTGTACGGTTGCAAAATTACGTAATTTTACCGAAAACGCTAGTAAAATACGGATATTTTACGGTAATTTATATATATTACGGTAAAATTACCGGCTACGTATGTATGCTGAAAAGTATAGCGGGGGGTAAGACGAGCGTGTAGTTGAAACATACTTACGTACTGCGAGTCGCACGGCGCGACTCGCACGATGCGACGTTGCCGTTTAGTGCAGTTTGCCTTTATGTTTTGCGCTGTTGCCATTCCGACTGAACAGTGAGCATTCGGCAAGCCGATCGGCGATCAGTTGAATTGTTTTGACTGACTGCACTATACGTGCATTTAGTAAATTATGCCACGAAATCAAGCAAAAGTGTGGGTCACAATAGTTTTGTTAGTAAGAGTTAAATCGTATTTTACCCAATTTTACCGTAATTTACGTAATTTATTTATATTTTACGTAAAATATGGTAAATTACCGAATTTTACGAAAGTAATATTACCGCTTTACATCCCTAGTCTCTTGTTTCAAAAGGTTGGCAGACATGACAATTCACACACCTTTTAAAACATTATGGAAAACTCTCAAACACACAGGTTTCCTCACTCAGGTTAGATTCCAAAAAATGGGGCGAAATCTTAACTTTTCTACATATGAGTCTACTAGAATCAAAAACCGCAATGTCCATATCCGTGTTTTGGCCAAAATACATATATTTTGAATTATTGGTTGTTTGTACATTCAGTGGTTTATGTAGTATAATAAAAATACAGTAAATACATCATGTAATGGTCGCATATTAATGGAATTAAGTAGATTCGTCACAGTAACAAGAAAATTGAATAAATAGTCTGGACTTTGCTGTTTTTGAAATAAACCACTGGACTTTGCTGTTTTTGTTGCACGAGTCTGATGGACATTGCTTATTTTGAAACATACCTATTTTTATGTACTACGCCTGGTTAGTATTGATACTTTGAATAGCAAAGACTATAATCCTTACATCATTTTATAAATTGAAGTCCAGTAATTGAAGAAAATTGGCGGTACTTTTTAACCGACTTCCAAAAAGGAGGAGGTTATCAATTCGGCCGGTATCTTTTTTTTTTTTTCTATGTATGCCCACCGATTACTCCGAGGTTTCTGGACCGATTTACGAGATTTTTTTTTTAATCGACAGAGGAAGCTCGCGAAATGGTCCCAAAAAAATTTTTACCTTCAACTCCTCAAGCCTGATGCTGCAGGGGGAATTCCCCCCTAAATTATGGGACCTTAGGAACCGTCGTTTATGAATTAGTATGCTTGGCCTAAGCATATACTAGATCATAGAACTCCAGGTCCTACTCCTCAATCCTGATGCTGTAGGGTATTGCCCACCCAAATTATAGGGATTTAGGAACTGCTAATCATGAATTGTTATTGTATGTAATAAGCATATACTACACCATCGAGGTCTAGGTTCTAGCTCCTGAATCCTGATGCTGCAGGGTACTGCCCACTTAAACTGTGAGGATTTAGGAACTTTCGCTTGCGAATTGATATTGTTAGTATCAAGCATATTCTACATCGTGGAACTCAAGGTCCTAGCTCTTCAATACTGATGCTGCAGGGGTACTGCCTACCTAAACTGTGAGGAATTAGGAACTGTCGTTTACGAATTGATATTGTTGGTACCGAGTATATACTACATCATAATGCTCAAGGTTCTAGCTCCTCAATCCTGATGCTGCAGAGTTGGGGGAATGACGCTTTCGAATTGATATTGTTGGTACCAACCATGGACTACATCATGGAGCTTAGGAGCTCCATGACTAGGAGTGGACTAGGACTAGGGTCCTAGCTCTTGTGTATGGTTAATAAGTAAATACTGTAGGTACCAAGGTACACTACATTAGTACCGTAGCGTTGGAGGGAGGGGAGAAAGAGAGTAGGAACAAGCTACACTAAAAAGCTTAAAATAAAAATTCTTTTCAAAAAACCGACTTCAAACGCCACTACAAAGTATAAAAATAATTTTATTTTGTACACGTTTGTTGAAGTCGGGCGGGCTTAACTAGAAACGATGAAATCGATGCGCGACGCTTACCTTATGGTGACATAAGAGACACGTTTATTGAAATCGGGCGAGCATCGCGTATCGGTTTCATCGTTTCTATTTAAGCCGCCCGACTTCAACAAACGTGTACAAAATAAAATTATTTTTATACTTTGTAGTGGCGTTTGAAGTCGGTTTTTTGAAAAGAATTTTTATATTTAAAAATAAAAAATAAATTATATACTCAATGTTTAATTAATTTAAAAAGTATATTAAAAAAATATCAAATTAAATTATTAATGATGGTAGCTCCTCTTGGACTTGGCACATCGATTCTTCAGGGTTATCGTCTTCTCCGTCGTCACCAACATTATGACGTAAAGGAATGTCGTGTGGCAGTACTCGAGCAAAATATCCTAAGGTATCTAAACTGCGCCAATCATCGCCGTAATGAGTTTTAAGTAATTGGCCGACGTCTCTCAGTTTTAACTGTTTTATTGAGACTCCTTGTGTCATTACAGTCGGTGCAATCATTGCAGAGGTTTTATTTTTTTTACAAATACTTTTATACTGCCCTAAGTCTTGTCGATAGTGCAATTCACCTCGAAGGCCCACCATGTCACTACATCTGCTGCTTCTTTTTAGATAGAATCTTTTGCATTTAGCAAAAGGTACATGCCACTTACCAACATTTAAAAATATGTCTTTTAACGTGCTTTTCCAGTCGAAGATTTGACATGTTGTTGCTACGTTAATAACCGTTGCATGTTGACTTACTACATCTATGTATTCACTAGGATTTATAATATTTTCCCTTTTTCGCAGTTGCTTTTCAATGTGGGCAAAGACTCGATCAGCGGGAAGAAATGAGTGACCCACTACAGGGAATACTATTTCTATAATTTTAATTTGCGTTGGTGCATGATGGACTAACCATTTCGAAAGCATAGCTATTAATATAGAGTTTTTATTCTGTCCGGCGCATCCATCAGCCATAATCCGAAGTAAATTACATTCAGGTGTAAATTCAGTATTACAAAGTCGATGAAAAACTGCAGATGAAATTAGATTTGAATCCTTTGCATATTCATCTTCGGTCCAGCAGTAACTGAATATATTTTGCCTCGTCAATGATGATTTTGAACTGCCTTCTACTATTGTGAAATTAAAAAAATAAAGTTGTCTTGAGTAATAGGTACTCTGATCAGGAATTTTAGGCAATACCATATTTTTTTGGCAGTCAAAGGATATTATTTTTATTGAAGGGTCTTCTGTTTTCAACATATCAAAAAATGCCTTTGCACGTCTCTTGTGGACTGTTTTTTCAATCATCAACTGACTTTTATCAGGCTCTTTCGTGACTTTTAATTTTTCCGTCAACTGCAAACAAGTTGAACATACATCAACACGTGGTGACCCAAATCCTAAATTGAAACATGTATTAAATATGTTTCGGAAATATAAGGCCTTTACTTTGAGATGTTCGGCTGTCTGGTCATTATACATTTTGGCCATTTTATTTATGCTCAATTCTGACTGCAAATACATTCGCTTAGAATTGCCTCTGCAATAGTGAGCTTCAGTGCATTTAAATTTCTTAATGAATGAAATTACATTTTGTTTCTTATCTTCGTATTTATGTGACTTATGGTCACCACCACGGTTTTCCTTTGGGAATTTGCCTTCTAAATAATAATTCTTTACCACATTTTCTATCCGATACCTTTTGATGTGCAATATTTGTAAAAAAGCTTTTTGGCAAACAAATATCATCTTTTTTTGAGATCTACAGTAAATCCTGTACATTCTTTGCATAGCTCTGGTATTGTAATGCTTAGTATTAGACCGAGGACGACGACGTTTTGTTTGCACAGCTATAACATGTTTTAATATGAACATATCTTGTTTTACTTTGTCCTTTACGGCATAAAAAGATTCATGAAAAGATTGTAAGTCATTCATACTAATTTCAGAGCATTGCAGCTTTTTGTCTTTATGTGAACATGTCGGCTTAACAGGTAAGTCTTTTGGAGCGTATCTGGAACAACAAAATTTCAGATCTGTACTCATTTAGTTTGTTTAATATTTTTACCTGCTACGTACGGTGATACGGTATCATTAGGTAGGTACAAATTTATTGTTGCTGAGAAATTTTTAGAGTCGCATACACATGTTTTTACTGTTTCATTATGCTTCGATGGCAAACTAAATTTAAAATAAACATACGAACAATGACGATTGGCTTCATAGTATACTATACTATACTAATACTCAGAATATAATACAATATCTACGTTTAGTAAATTGTGATAGGCGATTTGTGTAAATGTAATTAATTTCCGTGTTGAAACAATGAACTTTGGCCAGAGACTTTGATTTTATTCGCAAAGATATTTTAATAGTCTATAAATAAAATATAAATAATCATAAATGAACTGTATCATAAAAAAAATGCAAATTTTATGTTTAAATGGGGTGAAAATTTTATTTTTGTATATAAATTGTACAATAAAGGACGATCTAAAGTCATTATAAACTGAGTTTGAAAACTTTAAAAACAAAGTATCAAAACTATCTAATTGTGATTTACTCACCGGTCATTTTTGGCCTTGTTTTTTTTCCAATTTGCACTATCAACTCGGCGTTTTCGAGCATCTTTATTATCCACCACTTGGGGATAACATTCCATAGTTCGTTTATTTATAAAAATTATAGCCTACAAATCTGTTTTAACACATCAACAACGAAATAAACGAGAGCACTCCAAACAGCAAATACCATATTCCGCCATGTTGTTTACGCGACCGTGATTGGTTGTGATGGACAATGCTTGTTCAGATACATACACAAGTGGACAATGCTGTTTTTGTAGCAAACATCGATTTTTAAATGTGAATTTCTATGAGACATTGCGGTTTTAGTTCCATATTGAATAAATAGATGTTTTATTTTTTCACTGGAGATTCATATGCCATAGACAACACAATTTCGGTTTTTTATGGACATTGCGGTTTTTGATTCTAGTAGACTCATATACCTAATCTTAATTAAATTGTGAAGAAATGACGCTGTACAGCGCGAACAGCGAGTTTTGTCATACATGTTTTTTCTGGTTTGGCGGATTATAACAAAAAAATATTATTTTTTCTTTTTACATTAGGCTATCACCTTGATTCTAAATTGACGCCTTTCTTTTCTACAAGAATTTCTATACAAAATTTCAATTCTCATATAAACGAGGCTGTATGGTCTTTGACCTTTGCCTGAAATTGCTTTTGTATTGAAGTCACCGAATCAATGCTTTTTTTTACAAAAACAGTAAAGCGTACTCAATCTGTTTGGACACGGTAGTATTGAACCAGGTTCAATGATTCCGAAGCTTTTCTGTGTAAATTTTAATTACACGCCAGTGTTTAGTTAAGCCAGAATTGGTTCTAAAATAAACTTCTTGCTTAGGCAAGTGATGTAGGTACTATCCAGTAGAAATATGTATAGCACATCAAGCTTTGGAAAGGGATAATATAATGGATTGGCTGGCTCCTGCTCCGTAGAGTGTCGTCTCTGTGGCACGATACGTAAAAACGATGTACATATTTGAGTGACAGTGACGGGGCTCTACGAAGTCGAGGCTAACTGATTGTCTTTTGTGGCTATAGTCATTTCGTGGGTTTGCGTGGCTATGGCAATGAAGACAATTGATAAAAAAAAAACTTCATTAGCACGAAAATCGTTCGTCTTACTTCAAGAAAAAAAGGTTGCCAAGACCTTCTCCATAACTTTAACAATAGTATCAATAATAGGTACCTAGTTCAATCCTTCTAATATCTTGATTATCAATAACTAGCTGATGCCCGCGGCTTCGCTCGCGTGGATTTAGTTTTTCAAAATCCCGCGGGAACTCTTTGATTTTTTATACCAATGTAAAATATCACGTCGATCCCTTGCTTTGTTGCGGCGTGATTTAACTTTCGAACGAAATTAACGTGTTCTTCCAGAGGCGTGAAACATTTTAAGAATGTGAACGATAAAAAATCTACTATGCAAACCGAGTGGAGTTCTTCTTTAGGCTTTTCGCATAGGTATTTTTATGTAATAGATTTATAAATACATATCAAAAAATCCGAGACCGGCGGGATTCGAACCCACATCTCTCTGGGAATCGCGCCCGAGTGTGTTAACCGTTACACCACGGCCGAACCACACGTCAGCCACGAAATTAGTGATATGTATCTACTTTTTCAATCAGTTTTATAGCAACTGTTAGCGACATCTAGTAGCGACACATTACAGTTGTCGATCTACTTTTTCCAAGACACCATATTACAATGGAGCTCTTAAGAAATTATAGATGCCACATTGTATTTTGCCACAGGTATTTTTATGGGTTAAAATTTTGGTTAAATTAAATTGTTTGTAGTTTAACCACGTTTGCTTAGTCTCGCCGAAACGTTAATAATAGGAGACGCGATTTTATCGTCACGTAGCTACCATCTGTGGGAACTCACCGCTCTAGTTCGGCGATAACTTGCTCTGATTTATTATTTACTGACAATTTATCACAAAATAAATCCCACTATCTTATTGTAAGTTCGGTAACAAGTCACGCAAAAGTCCTGCCTACCGTCTCATTGCGTATTTTTATCGACGCAACTTTTGGTGAAATATGTTTTGTGGAGGCAAAGAGATTTTTAGCTCGCTTTTCTATTTGTCGAGATCGAGCAAGCTGCTATTGTTGCAAAACTTTTCTTATCTGCTGTACTTAAGTGATATAATAACACAAACATAATAGGTAGGTATCTATATATATAAAATTCAAAGTCCTGACTGACTGACTGACTGACTGACTGAATGAGATATTTTTACAGTTGGTTCCTTTTATGACGTAGGCGCACACTAAGAAAGGATTATTGGAAATTTCACCCCGAAGGGGTTTAAATAGGGGATGGAGTTTATATGAAACTCCGTCATTTTTCAAGCTGTTTCCATCAAAGTTGGTATTTGAGCTTTCAGTTAAAAATAAAGAAGTACGTGTGTCACAGTTTTTGAAAATTCCACCCCAGAATCTAATTCCACGCGGACGAAGTCGCGGGGGCAAAAGCTAGTTTAGTTATAATATTACTTTGTTTATTATAACTTCATTTGACGTGAATCCATAATCGTTCTACATAATTTATTGATTTATGAATAATTATAGAACGATAATATTATTCTCAATCGCTGAATAATGTTTCATCGACGAATAAAGTTGACGTTTTGGCAGCTTTTGTATAGGCAGTCTGTCAAAATGGCAAATTAATTCGTCGGTCAACGTTAAATAAAAGATAGTGAAGACGCTAAAGATAATAAGAAAAAAACCTTAGGCACTAAGACCGCACTCTCACTCAGCTCAGACTCAAGACAGAGTTAAAACGAGACAGATTTATGTCAGAGCGTATTTGTGTCTCGTTTTAACCTCTAACTTAAGTCCGAGCTGAGCCAGAGCACGCCCTATAGATCTCAGCATGAATTTACTTAAACATGAACATTTAGATGAATCAACTAACAACACAGAGAAATCTATACTAATAGTATAAAGCTGAAGAGTTTGTTTGTTTGAACGCGCTAATCTCAGGAACTACTGGTTCGAATTGAAAAATTCTTTTTGTGTTGGATAGTCCATTTATCGAGGAAGGCTTTAGGCTATATAACATCACGCTGCGACCAATAGGAGCGAAGCATCAGCGAAAAATGTTGCAAAAACGGGGAAAATTATCCATATTTAAAATATATTCTTTTAAAAACTTCTATCGTAATAACAGAAATTGACGCGGGCGAAGTCGCGGGCAACAGCTAGTTCTTGAATATGGATAGTGGATGTAGTAGGTACCCGAATATTCCAGACGACAAATATTTTCGACAAGACCAGTATGTAATGTACCGACTATTTAGACAAACAGAAATCAAATAAAGTAGGACTGCTTTATTCGATTTCTGTTTGTCTAAATCCAATAAGAAGCATTTTCTCGGTTGTTTTCATTTGTAGAAATATTTTAAGGGTTTCGAAGTAGGTAGGGAAGGCATTTAGGATACGACTGAAATAAAACGTAATATACTAGATGATGCCCGCGATTTCGTTCGCGTGGATAATGGTTTTTAATTCAAGCGGGAACTTTTTAATCTCCCCGGATAAAATGTAGACTATGTGTTAATCCTAGGTATGAGCTATCTCCGTTCCAAAGGATCCGTTCCGTTTGGATAAATCTGTCCAGTAGTTTTAACATGAAACAGTAACAAACATACACACACCCAAACACACACACACACACACACACACACACACGCACGCTCACACACACTCACACACACACACACACACACACACACACACACACACACACACACACACACACACACACACAAGCAAACCTTCGCCTTTATAATATTAGTGTGATAAATCGTGGAAAAAGCAAGAGGCCTATCGACAAAAGTTCTAGCGCTACTACATAGTATATTTAACCGTCATTAATTGCAGTATCTTTTAACAAAATATCCTTTTGTAATCTGCCGCCCTAGCCATATTACAAACGTGTCGTCTCTTTCTACGATCGCTTACGCTAGAGCAGGGGTTCCCAAAGTTTTTATATTTATATTACGTTTGTAACATGGCTAGGGTGACTACATAAATAATCCTTTTCAACGGTAGATACTCCACAGACCACAATCCCTTGTGTCGACCTAAAGTACAACAAAGGATTCTGTCTGGTGATTCGCTGATTTGATTAGTCCCATTCAGCGAATGGCCTAATTGAATGGCCTAATTGCTGTTAATTTGTTTCATTGAACTCTTTCGATGAATGAACTCTTAAGCTTGAAAGTAAATCGAAATCACTGCCAGTTATGATGCAACTTTCAATATTACGCTTAGTTCGAGAGGTATTAGTCATGTTCAGTATGGAATTCTTTAAAAAAAAAAACGTGTGGCACTCGGGGACTGCCGCAGTAAAGCTATTGCATAGCATTTTTTATCAACGCCATCTAGCGGCTCTCCGCTAAATGGCGTTGATAAAAAATGCGCCATCTAGAGGCTCACCGGATAGGAGTCCCGTGTCAGGTTATTTTCGTTACGGAATTACTGGATTCGGTCTTCACGCTGGCCTGCGATAGAAGCTATGCAAATTGCAATAGCTTAAAAAAAACCAGTCAAGTGTGTGTCGAATGTCGATGTTGGGTCAAGCGCAATGTAGGGTGCCGTAGTTGTGCCCTTATGGGTAAAATGATTATTTGTAGTAGTGCCCTTATGGGTAAAATGATTATTTGTAACGCACGACGAAAAAAATGGGTGCTATAATGGGTTTGAATCTGTGTATCTATGTGTTTGTCTGTTTCCTCGTAGCTCCCTGACGCGACCGATTTTGATACGGCTTTTTCTGTATGAAAGCTAACGTGATAGAGATGAATCAGAAGCAGAACATATTAAAATTTGTTTCCTTTTAATTCTGTCTCAAGACAAGCCAATCAATCACAACCTTGGACTTGCGCTCCATGTTACTGAAATTCTCAAGATTTTTTGTATTTCATTGGAGATCTAAATGAATGACATCAACGTCTATTATAAAAGTACTTGAGGATGACTTGAGACGCGCGCTCGTTATTTATCATTCATCATTAATCACGGTAACTACGGAGTCAGTCAGACGTATCCAAACAAACGCCTACACGGACAAGATTATTTATCAAGAATCTTACATCCCAGTATGGAAGCAGTATGCTTACAACATAATGTTATTAACTTATTTACATACACGTACATCGGCGTGAATCTACATAACATATTAAATGCAGATAAAACTTTACATTTGTATGAAGTTAAAGGCTATTCACTAGGGCAAAAACTGACGTCTAACTATCACCATTTCCAAGTAAGTAGGTATAGTTATTTCAATTCACGAGGGTACGCGGCTCATGATTGTGTGTGTGTCGTATCTATATAAGTGGGAGCGAGAGCTTGCTCGCGCCTGACCGCTCTCACCTAGGCTCCTGACAGGCACACTCACTAACCACAAGTAAAACGCTCGTAACTTCGTGAGATAAACGTACTACCTACCTAATCGTTTGCCCGCTTAAATTTTAAAAATCCCGCGGGAACTTTCTATTTTTCCGTCATTTATTCTTTGTCAGAGAAGGTCTGAAAACAACCTATCACTCTCCAGGTTCTCAACTATACCCATGCAAAAATCACGTCGATTCGTTGTTGAAGGACCAATCATCAAAAAAACACACTTTTGAGTCAATATTATAATATTATATAGATTTAAGAGTCACATGGTCACATGATGATGAGATGAAGAAACCAAAATACAACAATCAGTGAGAGTTCACTGATTGTTGTATTTTGGTTTCTTCAACTCTAGTCCTAATTATTATTATCAAAAAAGTATACAATTCTTATCTTGTTATTTCCGTTGTAGTTATAGGTATTTGATGACCTCTTGTTGTTACTTGTTAGGAACTTAAATGTTTAATGATAGTGATCCAATTAGTCAACATGACATGCATTCATTTGAGAATATCACATCATGATGATCTAAGACATAACGCAATAAGGAGAATAAAATGCATAGAAATCAATGCTTTTAATTTAAAAAAAAATTAAGAACTATTATTTAACTTAATAGATAGTCCCAACAGTTTCGTTTTCGTTTAGATTTGCTTTTTCAATATCAACTTATTCCGGGTCTTTTTGTTCAAGTGTCGCATCTTCAAAATCGTATAGTGATATTTGGCGAGAAATTCTCGGTTCTATTCCGAATTCATATTCTTTTATATCGACGTTACCTCCGTTCTGGTCAAAAATTATTGGCTTTATTTCTGTTGATGTATCTTTGACTTGATCTTTTCCTTGATTGGAATTAGTTATTGAATTATCTGGTATGAGACCGTTACCTAGAATGGGTTTAGTATTAAGTGGTGGAACGATTTCGTTAACATTAATTGAAGGTTTTGAAGCGGATACTAAAAGATCGTTATCTGTATTTTGGGGTTGAATTTGCTGTGGTATATTTTTATTATTAGCATGTTCATTATAATTTGGTTTGAGATAATTCTTCGGATTGATGAAGTTGCTTAAATCAGCGATCATTCCCTTTTTTACCTCCACTATTTCGTGCACTGTGTTTACAATAACGTTTCCTTTGGCTAACTTATTTGCCTCTTCGCCTACTGACCCAAGAAAGTCCTTTATAAGACCACATTTTGCGCATAATAATATTGAACTTAAACAAAGGGTTATTGCAAACTTCATTTTAAAATTTAAACTATCACTGACACGTTTGCTCTGGTTTCTGTTTTGATCAATACTAAATGAAGAAATACATGATAAAATATCATATTTATCAATATTACAGGATATTGAGAGTGACCTGCCTTGATACTTGGTTTATACAGTAATTATTATTTATTTGCAAGCTATTAGTATGATAAGGATTAATTAAACATTGAAGTAAATTCAAACATAGAAACTAAACTGTGATAGCTAGGGTTCCGATTCCAGTTTTAAGTTATTTTAGTTCAAAATGTATTATTGTAAGGAGTTGTTGAATTTAAAAATTAAAACAATAAAAATGGTTAATAAAAGATTTGTTTATAGTTATTAATTATGAATACACATTATCATAACATTGAGTAAAATATTACTAAGAAATTACTTATACTTATTTTAACATTTTAGTTTCGTTTGATTATCGATAGATAGAGAGATAGCATTTCCTTTATTAGCACTCATTTCGTTTTATTCTTTTCAGTAACAGTCGGCTCTTTAGCTGGTGTACTCTCAGAAATGAGAGATTCGGTACTTTTTTCTTCAATATCTTCTTTTTTGTTAATTTCATTTGTAGTCGCAGTATCCTTCTTTGGCTTTGCTTGTTCAGTAGTTTGTTTTTTATTTTCATCTTGATTCGCTGGAGATGTTACCCGTTGTGTTGTCGTATCTTGGCGTTTAACATCTTTCTCGTCATTTTCTTCGACTGGTTCATTATTTTTTGACTGATCATCATCATTCTTACTCGGGCCAAGCAAATCACCTAAGTCTTCAACTATTCCTTTGGTTTGCTTATCCAGAGTTCCCACAATGTTTTTTACAGCATTTTCATTCGATAAATCAAGTTTTAAACCGCCTAATAAACCACATTTTGCATAGAAAATAAAGGAACTCAAACAAATGAAGATTATGAACTTCATTGTATGGCCGCGTTTGCCTCAGTTATTGCTTTGATTGAAACTGGAGGAAATGCAAAATTATTATCATCGGCACAGGATATTGAGGGTAACTGGGGACAGTTAACAGCCGAGTGACGACAGGAATGAAAATTAGCGACAATTCTACTAACGACTCCGATAATTTTTCTGATGGCAGCCTGTTATGAAGTTTTCAGCTATCTCTTCTCTAATTCCTATACCACCTCAGTGTAGCTATAGGATTGATAATGGCAAGAGTGTGATGGGCTAGGTGCCTAGTTGCGACAGCACATAATAAATTAGTCGCATGTGCTGGTTAGGCAATGTTGATCTTAGTCTGGATGAGTGTTAATATTCCAAGAAAAGCTCTTCTACCATTTGATTAATGGAAAGAGCATGACCCAGGGACGAGGAATATGACGCAGGGACAAACAAGAGTTACGTTTTATCCTGCAACTGTTGTCTGTCAATACGGTATTTTTTTTATTGGATAACAAGTTAGTTCTTGACTGCAATCTCACCTGATGGTAAGTTGCGATGCAGTCTAAGATAGTAGCGGGCTAATCTTGAATAGTTAAGTTACAATCATTTTATGTTTCCTGAGTAAGATGCAAAAAGAAAAAGTCGCAAATGACTTGTTTTTTGAGGACGTGAACGAGTTTTCAACATAAAATCTTTACAGATTCAAACGACGTGATTGAATAAGGCGAATGATTGAATTTAAAATTAATGATTTCCGCTGTTTTGAAATCAATATGCTAAGTAAGGCGTAATTTATATCGAGTAGTGTAAATCTAGGACATAAGATAATCATATTCGTTAAACTTTAGTTTGACTTTGAATATTTCGGGGTTTAAGAGTAAAAACTTAAGTTTTAATCTCCTATAAAATCCCGTCTTAATGCACTTCTAGCACATCTGAAATTATCTAGGGTAATTTTATCACCCTAGGTATTAAATTTCAGATCTCTTGAACTAATGGGTTTGGTAAAATAGTGGACAAAATAAGTAATCGGAAACGATCTCAATAAGGCTTTTCGCTTTTATTTTTTTAGGTGTATTATACATTTCAATGTGTGACATTTATCCCCAGTCTACTCGTTGCAAAATAATATTATTTTGTTAAATAAATAATTCCATGAACTAGATTTAAGTGACCTAAGATAAAACATATTATGATACCTAATTAACTAGATAGTTTATTTATATAATACAACATGACTATCTTTTACCCGCGACTTTGTTCGCGTGGTGTAAGCTTTCGTGGGCACCCTTTTTTTTCCGGAAAATAAGTAGCCAATGTCACCCTTCAAGTCCTCAAGTGAAACCATGCAATAAATCATGTCGATCCATTGCTCCTTTGCTGCATGATTGAAGAACAAACCAATCAACAAACAGTACAATATCAGTACGGATGATGAAATCAGCGGCGATCTTCACTACAATGATTGCTACAATGCAATCATTTTTAGACAACAATAGTTTGTGCTTAATACATACACATACTGCGTAATGGTTCCTTTGTTTTAATTACGGAATACTGAAAATAGCTCCCTTTCATTTAAACTACTATTCATTACATACCTAGTTTACCTACCTAGGTACTTAATTAAAGTGCACTCGTAAAAGGTGGTAAATGGTAAAACGCTGTGAAAGGTCAGCAAACTTTACACGCGTGTTAACAAACCACAGAGTATAAACAAACAGCACTAGCCTTTTATATTTAGTTGATAGTAAAATGCACGTGTTCTATTTGTAAATAAAATGCTGACTATTTGCTGGTATTTTTTATGCCAACCTTTTGAAGAGAATTTTTGTTTTATTTGCACGGATTTAGGTTGGCATATTTTTTTTTTTAAGCTATTGAATAGCTTCTATCGCGGGCCAGCGTGGAGACCGAATCCAGAAATTTCGTAACGAAAATAACCTGACACGGGACTCCTCTACGGTGAGCCGCTAGATGGCGTTGATAAAAATGCTATGCAATAGCTTTACCGCGGCAGTCCCCGAGTGCCACACGTCTTTTTTTTTTTATTCGATGACAAGATAGTCCTCGACCTGATGATAAGTGACGATGCAGTTTAAAATGGTAGCGGACTAACTTGGAAGGGGTATGGCAGTGTAGATTCAACCCATATCTCTAATCGGTTTCTACACGCCACATTGCCGGAGCATTGAATCGCTTGACGGCACGTCTTTGACGGTAGGGTGGTAACTAGCCACGGCCAAAGCCTCCCACCAGACAATAATAATGCTGCTAGGTAGTATTCTACACACAGTAGACATAACAGCTCTAAATTGCTACCCTTTTCCACGGGAAAAACTATAAAAAGCATAGCACTATCTTTAGACCAGTCAATTCAGTTTTGTTACCATCAGTGAGCGTATTCTCTATTACGATCGCAATCACCTGATTGGCTGCATCAATGCATTTTAACCCTCCTATTGGTTAAAATGCATTGATGCAGCAAGAACGCCATAAATTCAGCCAATCAGAGGCCATTGCGATCGTCACACTGATGAAATCATTTTTAGAGATTACATACTACTCTTGTACAAACAGAATTAATACCAACTACCATAGTATTATAGTTACTAGCTTTTGCCCATGACTTCACCCGTGTAGAGTTAGGTTTTTTTAAAAGATAAATATTTCTGCATTTTATTTCTAAAACAATGAAATATTTACTGTTGCGCATTTTTATACCGTACTTTAAATATACTTAGCTTACTTACTTAATAAATTTCATTTCATTTCATTTCAGCTTACTCTACTCTTTCAGTAACTACACTAAATAATAACTATCAATAACAGTATGCAATAACTATCTAGACTTAATTAGCACTTATGGGTAACTTTACGATACATTAACTCTATCAGTTATTTTATATTTACGAGTTCTAAGTTAATATTTATTTAGGTAGATGTACTACTTACATTTCTCTAGAATGCATTTAAACCACGGGCTTTTCATTAGTTTTCTAGCAACATTGCAAAGATCGTAAAACTGTTAAGTTATGCTAAGTGAATTCTAAGTTACGTCATTCAAAACGGACAGTAACGCACCATTGCAATTGTGAATGTGTACCTACTTTGTTACATTAACTTTGACTAGCAATTAACCGCAACTTCGACTTAATTTAGAAACTGGCTATAAAATTGCGAAATAATATCCTGTAAAAGATTTTAGGTAAGTACATACACATCAATAAATGTATAGGGAAAAAATAAAAAAACAGACAACATGATTTCATTGTATTATGTTGTCTATTTTGTTATGTTACTGTAATCTTGTTTAGTTGTAACTGAACTTAATAAACTTCTTTATCTTTATTCCATGTCCAAAACCTTCACATTCTGAGAGAAGAAACATTTATCCGTTATATTACGACACTAGCGGCCCGCTTCGGCTTTGCACGGGTATAAAATATATAGCCTATGTCATTCACTATTAATGGATGTCATCATACACAAGCTTTTGCCCCGCGACTTCGTCCGCGTGGAATTAGGTATTGGGGTGGAATTTTCAAAAACTGTGACACACGTACTTCTTATTTTTAACTGAAAGCTCTAATACCAACTTTGATGGAAACAGCTTGAAAAATGACGGACTTTCATATAAACTTCCATCCCCTATTTAAACTCCTTAGGGGTGGAATTTCCAATATTCCTTTCTTAGTGTGCGCCTACGTCATAAAAGGAACCAACTGTAAAAATTTCAAGTTTCTAACTTCAGTAGTTTAGGCTGTGCGTTGATATCTCAGTCAGTAAGTCAGTCAGTCAGTCAGTCAGTCAGTCAGGACTTTGAATTTTATATATATAGATGATATAAACCTTCCTCTTCAATCACTCTATCTATTAAAAAAAACCGCATCAAAATCCGTTGCGTAGTTTTAAAGATTTAAGCGTACATACGGACAGAGAAAGCGACTTTGTTTTATACTATGTAGTGATACGGCACCCTAAAAGTGCATGGAACAAGGTACATCATATTTAGAAAAAGTTAAAGCTATCCTTTTAAAAGTACTATGCAATTCGTTCTTCTTTTCTACCAGAAAAAACTGACTTATATGTATATTTATGTAATTATTATTTAACTCTTCAAAATAAGTACCCATTTTGATAAAATTAATTCCCTTCTCGATGATCGTAGAGTGAGTAGGTAATGATCCGCCATATTGGATTCTTGATGTCACATTGAAATTTTGAATTTTAGGAGTGGTCCTAGAAATCTTGAGAGAGAGCCATAAAAATTCTAATCTGCTGTATTAATTAAAAAACATAATTACGAAACGTCAATAGGTAGGTATAAAAATTGCTTAAGTGCACAAATGCAGTTTTTGTGTAACAAAACCTTGAAATTGATACTGTTCGCAATCAGGCTAGGCAGGTAACCTAGACTTTCGACTGGTTTAAGTAAAGGTTTTGTAAGATATTAAACGGCAACATTTCGCAATGCTTTATTATCGAGCGGTGACTGAATCATAGCCCGCTATCACTGGATGTAAAAAGACAGTTAGATAACAATAAAGTTGAAAATTCTTCGTTATTCCGGGATAAAAAGTACCTAGCACCGACATACACTGTCCAGTCAAAAAATGAAAGCCACTGACAATATTCTTTCCACTGAAGATTTACTATGAAGTAGTAAATGACATGATAAAAAATGCCTATGGTCGATGATAGGCAGTGAGTTACAGGAAATCAGCCCCCAGGACCTTAAATTATATTTACTCGTATACTTATGCAAAAACCACCATGATGGCCATGTATGGATTGGTAGACTTCACACATTTTAGCTTTCGCTGCCGCTGAAAGTAGCCAGTTTACCCTGTCCCTTAGAGGACATGACTCTCATCAGGCATGCAAGTTTCGTCACGATGTTTAGCAAGTGTTATAGTTTACGCGCCTAACTCCCAAAAAGTCTAAAACACATCTAACGTGGGACCCTCTGAAAAGGAAATCGATGTCTTAACCACTGAGATATCACCGCTTATAGTAGAATATAATAGAATAGCTTTTTAATCAAAATCAAGCTATAACAAAGTGCTTTTGTGAATCTACCACATTTAGTAGGTAATGTGCAGAAAACCAAATATGGTAGGACGTATTGCTCCGAACTGAAAATAAGAAACACCTTTGTCCGTCCATTCTCGTCCTCTTATTATAAGTACGTCACGTTTACGATGCATTGTGTAAAAGTGTACACAGATTTGTTTACGTCGAGATGTCATAAATCGCCTCATGACCGCCATGTTGTTATTAAGTTTCGTTATAGCCCTTAGAAAGGACAAAGGACAAAATGTCGTAGACTCTATTATTCAACAGTTTTGTGTCAGTCAGAATATCACGATATTTTTTACAGTTAATCACTACATAGTATAAAACAAAGTCGCTTTTTCTGTCCCTATTTCCCCTTGGTCGCTTAAATCTTTAAAACTACGCAACGGATTTTGATGCGGTTTTTTTTAATAGATAGAGTGATTTAAGAGGAAGGTTTATATGTATAATAACATCCTTTAAATAGTGGAGAAATACTGTTATTTTTGGGTTTTCTAAAGTGATGTCGTAAATAATTACATTTTTTCCGCTTACATTGCAAACGCAGGCTGAACCCTACGAGATTTATCAAAATAATGTACTAAGTATTGTACACATTGAAAAAGTCTACAGAAAACTCCGCGATGGTATATATCTACCTCTTATGGATATCCCACAATAACGTTTTTTTGTCATTTACTTTTTACGACAAATAATGGCTAATTTTCGAAGCGATTTTAACCAATACAGCATTAATCCTTATCTAATTAAATACCTTAAATACATTGTTGATTTAATATAGATCTATATGGCCCTTTACAGCATATGATTTAAATGAATATTTTCGAAGATATTACAGATTTAAAAATTGCGGGACTTAGCGCTTGCGGCGGTTCCGGCTAGCCGGGTCGGGGGGAGTGTGCCTATAAAATATATTGTCTAACTAGCGGACGCCCGCGACTTCGTCCGCGTTCCTACATCACCACAGTTTAGGTTGGCAGAACCCCTTCAGCATCAGGATTGAGGAGTTGGGTCCTGGAATTTAACGATGTAGTCTTTATTTGGTCCCTACAATAACTATTCATAATCAACAGTTTCTAAATCCCCACAGTTTAGGGGAGCAGTACCCCTGCAGAATCAGGATTGAGGAGTTGGAACCCGAACTTTTTATGGGACCATCTCGCAAAGTTTTTATGTCGATTAAAAAAAGATTCACGCAAATCGGTTAAGAAATCACGGAGACATTGATATGCAGAGGTAGAAAAACACAACTCCTTCTCCTCCTTTTTCGAAAGTAGGTTAAAAAAGTATACGTTGCCCGATAATATCAGCTATCTACCAGTGAAAGTCCCGTTAAAAATCGGTCCAGCCGTTCCCGAGATTAGCGGTAACAAATAGACAGACAGACAAACAGACGGACAGATAGACAGACAAAAATTTTAAAAATTGTTTTCTTGGTATAAGTATCGTATTTACTTTCGTATGCAGTTAGTAAAAAGCTGTTCTTTTGATAGTACAAACAGACACTTCAATTTTATTTTACAAGAAAGCTGTGAACGTTGTATATAAAGACAATCTGTAATATATTAATTGTTGTATAAATAGAATAAATAGGTAAAAATGTAAAAAGTAAATAAGTTAGAATGTAGTGTATGAATTTAGATATTAAAAAATAGCAGGAAATCTTCATGGTTTGAGAAAGAAGAATTGTTTTACTCTAAAAACGCGTGCAGGCCACGGGCAGTAATGAATAAATCAAATTGTTTTGATTGATTTTAATCATTTTATCAGTGAACTAGCTTTAACCCGCGGCTTCGCTCACGTTAGGTTCGATTTTTTAACCCCCTATTTAACCCTCTTGGGGTTGAAATTTTCCAAAATCCTTTTTTAGCGGATGTTTACGTCCTAACAGCTATCTGTCTGCCAAATTTCAGCTCAATCGGTCCAGTGGTTAGAGCTGTGCGTTGATAGATCAGTCAGTCAGTCAGTCACCTTTGCCTTTTATATATTTAGATACCCGTGCGAAGCCGGAGCGGGCCGCTAGTAATATTATGTAGACAACTCAATGCAGATAAGCTATGGAAGGACAATGAACCTGTTCTTAACAGATTTATTTGGAAACTTGGAAGTATTACAAGGCTATTGTGATTACTATGGTGGTTAACCATGTAAGCTCACAAATATGATTCATAGTTTTTTTTTTTAATCAATGACAAGATAGTCCTTGACTGCGATCTCACCTGATAGTAAGTTACGATGCAGTCTAAGATGGTAGGGTACTAACTTAGAAGGGGTATTGCAGTGTAAATTCAACCCATACCCTTAATCTGTTTCTACACACCATCGTGTCGGAACGTTAAATCGCTTGGCGGCTCGTTTTTAACGGTAGGGTTGTAACTAGCTACCAAACCTCCCACCAGACAAATAGCTGCAATCTACATGTGTATTTATTATTGTGTATGGTGTATGATTTTGTCCTTTTAACGGGACAATAAAATTCAAAAGTTAACACCAACGTTATTACGGTAACTTAGCTGCTGAGATTTATGTGCAACGAATCGTAATTAACGTGACATACAGAAGACATTATGAATATCAATTACTAGTTTGACGCTACTGGAGCAATAGGGTCACTTGAATTCAGTTTTTTTTTATGCTGAAACGTTTTGCCCTTTTAAAGGGACAATAAAACTCAAAGTTGCTACCAACGTTATTACGTTACCTTCTCCAATTAAGATTTATGCACAGTGAGCAATGAATGATAATTAATGTGTCATACCTTTAGAGGACAATAGCAATACCAACGATCATATCAATTACAGTCGATTACTAATCCAGCACGAAATGTTTGAGACTATTGGCGAAATAGGGTCATTTGAATTAAGATTTTTGAACGCTTTTTCGTGTCGTCTTTAAGACGCTCCAAGCGTGTTCTAGGCGTTATTCAAAACCATTTCAGTTCTTCAAATGTAATCGAAAAATTATCAAAAAATACTATTGATAAAATATTATTTTATTATTTCCTATTAGAAATTTATTGCAATTTTTGTATTCTCCGAAAGTAGTAGTGACCTGCATGTATACTTCAACGACTACCTCCTCCTCCTCGTTCTCGTCCTCGTCCTTCTCCTCCTCGTCCTCCTCGCCCTCCTCGTCCTCCTCCTCCTCCTCCTCCTCCTCCTCCAACAAAAATTGGACGACAAGATAGTCCTTGACTGCGATCTCACCTGATGGTAAGTGACGATGCAGTCTAAGATGCTAGCGGGCTAACTTGGAAGGGATATAATATAGCAATGTAGATTCAACCCATACCCCTAATCTGTTTCTACACGCCATCGTGCCAGAACTTAGCGGCACGCCTTTGACGGTAGGGTGGTAACTAGGCACGGCCAAAGCCTCGCACCAGACAACAAAAGTATTAATTTAGTAAAAGTGTATTTAAAATATTATATAGATAAAATTAGGTACAAATAGTAACTGAAATATTTTTTGTTGCAGGATACACCAGCAATACCAAAGAAAACATGGTGATGAATCATAATTTAAATAGGTGTGTATAATAAATTCAACTAAAGCTTTTATCTCTACTAATCTTATCTTATGCATACTTGGCCATCGTGGTAGGCAAATGGCCTAAAGTTTAGGCCGAATGAGAAGGGTTTAGGACCCTTCGAGAGTATGCTTGTGGTCAGTAGTGGCCGGCTCGGATTGAAATTCAAAATTCAAAATCCATTTATTTCATGTAGGCCAACTTGCAGCTCTTATGACACGTTATAAATCTACCACCGGTTCGGAATGCAGATTCTGCTGAGAAGAGCCGGTAAGAAACTCAGCAGTTTTTTTTTTTTTAATTTTTACAAGAGTTAACAAAACTATGCTATGTGTACACATGCAGTGCTTCCACAATGAAGCTTCAAAAATGCATACGCAGGTACACACAATCCAATGCCTGTCACAACGGGCAGACAAAGCAGACCCATTCCCGTTGATGGCACCCGTTCACGAGCATGACGCATGATCCAGCCGTTCGCGTTGCTTCGTTCAACCATATTTGAGGGAACGTAACAACCCGCACCACACGACACCACCACAGAAATGTTTAAAGAGAGCATGACATACTCAGCATCGATTGAGATGAAAGTGAATGTTAAAGGCCTTAGTCCTTATCTGTAGATCGCATTCTCACTCAGCTCAGACTCAAGACAGAGTTAAAACCAGACAGATTTATGTCGGAGCATATTTGTGTCTCGTTTTAACTCTAACTTAAGTCCGACCTGAGTCAGAGACGCTCTATAGATCTCAGCATAAGTATTTGCAGTGAATGGCTCTATTTAGTAACACAATTAATTTAGTATTGGAGGGTTTATACAGATCAGACGTGATTACATTCGGGTTTAAGGCCATAAGCGCTATCGAACAGTTACATCATGGGCATAACACTAAATAGCCATTTAATTATATACAGGCATTATATTTGGTAACTATCAAAGAGACATTGTTTTAATCCCTCGCCGTGAAGAGGAAGCGTTGACATAATTACCTAAAAAACCGTGACGACCCAGTGACCAACTGATAGAATCCATAGGAATGTTGGATCACGCAAATATACGCAATGTTATAGAAAATTACCAAAAGCATAACTAAACGGGTGATAAACTATATGGATGACTATCTTCGTTCGCGTAGATTGAGGTTTTTTAATTCCCGCAGGAACTCTCTTATTTTCCGGGATAAAGAGCAGCTTATGTGTTATGTAACCAACTGTTCAGTCGTAGCGGCGGCGTGATTGAGTAATAAACATCTGTCCATCCATTCAAACTTTCGCATTTATAATATCGGGGTATGGCAGTGTAATACCATACCTCTAATCTGTTTCTACCATGTTTCTACACGCCATCCTGCAGGAACGCTAAATCGCTTGGCGATACGTCTTTAACGGCACGTTTTTGATATATTCACAAATAATAATTTAAAAAAAAATACTTATTAAAAAAAATTACTTACTTATTTATTTGTCACTAGCTGATGCCCGCGACTTCGTCCGCGTGGATTTAGTTTTTTAATTCCCGCGGGAACTCTTTGATTTTTCGGGATAAAAAGTAGCCTATGTCACTCTCCGGCCCGTAAATTACCCCTATGCAAAAAATCACAGCAAGCCGTTGCTCTGTTGCTGCGTGATTGAAGGACAAACCAACAAACCAACAAACCAACAAACACACTTTCGCATTTATAATATTAGTAGGGATTTTCCAAAACATTGGAAATACAGATAGGTTGACAAAGGCCGTTGTCTATTAACCTCGAAAATATTCACTCTCGCGAAGTATTTATATGTGCGCGTATGTAATATCGGCTTTATCTAAAGTTGGCACAGGCGCCAGACAAGCATACAAAACTAAATAGAAGAAAAAGATCGAGTCACACTCACAACTCACTGTGTTGAGGCGGCAATGGGTTAGTGGTAAATCAATGTGACGAACGCTTGAAGCAAACAATATATGCGCTTAAATTAACGATGAATCAGTCAGAGGACTTTTTAGTGGTCCTTCAAACTTGGCAAGCCTCTCGACAGTTTTATAATCAACTAGATGATGCCCGCGACTTCGTCCGCTTGGATTAAGGTTTCTTGAGTCCCGCGGAAACTCAAAAATGTGTAATGTAGTCCTGGGTATGAGCTATCTCCATTCCAAACAACCAAATCGGTTCAGTCGTTTTTGCGTGAAGGAGTAACAAACATACACACACACACATACACACACTCACACACATACACACAAACTTTAGCCTTTATAATATTACTAGCTTTTGCCCCCGCGACTTCGTCCGCGTGGAATTAGATTTTGGGGTGGAATTTTCAAAAACTGTGACACACGTACTTCTTTATTTTTAACTGAAAGCTCAAATACCAACTTTGATGGAAACAGCTCGAAAAATGACGGAGTTTCATATAAACTTCCATCCCCTATTTAAACCCCTTAGGGGTGGAATTTCAAATAATCCTTTCTTAGTGTGCGCCTACGTCATAAAAGGAACCAACTGTAAAAATTTCAAGTTTCTAACTTCAGTAGTTTAGGCTGTGCGTTGATATCTCAGTCAGTCAGTCAGTCAGTCAGGACTTTGAATTTTATATATATAGATAGTAATAAGTAATACCTATTAGTAATATACTCTTCACTTGACAAGGGACGGCAGTACTGAATCCAATCCCGCATTGAATCTCAACCCCGCAGAACCGCAGAACTGAGATCATAAACCCCACGAATGGATGGAATCGACCGCAAACGGTCCTAATAGTATCAGTAGCCGTAATCCTTCAGTCCCACTGATCCCGCGTGGATAATCCCGCATCATCGATTGAGCAAATTCACGCGAGACCCGCAGTTGCGGGATTGGATTCCCAAGACGGCACATAGTTCGAAGAAGCGATACCTAGTCATTAGGGAACCAACGTTGGCAACCACCAACCAAGTCTCTAATAGCTTTCACTGTATACAAGCGGCAAAAGATCGGGTGATGAAAGGCTAGGAAGGAATTATTATTATTGCCGTTATATAGGAAATGCTCTTGAAAGCTTTGAATAAATTGCAGTATTAAATTACCTAGAACGCACTCCATACTCCGCACCACAAAAATATATCTTTTGAGATAGAACTGTTTTATTATTGTTATATTCATGCGTGCCTATTTTAGGACAAAACCATGCTGAGCGTGACAATGTATTGTTTTTGTTGAAAATAACACTCCCTTGTCTATTTTTAGGGTTCTGTACCCGAAACAACCAACGCGACCGTATTACTAAGCCTCCGCTGTCCGCCGTCCGTCCGTCCGTCCGTCCGTCCGTTCGTCTGTCAGCGGGCTGTATCTCATGATCCGTAACAGGTAGACAGTTGAAATTTCCAGCGAAAGTATATTTCTGTTGCCGCTATAACAACAAATATAATAAACATACCTAAATTAAAAATGGAAGAAACTAGAAACGTGTTTTTTTTGGCGTTTTTTGGTACGGAACCCTTCGTATGCGAGTCCGACTCGTATTTGACCGGTTATTTGTGATTTACGTCCAATATGTCAAATCTTTTATTTCTATGACTATTAGGAATTTTAACATTGCATTTTCATGGGTTTTTATATTTATTTTGTTTGATAAATTGTATTGTAAAATTGTAAATTCACATCACCTCCTTTTTTCAAATAAGACGATAAATGTAGCTTTGTTTACACGCAGTATAATACCTGCCTGTGAAAGTCTTGTCAAAATTGTCCATAGATTGGTATGCGTGCCCACATTTCAAGCAAAGTTTTTTGACCGACTACTTTTCCGTTCTATCTTGAAATATTTCTGTGCTCCGTACAGTATGAAACTTATGAAAGTGACCCTGCAATGCGGTGCAGCTGTTCCTGGTTGCTAAATAAAGCGCTGCATCGCTTCATCTTTTACCACGTCTATTCATCCTGTAGACTACAGCGATTAACCATAGCTTGATTATGTAACATCTGATCTCAGTTGGCGCACGTGCGCTCTTGTTGATAAAACAAATGCGATCTGATAACGTAATTGACTTGGATTCAGGCGATTTTAATTCTTATATTCATGTACCAAGGTTTAAAACGGCTTGGATGTAATGAGAAAAGCTTGGGAGTATGTTATGCTTAAAGGTTAATATTTTTGCTACAGTTAGGAACTACATGTTTAAGATATACGTATGTAGGACACATTGCTCTTAACAAGGAACCTAGTTATTTCTAGTCGGCAATTAGAATATAAGAGTTACAGTACATACTAAGTAATGCTTTTAAGCTATTGCATAGCTTCTATCGCGGGCCAGCGTGGAGACCGAATCCAGAAATTCTGTAACGAAAATAACCTGACACGGGACTCCTCTACGGTGAGCCGCTAGATGGCGTTGATAAAGAATGCTATGCAATAGCTTTACCGCGGCAGTCCCCGAGTGCCACACGTCTTTTTTTAATTGTATTAACTCGCTGAAGAAGGGAAATAACACAGTTAAAAAAAGTTCCAAAACAGCTAACTAACCTTGTTAGCTGTTTTTGAACTTTTATATTATACCTACCTAATAGGTAAAGGTTATGTGAATTTATGTGACAACCTCCCTGGTGCAGTGGTGAACGCTGTAGTGTATAACTGGGAGGTCTCGGGTTCGATGCCCGGCGGGGCAATTTGGGAATTTATAATTTCTGAATTGTTTCTGGTCTGGTCTGGTGGGAGGCTTTGGCCGGGTCTAGTTACCACTTACCACCCTACCGTCAAAGACGTGCCGCCAAGCGATTTAGCGTTCCGGCACGATGGCGTGTAGAAATAAATTAGGGGTATGCGTTGAACACTGCCATACCTCTTCCAAGTTAGTCCGCTACCATCTTAGACTGCATCGTCACTTACCATCAGGTGTACCACAAAAAAAAATTGTATAGATTAGAGTCGACGCTCTGAATTCTACGAACTTTTCAAAATGCATGTAAATTCATCATTTATCTAATAGTCGTGCAGTCGTTTGCCCGCCCGCTCTTTTATAAGGTCGTCAACCCGTCGAGGGTTTAAAAATTACACGTGGAAAATGTTATTGTCTGGATCCTTTGGCCTTTTGTGCGGACGGCTTTAAATGGAATTCTTTATTACCAACCTCAGTAACTCGAGTGAAGAATTACCAGGTTAATTAAGTACTTACCTACTACCTAGGTTTCACTTTAACATTCGCAACAACGCAATAGTTAAGCAAAAAAAAAATGACTGTATCGTCCCTTAGAAATATGATGTAATTTTTACCTGTTCTAGAAATAGAAATAGAAATAGAAATATTTTTTATTCAAATAAACTTTTACAAGCACTTTTGAATCGTCAATGAATCTACCACTGGTTCGGAATGCCTTTCCTGCCGAGAAGAGCCAGTAAGAAACTCGGCGGTTGCTCTTTTCAAAAAAAATAAAAAAATTTACAATTTTTATTGAACACAGGATAGTTATTACTGTCTTATGAATCACTGGAGCGAATTATATCCACGCTTTTTTATCATTTACATAGTCTTCAATTGTATAATATGCTTTTTTCATGAGAGCAGATTTAATTGATTTCTTAAACTTGTGTAGAGGCAAGTCTAAGATTGACTGTGGAATTTTATTGTAAAACGTCACGCCCATTCTCACAAATGTCTTTTGGACCCTCTTGAGGCGCAGCCCAGGAAACATGAGCCTATTTGGATTTCTACTTGGTCTATCGGACAAATCACTCTTTTTTTTGTAACTCAAAATGTTTTGTCTGACAAATATTATGTTGTTATAAATATATTGTGAAGCTACTGTAAGAATGCCTATCTCTTTAAATCTTTCTCGAAGGGAATCCCGCGGCCTCAAATTATAGATTGCGCGGATTGCCCTCTTCTGCAAAACAAAAATTTTTCCAATATCGGCTGCCTTACCCCATACTAAGATTCCGTATGACATAATACTATGGAAATATGCAAAATAAACAATTTTTGCAGTTTCTATGTCAGTCAACTGTCGAATCTTCCTAACAGCGTAAGCAGCAGAGCTAAGTTTGCCAGCAAGCGTTGCTATATGGGTGCCCCATTGTTCTTTTTTTCGATCTACTGCTGTAAAAATCAAATCTGCATCTGCACTGGTAGCATGGGGAGGAGATAAACATTTTTTCCCCCGATTTTATCCACTGACAGGGGATACAATTGCCTTTTCCCTATGCTAAAGCATGGCGACAGGGGAAAGGAGAAGTATATCCCTATTTGATATTACAAGTGGAGCAACTTCCCCCGGCTAGAGCATGGGAACAAATGAAAGAGATAAACTTATCCTTTTTTGACTTTTGAAAGGGTCAAACGAAACAGAAAACCACAGACAAAAACCACCTACGAATCACCTATTAACTGTCAAAATCACGAGTAGGTATAGATAAAAATAATGACTTTTTGAGATCGAATTGACATAAATTTTGAAGTATTGTGGTATTTGTACCTCCTACTTCCATGATTTTCTTATAATGGCAATAATTGCGGGGATAAATTTTCTCCCATTTTATCCACTGTCAATATTCTTCCACCGCTGAGCCCATGCTCGACGGGTGGATATAGGGATAAACATTTTATCCTTTTCCCGGGGATAAAATTTCTCCCGCCCATGCTACCAGTGCTGAAGATTTTACAGGTTATACCTCCATACGTTACTAGGTGGCGCTGCAAATGATAATCGTGGGTTTGTCTACAATGGCCTGAATCTATTTAATTCTCTCGTGCATTAAGAATATTAAACCACAAACAGTTTATGTGTAAATCATAAATGTAAGTAATGTTACCGCGATATCCGGCGACCGGAAGGGAGGGCTAAGGATAGTAGGGTCACTCAACTTTATCTGACTTGATATTTATTTAATCTGTTATTAAAATGTATTTTATTTGGTTACTGTTGGTAGTAGAGTGAAAGTGATAAGTGTATTAGTATAATGGTAGAGTTGAGATAATTTTTGTGGTGTGATTAGGTATATACCTGCACTGGTAGCATGGGCGGGAGAAATTTTATCCCCGGGAAAAGGATAAAACGTTTATCCCCTCGCTTAGCTTTATCCACCCGTCGAGCATGGGCACAGCGAGCGGTGGAAATAACACTCAGTGGATATACTTATAAGAATATACATCGCCTTCTCCTCTGTCGCCATGTTTTAGCATAGGGAAAAGATAATTTTATCCCCTGTCAGTGGATAAAATCGGGGGATAAAACTTTTATCTCCTGCCCATACTACCAGTGCAGGGGTTGCCAACTTGATTAGAGCTTAGATCTACTATTTACTGACGAAACCCTGTGAGATCTACCAATTTCATATTCCTTGATAAATGAAACAGTATAATAAAGTATTTTTTATTTGATTAAAAGGAAAAACATAAAATTGAATTCATAGTAACCACTCATCCACTCGTGTTATACAACGTGTAACAAAAGTGTGAAATAACCCTGAAGGAGGTGAATGTGCTCATGAAACTGAACAACTTTCCCCAAGGAACATAGGTCGAAATATGAAAAAAGAATTTTTACCTCCCTTAGTAAATCAATCAGCTGATCGTCAATTTTGTATGGGAGGTCCACATTTTTTTTTCATAGAACCTCTATAATTCGAAACTCGATAAGTCGAAAACTTATCTTGAGAAAATATTTTGTTCCCTTCCCTTCAAGCCTAAATGACTCAAAACCTTAACCGTCTAGCAGACGAAATAATCACACTCCCTACGAGTCATTTCCTCTCTTATCAACTCCGAAGCCTCACTGGATTGCCTCGTTCGCAAGCTGTCAATGCACGGACGACGATGGAACAGTTCTGGGATCATCCACTGCTCACCTGATTGCCGTTCTGCTCATGAGTTGTTCACTCGACCTATTTCGTGACTCGACTATAAAGAGGACGATGCGTCGGCGATACGTTGCGTTGAACATACTGCGTTACACCCGTAACATAATCGTGAGGGCAATCCATCGGTAACGTGTGAACGCTGAGCGAAGAGTCGGTCGGATGCCGGGTTGTAAGTGAGCGATGACCTTTATGGGGTAAACAGGCTTACGTCATTAAGTAACGCGGTGTTATAGGTAACCTATGTCAGATCTAGGTCAAACAGTCGTCCTAAATTCGTAACGAGCGAGGCGGGAAACCGATCCACGAGTACCTATACCTACCTATGCTACATCAAAGAGCAAAAAACCGCATCCAAAATTTAGAGTTCAAACTTGGGATCTTCCACCTTATTGCTTTGAAATAAGGTGTAAAATGTTATGGTTGAGCCGCAGTAATAAAAACATGAACCTCCCAATCCCGATTCAGTTTGCACTCTACAGTTCAGACTTTGAAATGTAAAGTCAGTTTTCAGTTGAATTTTTTTAGATCGCTTTGAAATCCATTTCAATATGAATGACGAATGGTTGTTTTGACCTCTATTAATATAGGTTTTCTCGGAACACTTTTTTCGTGAATTTTGCATTACACCCAAGGTCTAAGTATTAGTATGTCAATAATTAATATGAATCTAACTGTATCATACAGAGGGTAGTCTGTGAATATTGGAGGAAACATGTTACAAATACAGGCACCATTAGAGTCATTAGGCAGTCGTGCTAGGACCACGGGTCAGATAGCACGTCGGTTGTGTAATACACATTATGTGTGCCTGGAGTGTGCATTGGTATATACGGATTGTATACTTGACTACTATAAACGTGAGTGTTTGAGTATACATATGTACTACACTAACTATAACTATATACCTACGTAGTATCTATTTTGTATTCTGTTCAAGACATGTTTGCTTAGGGTTAGAACCCCTACAGTATCAAAGTTGCAAGAACATTAGACTTTTGTAAAGACATTCAGCTCGCATTCATACTCTGGATTTGAATGGATAGCTTTGTTCGACAAACCAAACATTAATTCCGTGTTTCAAACTGTTTTCATCATTAGACTGTGTTTGTTTTAGGAACGTATATATTTTTGTTAATATACAGACTAGCGCTTGACAGCGATCTCTCCTGATGGTAAGTGGCGAACGAAGCCTGTGGAAGTTCATGCAAGAGACCTTTGTTCAAAAGTGTATGTCTTTTGGGTAAAGAAGAAAAAGATTTACAACCTGAATGGCTCATCGGGCAAGGATAGTGAGATCTGAAAGATCGTAGGTTCTATTTCTAACCCCAACCATTGCGCTATTTTAAGGCCATAAGAGGTGTAAAAATGCCTAATTGATGTTTAAGATATTTAAATCAAAAATATGAACATAATGGTTGATTAAGTCGTACAAGAAGTCGGTTAAAAAACATCTGACATAGGTACGTTTAATTTGGAGGAAAGGCGAATCCTTCTTTTACGGAAAATAATAAATGTTTGTTTGTTGCTTTGTTCTTCAATCATACAGCGACAGAGCAACATAATTTTTTACTAGGTTATATTTGAGGATTTGGAGAGCTACAAGAGAGAGAGAGAGAGTCGCTACAATTTATCCAGGAATAATAGCGGGTTCCCGCGGGATTTTTAAAAACCTAACTCCACGCGAACGAAGTTGGCGACAAAAGCTAAAAAAGAAACTAGTTAAAAGCTGCTTTCTAATAAATAAAGAATTCTGTTTACTTTTCACCGCGAAGTACGAGTAGAGTAGATAATAGACGCTTGTTATCTCAAAAGAAAATAAAAACGTTAATAGGTCAATTTGACTGGTTAGTTGTTACGCGCCTCTGTAAGCCTCTACTCTCCCAAATTATTCATAATATAAATAAGTCAGTCTCGGGATTAACCTTCTGAAAGCTCTGTAGGTACCTACTACTTAGTAATATCTATATAAATATAACTTTTCAGTCATGGATTCTTTGGCAGACGTCTACAACGGCGCCCAGTCGACGCGAGCACAGTGACGCGCCGGCCCGCGTCGACTGACGCATTCGAACACCGAATTCGACATGAAAATTCAAAATTCGAACCATGTTCCAATTTCAAAAAAGGTTTAGTGACGTGACACTGTAAAAGTGAAGGTGTAATCGGATCATTCGTGAATCGTGATACATTTATAATCAAAAGTGTAATCTGAGTGAGTGAACGACTTCGATGCGATATCTGTGTCCTACTGCAATCAATTAGCAAAAATGATTCGTATTGAAATAAATTAAATGCTTGATCAAAAGTGAAATTGAGTGGTAGTATAAATTACCTACTAACCAAACGGCATAAAATATAAAACTGTTCTCTATTTTCACATTGCGTCGATGTAGAGACGAGCTTAGCAAATATTATGGTTCATAGTGAAAAATGCGAAAATGAAATGCTGTAGCTAGATTGAAAGTAAAAAAAAATTGTAGTTCGGAAACGTTGTGTTTAGAATACGTTAATGTTAGACCTAAAATGGCATTATGTGCAGACTATTTTTAGAGTTAATACATTGACCCGGGGGAAGGATGCGGAATAATTATTAAATTCGCAGACATGTTAATGTGCTAATGACAAATGCATGCCGTTTAATTGTTAGTTCCTATAACAACAATGTGTTCTATAAAATTTATAGGAATTTGAGCGTCGCATAGTACATCAACATCATGATCTGTGAATGACACTAATAAAATGATTTATACTCTGAATGAGTTCTTTTCAGCTGAAAACAGCGCGGCAAGATTTTGAATCTTTCAATTTATTTTTGTTTAGAGATTGTGTAGAACCATTCTTCATTTATTCACTATTCATTCAATTGAGTATTTTGTTTCTACAGACATAAACTCGCAAATAGAAGCATAGGATTTTAAACAGTTACAGAACTAAAAAGTTATGCTGTCTGAATGACTGAGCCAGATTGATTGACTTATTGAATGAATAACTGTCTTAATGAGTAAGTATCACTTTCTTGCTATTCTAAACTAGCATCGTGTCATCCGGTCATTATACTACCTAGGTGCCTGTATCGCGCACTACTAACTTAGCATAAATGAAATGAAGGGCTCATAAACAGTCTTATGTAAACTTCTATATCCCTTTCAAGATAAAAGTAACTTAATGATAAATGGACTTTTTAAATAATGTAAACAACCCGTCGGAAAGTTTGTTTATGTAGGTTGGGGATCTACCTATCTACTGAAAGAGATTTTAATGCATCAGCTTTCTTATGATTCTTTTTTTCTGGCATTCTTTCGGCATCATAATATAGTAAAAGCATTATTAAGCAGTTTGTGTGCGGAACCGTAACAATTTATACGTTACAAAATTACGTCACGCCCCGCTTTTCCTAATGTTTTACGTGGTGGGCCATTTAGACAGAAATCTCAGTCCCGTGGGTCTGCGGGATTGAGGTTTCAATGCGGGATTAGATTCCCTAACTAATTAATGGAAAGCTTAATTCAAAATATTACCGTTTTAAGACTACATTCTCTTAACCATACAATAAAACGCATTAAAGCTGATCCCATTATCGATATTTAGTAGCGACCTTAAAGCACTAAATGTAATGGAAGAATTTAATTCACTGAATGAATGCCATGCACTGAACGTATGGAACGTATTGCGAATGTCGCTTACAATTTTGGCGCACCGCCAATTCACATCTTTTCATTTGAACATCCTTGACTTGTTTGCCGAATTACAAAAACGTCTGATATATTTTGGTTAAAATATAACATTTAATTCGAATCAACAAAATATAACAACCATCTCCAACTCTTCAGTACGTTATACAATGTGTTCACGAATGAACATAAGAGTTTTTCTTCGTTGTGGTTTTGTATTTCTTCACATTAGTAATTTAGTAGTTTAGTAGATAAAAATAAAACTCGTTTTGTAAGTAGGGATGTAAAGCGGTAATATTACTTTCGTAAAATTCGGTAATTTACCATATTTTACGTAAAATATAAATAAATTACGTAAATTACGGTAAAATTGGGTAAAATACGATTTAACTCGTACTAACAAAACTATTGTGACCCACACTTTTGCTTGATTTCGTGGCATAATTTACTAAATGCACGTAAAGTGCAGTCAGTCAAAACAATTCAACTGATCGCCGATCGGCTTGCCGAACGCTCACTGTTCAGTCGGAATGGCAACAGCGCAAAACATAAAGGCAAACTGCACTAAATGGCAATGTCGCATCGTGCGAGTCGCGCCGCGCGACTCGCAGTACGTAAGTATGTTTGAACTACACGCTCGTCTCACCCTCCGCTATACTTTTCAGCATACATACGTAGCCGGTAATTTTACCGTAATATATATAAATTACCGTAAAATATCCGTATTTTACTAGCTTTTTCGGTAAAATTACGTAATTTTGCAACCGTATTTGTAAGCCGCCATTCATATCCTTTTTAATTCCCAAAGAGAATAGAATCAAAAGTGAAAAATAATGATGTGACATTTCACACAAATGCAGACAAATAGTGATGTGACACCGTCGCGCGGTAACACAATGTAATTGTAATGTCCATGTACACGAAGTAACCACAAGTAAAGCTCTTAGCTCACGCGCCCTCGTGAGTTGAAAGAACTATACGGTCGGGGACTAAAAATGTTTACCACTTTTCAAATTAGATTCTTCGTAACCCTGCGTTCAGAAAGGTCTATAATGCTATATCAAGGCATTTGTTACGTTATAAAAATTTCATGCATCGTTTTATCAAAAAAAGTATTAATGACTTTTCTATACAAATATTAGTAATAAAACTCATTTCGTAAATTCAAGTTTGACACATTAGATCATTGCACTTGTAAAAGTGTCAATTAATTATCAAAAATATTAGATTTGTTATTTGAAATTTAAATATACAAAATAAATACAAAATGGAAGCTTAATCATAATTCTAATGGTGAAGTTCATATTGTGCATTGAATCATAATGATGCTGATAGCATCCACAGTCAAAAACAGTCAAAAGGAGGTGGATGAGCTACGGTGATGCGTGGTGTTTCTGCAGCATTTTACATTGATGTTCTGCAGCAAAATTCCGACAACCTAAGTTCAAGATAATGCGCTGAGCTACTATCAATTAATCACGGTTCAATCTGCACCGTGGCAGTCATCTCGTTCAATAGCCCGCTAGATCTGCTGATTTGAAACTGAAAATTTATGGGGCTTAGTGATTCAAAGCTGGGACTGTCAGAATCAAAGAAATCCTCAAACTCTTAGATCACATTGCACTGGGGTATGGGATGATATGAACTGACTTATCGCCTTGTCGCGTCTATGCGAGAGAGTCTACGTGTTGTCATAGCAGCGAATGGAAGCTAATTAAGCTAATTATTTATTTATATTAATATTGTTTAGTTTCTCAATAATAAAATTAAGAAATAAAGATTCTTTGAAATTTCATTAGATTATTACTTCCGTTTTCATATTTTGGTAATTCGTGTCCTGTGCTCGTGTCTATCTGAGATAATATTTATTTATTAAAATTACTAGCTTTTGCCCGTGACTTCGTCCGCGTGAAGTTAGGATTCTAAAATTTCCATGGGAACCTTCTAGTTTTCCCGGGATAAATGTCGCTATCCAAATCCTCAACTATATCCATGCAAAAAATCATGTGGATCTATTGCTCCGTAGCTGTGTGATGGAAGTACAAACCAACAACGAACAAACAAACACTCACATTATTTTATAACATTAGTAAGGATTTTTTGTTCCAAAAAAGGTTTTCTACATCTAACCTATTTAGCAGTCACCTACTAAAGAGACCGCTAAAGGACTGTCTAAGCACCGCTACATGTTAAAAAGTCTATGATCTATGGCTAATCAAATCACATATCGACCTTCTGACACAGATGTGTGCATGCAATTATGAATCTTACGGTGGTAAACATTTTTTGTCCGCGACTGTACAGTTAAATTATTGGTTTCAGCACCGATGCGTTTCAGCGTTAACTTTACAGTTACATTTGGATCGCTTATGTAAATTTTGTTTTCAGCGTTTGTTTTCCGTTAGATCAACGTATTCGTTTGCTGTGATACGGACAAACAGGGTATTTTAAATTCAACAACATCAAAAGATGAAACATGTATGTATAAAAGTTTGTTTAAAATAATCCCCACGTTTAGACAAAGTAATAAATGTTTCATGAAGCTAATAACATAACAGGTGTTTACATTTTCGGATGTGTTTAATGAATGGATAGGTACTATCTACGAGTACTAGCCACGTAAACAATAGTGAGGCACAATTTTACTATCGTGAAATGGTTTTGAGGAGTTAGATATGTCTTTTTAGACATACCTAACTCCTCCTCCTGGTAGATTCATTGACGATTCAAAAGTGCTAGTAAAAGTTTATTTGAATAAAAAATATTTCTATTTCTATTTAAGGGAATATTTATCTTGGTTCTGTTAATTCTTATTTCTGTTATCGTCAATGAAGATGTGATTGTTATAAGTAATAATAGCATTATAAAATTTTTAACCGACTTCAAAAAAAAGAGGAGGTTCTCACTTTGAGGGGTATTTTTTTTTGGCGATTACACTCCACAACCGATTTCAATATTTTCTTTTTATTTGAAAGGACGTATCGTCAGGTTGGTCCCGTTTAAATTTGGTGAAGATCAGTTTTTTTTTTAATATTTTTTTTTATATTATTAACTTTCTTTTAGTTGTGCGAGTGAATAAATTGAACGACGTAAAATAGATAATATCGAAAGCTTAATAAATTGTCACACATTAAACAAAGATGTAACTCAAAGTGAGTTTGGAGATATTCTGATAAAACACGAGATCATTGCATAAAAATTAGGTAGAAATTGACAGCCATGCAGTAAAGATCAAAATGAGCGAGCGATTTGTATTACACTAATTGCAATTTTATTAATACAATAGCTTTTCATAGAGTAAACATACTTTACGAATCACATTTAGTGGTTAGCAATTAGCATGTTCGACAGCAGATGACGAGGTTCCGGGTTCAGTTCCCGCGTCGGGCCAAAAAATTGGGTTTATCTGTCAAGAAATTCTCAGTAGTCGTTAGGACATTAATGAAAAGGGTAACTCATGACTAGGGTTGCCAGATTTTTTTTTTCAACCTATAAGGGACAAATGGTTAAATGGGCAAAAAAATACGGGATTTCAGTTTTTTACCCGGGACAAATAAAAAACAAAATTATTTAGTGTCATTTTTTATTATTTTTTATATTTTTCCGCGGATCGATTCAGTTTTAACATTGTCATTCTGACATTAACACTGTCATTGGTCGATACGGGCTGCGAGTGCAGTTACTTTACACTACACAGTCGCTCGAGACGAGCCGAGTCAGACAATGTAAACTGTACGTTTTACGAACGTTGCGTGTGTGGATACTTAGATCGATTTCATAATGAAAAACGAAGTACGGTTCAAATACGGGACAGAGTCAGTCCCGCCGAGACATTTTAAACTATGCCTAAAATACGGGATGTCCCGGGAAATACGGGACGTCCGGCAACTCTACTCACGACTATCAGTATGAAGAATACGATTCACAGAGAGTTCTATTAATACTTAGTATAAGCTCATTATAGGATAGTGATTAATATATTCAGAGCTATAACGTTCATCCAAATCATAGAGCGAGTCAAGTCGATAGTTTACAGCTCTTTCATATCTCCTCGTAACTCAAAATAAAGTTATTAATTTGTTAAAGTTGCAGCGTGTAACAGAACAATAACAATAAATCTGTCAATTAAAGTTAACTAGAGGCCCGGGGCAGTGAATCGAGACTTGGCTACTTTCTGTTGCGTTACACTTCGATACTTCATTCAGTTAATTTATATTAGTTACGATGTGTTTGTTTCCTTGTTCCTAAATATAAACTTACGTGAATTTTAATTAAGGGCACGATCTTCGGCCGCAGTAGGTATTTTAGAGCCACTTCGTTCCTCGCACGGTGAGGTCTCGCTCGCGCTCATCAAATGAACTCGCTAACCCCGCCGCAGCGCAAATTTTACGTCATAGATTAAATAACCTTATGATACCTAACAGTAGGGCAGTTCTAAGGTTTATGAAATATATTTTATATTGAAGAAAGAACAAAACATGCAGTTTTAAACTGCTAAAGCTCAAACAAGGTATTAAGTAAGTTCGATTAATATTTTACTTACTACATATTTTGTTCAGTTTTTTTTTTGTTATTAGACCGATTTCTTTCAAAATCGATATCTGGGGATCCCTGTGCTCATAAAAGAGATAACCACTGCCAAAATTAGAAAAAGTGGCGGCCATTTTCTTTTTTCTCGTTATGGGACCGATTTCTTTCAAAATCGATATCTGGTGATCCCTGTGCTCATAAAAGAGAACCACTGCCAAAATCAAAAAAAGTGGCGGCCATTTTCTTTTTTTTCGTTATGTGACCGATTTCTTTCAAAATCGATATCTGGGGATCCCTGTGCTCATAAAAGAGATAACCACTGCCAAAATTAGAAAAAGTGGCGGCCATTTTCTTTTTTCTCGTTATGGGACCGATTTCTTTCAAAATCGATATCTGGAGATCCCTGTGCTCATAAAAGAGGTAACCACTGCCAAAATTAGAAAAAGTGGCGGCCATTTTCTTTTTTTTCGTTATGGGACCGATTTCTTTCAAAATCGATATCTGGGGATCCCTGTGCTCATAAAAGAGATAACCACTGCCAAAATTAGAAAAAGTGGCGGCCATTTTCGTTTTTCTCGTTATGGGACCGATTTCTTTCAAAATCGATATCTGGGGATCCCTGTGCTCATAAAAGAGATAACCACTGCCAAAATTAGAAAAAGTGGCGGCCATTTTCTTTTTTTTCGTTATGTGACCGATTTCTTTCAAAATCGATATCTGGGGATCCCTGTGCTCATAAAAGAGATAACCACTGCCAAAATTAGAAAAAGTGGCGGCCATTTTCTTTTTTTTCGTTATGGGACCGATTTCTTTCAAAATCAATATCTGGGGATCCCTGTGCTCATAAAAGAGATAACCACTGCCAAAATCAAAAAAAGTGGCATCCATTTTCTTTTTTCTCGTTATGGGACCGACTTCTTTCAAAATCGATATCTGGGGATCCCTGTGCTCATAAAAGAGATAACCACTGCCAAAATTAGAAAAAGTGGCGGCCATTTTCTTTTTTTTCGTTATGGGACCGATTTCTTTCAAAATCAATATCTGGGGATCCCTGTGCTCATAAAAGAGATAACCACTGCCAAAATCAAAAAAAGTGGCATCCATTTTCTTTTTTCTCGTTATGGGACCGACTTCTTTCAAAATCGATATCTGGGGATCCCTGTGCTCATAAAAGAGGTAACCACTGCCAAAATTAAAAAAAGTTTCAGTCATTTTCGTTTTTCTCGTTATGGGGCCAATTTATTTCAAAATCGATATCTGGGGATACCTGTGCTCGTAAAAAAGGTAACCACTGCCAAAATTAGAAAAAATGGCGGCCATTTTCTTTTTTCTCGTTAATTGACCAATTTCTTTCAAAATCGATATCTGGGGTTCCTTAGGTTCATAAATGAGGTAACCATGGCCAAAATTAGAAAAAGTGGTGGCCATTTTCTTTTTTCTCGTTATGGGACCGATTTCTTTCAAAATCGATATCTGGGAATCTCTGTGCTCATAAAAGAGATAAACACTGCCAAAATTAGAAAAAGTGGCAGTAATATTTTTTTTTGCTATAGTTAAACATTAGTCAAATATTAAAAAGGCGTTCTTATCATTATTTACTATTGGATAAAATTCTTTCAAATTCGATATCTCCGCTCCACATTACTGTACTAACCAGAAAGTAGACAAACATTCCCGTTGGTGACACCCGTTCACGAGCATGACGATCCAGCCGTTGCTTCGCTCAACCAATAAGGGAACGTAACAAATAAATTCCATAACAAGAATAAAGAAAATGGCCACCACTTTTTCTAGTTTTGACAATGGTTACCTCTATAATGAGCACAGGGATCAATTTTGAAAGAAATTGGTCCCTTAACGAGAAAAAAGAAAATGGCTGTCACTTTTTCCCATTCTGGCAGTGGTTACCTCTTTTATAAACACAGGAATCCCCAGATATCGATTTTGAAAGAAATCGGTCCCATAACGAGAAAAAAGAAAATGGCCGCCAATTTTCTAATTTCGGCAGTGGATATCTCTTTTATGAGCACAGAGATCCCTAGATATTGATTTTGAAAGAAATCGGTCCCATAACGAGAAAAAAGAAAATGGCCGCCACTTTTTCTAATTTTGGCAGTGGTTATCTCTTTTATGAGCACAGGGATCCCCAGATATCGATTTTGAAAGAAATCGGTCCCATAACGAGAAAAAAGAAAATGGCCGCAACTTTTTCTAATTTTGGCAGTGGTTATGTCTTTTATGAGCACAGGGATCCCCAGATATCGATTTTGAAAGAAATCGGTCCCATAACGAGAAAAACGAAAATGGCCGCCACTTTTTCTAATTTTGGCAGTGGTTATCTCTTTTATGAGCACAGGGATCCCCAGATATCGATTTTGAAAGAAATCGGTCCCATAACGAAAAAAAGAAAATGGCCGCCACTTTTTCTAATTTTGGTAGTGGTTATCTCTTTTATGAGCACAGGGATCCCCAGATATCGATTTTGAAAGAAATCGGTCCCATAACGAGAAAAAAGAAAATGGCCGCCACTTTTTCTAATTTTGGCAGTGGTTATCTCTTTTATGAGCACAGGGATCCCCAGATATCGATTTTGAAAGAAATCGGTCCCATAACGAAAAAAAAGAAAATGGCCGCCACTTTTTCTAATTTTGGCAGTGGTTATCTCTTTTATGAGCACAGGGATCCCCAGATATCGATTTTGAAAGAAATCGGTCACATAACGAAAAAAAAGAAAATGGCCGCCACTTTTTCTAATTTTGGCAGTGGTTATCTCTTTTATGAGCACAGGGATCCCCAGATATCGATTTTGAAAGAAATCGGTCCCATAACGAGAAAAAAGAAAATGGCTGCCCCTTTTTCTAATTTTGGCAGTGGTTATCTCTTTTATGAGCACAGGGATCCCCAGATATCGATTTTGAAAGAAATCGGTCCCATAACGAGAAAAAAGAAAATGGCCGCCACTTTTTTTGATTTTGGCAGTGGTAATCTCTTTTATGAGCACAGGGATCCCCAGATATCGATTTTCAAAGAAATCGGTCCCATAACGAGAAAAAAGAAAATGGCCGCCACTTTTTTTTATTTTGGCAGTGGTAATCTCTTTTATGAGCACAGGGATCCCCAGATATCGATTTTGAAAGAAATCGGTCCCATAACGAGAAAAAAGAAAATGGCCGCCACTTTTTTTTATTTTGGCAGTGGTAATCTCTTTTATGAGCACAGGGACCCCTAGATATTTATTTTGAAAGAAATCGGTCCCATAACGAGAAAAAAGAAAATGGCCGCCACTTTTTTTGATTTTGGCAGTGGTTCTCCTTTATGAGCACAGGGATCTCCAGATATCGATTTTGAAAGGAATTGGTCCCATAACGAGAAAAAAGAAAATGGCTGCCACTTTTTTCTGATTTCGGCAATGGTTCTCAAGTGCAGGGAATTCGAGAGTCCAGATCGATTTCGAAAGTCTGTCCAAAGATTCACAAGAATTAAAAAAAATAAAGTAGGTAAGGTACAGAATAGGTACAACATTTGTATTAGAAGGATCAAACTTACCTTATATTTTGTCTAAGCTTTCGTAATTTAAATCTGGATATTTTGTTCTTTTGTTTATTTTTAGTCCCCATATTTTCACTTTATTATATTCTTAATTAATTAATTTACTATAAGAGTACCTAACTTACATTAATATTTACAGATTTAATAATACATAACAAGATTTACACACTAGAAGATAATAGGTAATAATATTTACACACTAATTTTATTTTGATTATCTATGATAAGTGAACACAAATAAATAATACTCCAATAGTTCGTCTGATCAGCGGGGATCGCAGTGAGCCAGCTAGAGCGATACGTCCTCCCTCGATGATACCTTGCGAGCTACTGAAATGAGGCGCCCGAGCCACTTTGTTATAAAGAAAGTAAACCAGTCATGATTAAAAAAAAAGAAAGCTTTTTAGAGAAAAATTAACGGCAAAATATTATTCTAGAAGCTTTTGCCTATTTTTTGTAATTTTTTTTTTTAGTTTAACTTTGATATACTACACATACAACCGAAACCCAATTGAAAACTACACTGTTTTCGGAATATTATTTCATCGAGTGAAGTTCAAAATATGGACTTTTGAACGGCAAAATAAATTAGAACGTGTATTAATCTACAACATATATTTTTAACCTATCAAAACAATGAATATTTGATTGTTTACTATTGAATCCAAAACAGGCTGTTTTCGGAGATCCTGCCGTTAAATGTAGGTTATTATCCGTGTGTGATAACTTGAGACTTGGTATTGTCTAATAACCAGCCAAGTGCGATTTATACTCGCGCTCTGAAGGTTCCGAACCTCTTGAGGTTGTATTAATTAGGTACTTGATGACCAGTTTAAGTGCGCAGTTTGATTGCAGAGTTTCTATATTTCTGATTTCATCAACAAATCCTGGATATTATCTAGGATCATATAAATAAAAAAAGGTAAAGAAATTGAAAGAAACAATAGAAAAGAAAAAGTTTTTAATAGTTGGCTAAAAAAGGCGAAAAATCTCATTACGGACTCAAACCGTTTGAATCTATCTTACTCTTATGATTTGCACCCACTCTTGAAGGATATAACCAATATTTGCACCAGATAGCGCTGCGCTAAATAATATACACTTTGAAAGCTGTAACTTTTCACTGAGTTAAACTAGAAAATTAAAATTTTCAGAGGATTAAAAGACCATTGACCTTAACATTCAGTTTAAATTTCAAATTAGTTCCTCAAGCCGTTTGTGAGAAAAAAGATCAAGACACACGGACACAAGGACAGACAACGGAGCGAGCCTAAAAATGATTGCTACAGAGTGAGACGATTACAATCACAACTGATTGGCTGGTACACTCTGGTTATTGATTAAAATGCAATCCAGCCAATCAGAGATGACTGTGAACTTCACAGTACCACAGTAACAATCTTTATTAGACAATGCCACAGAGCGCATATTTAATTAAACGTACATAGCTCCGAAAAGTCAGAGATGCGTGTCTGCGATCGAACCCCGGACCTTCGTAAAAGAGGCTGCCATTTTACCCACTAGCTTATAACCGCTGTAAGCTACGTGTATCTTTCCCAAATGTATCCGGTGAACGCTAGACGCAGTGTACGCGGCCTGTCAGTTGTCACTAGGGTTGCCAGATTTTTTTTCAGCCTATAAGGGACAAATGGTTAAATGGGCAAAAAATACGGGATTTCAGTTTTTTACCCGGGACAAATAAAAAACAAAATTATTTAGTGTCATTTTTTTATATTTTTCCGAGGATCGAGTCAGTTGCATCCATTCTGACACTTATACTATCGTTGGTCGATGCGGGCGGCAAGTGCAAGTTACTTCACAGTACACGGTCGCTCGAGCCGAGCCGAGTCGGACAATTTGTAAACCGTACGTTTTACGAACGTTGCGTGTGTAAATTCTTAGATCGATTTCATAATGAAAACGAAGTACTGTTCAATTACGGGACATAGTCAGTCCCGCCGGGACATTTTAAACTATGCCTAAAATACGGGATGTCCCGGGAAATACGGGACGTCTGGCAACGCTAGTTGTCACCGATGGCGTACGGATATAGATCTGATGCTCCGTCTGCCCTACAAATTAATACTCCTGTAGGGCTAACATGCGCGCCACGAGAAAGTTTTGTCTACACGTTTACTCGAAGTCTCTATGTGAATCTCTACAGAGATTCACGAGTAAAGTGTAGACAAAATTTTCTCGTGGCGCGCATGTTAGCCCTACAGGGCAAGTGTTTTATGTCGCGCGGTATTTATTGCGCACACGTCGTATTTTCAGTCGCCATTTTCTGTTCTTTATTTAAAATTTTATCCGTGTCACCAGAGCACGAATATTTCGCAAATGTCAAATTGCATCATTTTTTTTTTTTGTTCCGTACCCAAAGAGTAACTAACCATCATATTACTAAGCCTCCGCTGTCCGTCCGTCTGTCAACAGATTGTACCTTATGATCCGTGACAGGTAGACAGCTGAAATTTTCACAAAATGTGTATTTTTGTTGCCGCTTTAACAACAAATAATAAAAAAGACGTGTGGCACTCGGGGACTGCCGCGGTAAAGCTATTGCATAGCATTTTTTATCAACGCCATCTAGCGGCTCACCGTAGAGGAGTCCCGTGTCAGGTTACTTTCGTTACGGAATTTCTGGATTCGGTCTCCACGCTGGCCCGCGATGTAAGCTATGCAATAGCTTAAAAATAACAATAAACATTAAAGGGAAGACTTACTAGAAACATGTTAAATTTTCTTGCGTGCCTTTACTGAATCATTTTGCGACGGAACCCTAAAAGATAGTAATATTTTGAAATGAGACTGCCCTAATAGAGACGCCTCACGCCAGACAGTAGTAATCTTTTAAAAGTCGATTATTACACGCGAGTCCGACACGAACCACGGTTTGGGTGCGGGGGTAGCAACTACGAGTAGCAAGTAGCTTGTAAGTAAGGTCCATTAGGCAGATTACAGTTTGTTTGTCAGTTTGCTAATGCAAACACGAAGCGCGTGAGAAATCAGCCCCGAGGCGCTCCCGAGTTAAAAGTAAACACCGCTGATTGAGTGACGTCAAATATGGATAGGGTTGTCAGGATGACAAAAATAATTATTTTGAATATTAAAAAAAAAAAAAACAAAATTTTTGTTACATGTAGGCCAACTTGTAGCTCTTATGACATATTATGACGCTACCACCGGTTCGGAATGCAGATTGCAGATTAAGTTAAATAATAAAGACCTCGTAGGTACCCGAGACTAGCATTATGAACTAATGTCAGCTTTGGTTGCCCTAATGGAATAATTTGCTTAATCCTGAAAGCATGTCTGAATTCACTTGGAGATAAAAGATATGTTCGTTAGAAGGACTGACTTTTCCTAACAATGAATTCATGAGTAATATCTCTCTATGGTATTTGAGATCTGATTGGCTGGTACCCTCCCGCCATTGGTTAAAATGCATTGATGCAGCAAGAACACCATAAATTCAGCGAATGAGAGGCCATTGCGATCATTACACTGATGCAGTCATTTTTAGAGAATCGACACGCTGGCGCTATGCCCAGTAGTGGAACCTATTTTGATGATTGATGATGAGAAAAGACATTGAATAAATCTACTTTTTGTTTCGGAATATCAAGGAGTTTCCATAGAATTTTTAAGAAACCTTCATCCACTCACACGAAGTCTCTTTTAGTTAAACCCTCAAAGTATATTTTTTAAAGATATTTCCATACTATAATGTTAACAAATCTACCATTTAATTGGGCATCTAGATATCGGGGACACCACTTCGGGACGCAATAATTAGAATTGATTGATTTATGATCCCATGCGGGCCGACAAATGGCTGTCTCTCTTAACTACCCTAGAAATAATTATATCAACATTATGATAATCCACGAATCCCTACCTTATATATTTTAAACACGAACGTGTGTCTTATTAGTTTGTCTTTCAATCACGGCGCTACAGAGCTACCAATCAATGTGATTTTTCCATGGGTATGGTTGAAGATTTTGAAAGTAATATAAGCTTTTTAAAAACCTGAATACGTAAAAGAATTGGTAAATTTACCATTACGCAAAAAACAAAGGTTATTGCACAATTAATTAATTCCTCTATGACAACGTTATTTGGAAGCAATCTGCTTTGCTTCAGCTATCCACAAGATGGATAAGCTACATATTTTAACATTTTTTGTTTTGAAAAGAGCAACTATTGAGTTTCTTGCCGGCTCCTCTCAGCAGAATCAGTATTCCGAACCGGTGGTAGATTTTCGATTTGTCGTAAGAGCCACAAGTTGGCGTACATGATATAAATAATTTTGAATTTGAACTTCCACGCTAGAAACTTATCTACTGCTAATATAATTTAAAATCAACCGCTTTGTAGACAATACATTCACATCAGAAACATGGTTCTATAAAAATTAAGAGGAAAAAAAACATAACATCATTGTAGTTTTTAGAAATTACTCGTTGATTTCTAAAATAATAGCGTTGTCTGTTGTCATTGGATATTTGTGGTGACAGGGACATTCGTGAGGAATAGTTTCCCGAAAAATGCTAATGGGCATTCTGAAGGAAACTGTTTGTTTATTGTTTAATCGTGTTGATTGACGAACCGTTTTATCTTTTAAGGGCCGATTTCACCAACGTAGTATAGGTAAATCTTATCCGTGCGTAAACTGAACAAAAAGCTGTCATAATATCGAAAAGACTTACTTTGTTGTAATCTGCCCTAAGGGAGTTAACTCATTGATATGTTACTAACCTTTGACGACCTCCCTGCCGCAGTGGTGAGCGCTGTGGTGATAACTGAGAGGTCTCGGGTTCGTTCCCAGCGGGGGCAATTTGGGAATTTATAATTTCTGAATTGTAAGCCCCTTTTTTTTTTCGATGACAAGATAGCCCTTGACTGCGATCTCACCTGATGGTAAGTGACGATGCAGTCTAAGATGGTAGCGGGCTAACTTGAAAGGGGTATAGCAGTGTAAATTCAACCCATACCCCTAATCGGTTTCTACACGCCATCGTGCCGGAACGCTAAATCGCTTGGCGGCACGTCTTTGACGGTAGGGTGGTAACTAGCCACGGCCAAAGCCTCCCACCAGACCAGACCAGATACAATTTAGAAATAATAAATTCCTAAATTGCCACCGCCGGGAATCGAACCCGAGACCTCCCAGTTATAAGACCACAGTGCTCACCACTGCTCGAGGGAGGTCGTCAAAAGGCCCTTGCACCCTGTACAGACGTCTATAAATGTATAACAGTTTACAGTCGTCAAAGCCAAAGCGTGATCTCATTTATCAAAGGCCTAAAGACATTTTGAAAGGCGACTATCGATTGCCAAAGCGTCTGCGCCTGAAGTCAATGCTCGCTGATTCATGTCTCCTTCGCTTTACTTTACACCTGGTGTGCCCTGTGTATCTTCCATTCAAACATCTTATTTTGAACTCTGTCACATTCAAAATACAGAAAATTTAAAAGAATGATTAATTTTGCTTTAGCGTTTCTACTTCTAATAAATCAAACTACAAATAGGGCGAGAAACAGCGGAAAAATTGTACGCTGTTTTACCTATGAAAGTTAGTTGGTTATTAGACTTTAATAATAATAATTATTATTATTTATCTACTGGCTTTTGGCCACAACGTTTTGTAATGTCTGCGTGGAGTTAAGTTTTTTAAAAATCCCATGGGATCTCTTTGTTTTTCAGGTATATAAACAAACGTAAAAATTCTTTTTACAAAACCGACTTCAAACGCCACTACAAAGTAAATCAATTGTGCCTATAAAATTTGAAGAGTTCCCTCGATTTCACCAAGATTCCATCATTAGATCCTGACCTGATGAGGATAGAACCACTTGGGAAGTATACCCGTTCAAACAAAAAAAAAGACTTTTCCAAATCGGTCCAGACGTCTTCGAGTAATCGGGGAACATGCATAAAAAATTCCGACGAATTGAGAACATCCTCCTTTTTTGGAAATCGGTTAATAAGAGGAAAATAAAGCTCAAATTTTGTAAAGAATATCCAAATATTTAATTAGATTTTATGAAGCCAAAGCAATTCATAGGCAAATGCTTGAATGAACCAATAGTGGCATAAACTATGTAGAGTACACAGTACATATTTAGTAATAGAATAGAAATTAGCTAAGTCATCCACTTTAGATGCTTGCAGTGTTAGTTATTCAAAATAGGCCTGACAGAGTCAGTACTCGAACGAGCATGGAATACAAAATATAATCAACATAAATGAAATTGAAGGATCTGTCTGTTATTTCGAAATAATGGATAGGTAATATTCATGACCGAAACACAAAATTTTGGAAATCTATTTTCCCGTCTAAACCTGGGGTTTTTTAAGTGTCTTCCGCTAATCTTTGAAATGGGTGAAGCGATTTTGACGAGACTACCACTGGCAAGCAGATGGATAAAAAGTAGCCTATGCGTAAAAAATACAGTCCATACAATTACTTATAGATTGATGGGTTTTTGAAATTTTTGCGACCTTGTCGTTGAACAAATCTTGTAAATATTTGGCGTTGAGTTGACTTGCAATAAAAAATTAAAAAGTTCTCAAAAAACCACGCGGACGAAGTTGCGTGTATCAGCTACTGTACACGAGTATATATTATGCCATTTAACTTCATTCGAAGTGGTTACTATTGCTTTGTTTAGTTACAACAACCGTTGCAAAGCGTTAGTACCTACATGACGTATATTTCCATATTGCAAAGTAGTATGTTAATCCTGCACTGGTAGCATGGGCGGGAGAAATTTTCTCCCTGGGAAAAGGATAAAACGTTTATCCCCTCTCTTAGCTTTATCCACCCGTCGAGCATGGGCACAGCGGTGGAAATAACACTCAGTGGATATACTTTTAGAAATATACATCGCCTTCTCCTCTGTCGCCACTCGCCATGCTTTAGCATAGGGAAAAGATAATTTTATCCCCTGTCAGTGGATAAAATCGGGGGATAAAACTTTTATCTCCTGCCCATGCTACCAGTGCTGCTTATGAGTTATCTCCATTCCCAGCCAAATCGTTTCGTTCGTTCGCCAAACACATACAAACTTTATAATATTAGTAGGATTCATTAAAGATTTTTTACTCGTTGGAGCAGCAGGTAAAAGATACTAGACGCGTGTTAAATTACCCTCTCGTAAGTCGTACGTAACTAAAAAACCACATCCCTAATCGCGTTACGGCGCCTTTGTGCGGCGTGACTCATGAGCCCTTTGAGAATGCGCGTGCTCTCACGTCCCGGACGCGATGGCTTTTGTACTTTTATACAAGTAGGTATTTAGTTGCGAGGAATTAGGAATTGCGGAAACTTCGTTTAACCTATCCCGAGGGTATTTTGAAAAATTCTGTAAACAATTATACCTAATTACTAGCTTTATATGTCAAATTCGAAGGGTCTAACATCCGACCATTTAGCCAGGACTTGGCAAGCGCACGCATTCCTCTCTGTCCAAGTACATGTACAAACGTACGTGTCAGCTAGTAAGTGTGACAGCTTTTGAGTTAGTGTGCGTTCATAGAGACATTAAGTTTTTTACAAGAGTGTGCGGAAGTGAGTAAATGTGTGCTGTACGTAGGCTGTACGTGATTACCTCACCTCCCGCAGAAAGTGGCAGAATATATTTAGTACTAAATCTACGTAAAGGCTCGTCCCGGCTAAATGGTCGAAGGGTCTAACAATAAAATTAATTATATGTAGTTACGGGCATAACGTAATTTTAAACCGAAAAAATGTAAATGCTTTTTCTCCCAGTTCCGTGGAATTTCGAAAAATCGGGCCGTATTCCTTCTCTACATTATAATGGGAACCTCTGTGTAAGTTGTGGTTGTTACCAAGTTAACTTTTTAAGTGATGAATAAATTTATCATTCAAAATTAAAATTCAAAATTTATTTATTTCATGTAGGCTACCCTTTAGCACTTATGATATGTCACAAATCTACCACCGGTTCGGAATGCAGATTCTGCTGAGAAGAACCGGCAAGAAACTCAGCAGTTGCTCTTTTCAAAAAATGAAATAAACTAATTTTACAATAAGTAATAAAAGTAAGCTAAGTATACAGTGCTTCCACAGTGAAGCTTCAAAAATACAATACATATTATAATCTAACACATGTCAGCATGGGAAGTCAAAGCAGACCCATTCCCGTTGGCGGCACCCGGCATTTTGACAGATTTCCAATGCAAAAACGGTTAAAAGTTCATAATATTTATTCCGCGGTTAAACGTTATTTGGTGATTGTCAACAAATAGACGACTTCCTAATAATCAAGTAATAATAAATATAATGTAGATACCTAAGTAGTTTTCTATGTCAAATTTCACTTAAGTAGCCGCCTACAGTCGTATATTATTTTATTATCTTATCAAGGAACGTTTATATCTAATTGCCCGAACGCACCTGAAATCTCATTTCATATCTTACTTTGTTTGCATCCTATCAAACTTCAAATAGGTTAGCATTTCCGATACCTGCGTTTTTCAGTTTTAAACATTCGCACATATAAATTGGTTAAGAAATGAAGGTTTTTTAATTAAAAAGGTGTATCTATCAAAAAAAGAAAGCAAAGAAATTATACCTAATAAAATATCTTAACCTTACAATAATTTAGACCAGATTTTGTGAAACATGACCAAATCAAAAGTGTTTAAATAATGATTTGTAATTTCATTACAGTGATTAAACCAGAATTTCATATTGGTAAATATTACATTAACAACATTACAAAATGCCTAAAGCTAAACAGCATAACACAGATTCCGTGTATCAAATGAATTGTTATATGTAAGTGGTAAAAAAATACGAAAAATTAATAAAAACTAATAGAATTAAGTATACTAAAATTAACAAGGATTCATAGACTAATCAAATAAGTTGAAGTCCATAAAATGTAAAATAAATAGTGGAAAAGACTTTGGTTTAACAAACAGAGTGATAGAGTCACTTGAACATAAAATCAGTGGAAGATTAATTTATTATAGTGAATAGTGAAAAATTTCTAAAATGCCATCGGCGCTAGACATCGATCCATTTAGTCAACCAGAGTGGAGCGATTCCAGCGATTCGTCAGATCCTGCTCCTCTACCACAACTTACGTTGGGATACTTCGTGCCCGTCAGGTGTAAATGCGACCGGAATTCGCGACACGTTTGTCGGAGAAGCAGAACTAGGTAGGTTATCGTAAGCGTCAAGATGACTGACCAAAGTGACCGATTGGCGTCAAATTTTTCCAGCATTTAGTACCTATTTAGTACTATTTAATACCTTTGTTTAAATATTTAGTACTTCAATAGTAACAGAGAAATTTAATTTACTAAGTGGTCAGCCATCTTGACGTCAAGATGACTGACCACTTTTGAGTTTCCCCATAAGGGCTTAGTATTGTGCATATGTTTCTGCACTATAATTTAGTACCTATTTGGTATAGATGAGGACCGGGAGAGTCACATAGGCTTCTTTTGTAGGTACTGGCAAATTAAAGAGTTGCCGCGGGATTTTAAAAATTAAATCCACGCGAGGGAAGCCGCGGGCATCAACTAGTTTCTTATATTATGTACGTCTATTCATGGCTGAGCATTACGAGTGACATCTGTAGTGAAAACTTGGCAGTTCTTCCCTTTGCTCTCGTTGCATACTTCATAGTGTTATTAGTATAGAAAAACTTGATCTTTTAATAAAATCTTTATTTTTTGTAAAAAAATTCTGGAAAAAATATATTTGTAGGTACCAAATAGGTACTAAATTATAGTGCAGAAACATATGCACAATACTAAGCCCTTATGGGGAAACTCAAAAGTGGTCAGTCATCTTGACGTCAAGATGGCTGACCACTTAGTAAATTAAATTTCTCTGTTACTATTGAGGTACTAAATATTTAAACAAAGGTATTAAATAGTACTAAATAGGTACTAAATGCTGGAAAAATTTGACGCTGATCGGTCACTTTGGTCAGTCATCTTGACGCTTACTAGGATATCTACTCATACAGGCTTACGTGAACCAACCTAGGAATTTATTCAGTCACATTTAGCCAACCAACTGGAGCTATTCCAGTGACTTTTCAAATTTTACTACGAAACTCATGTTGTGATATTTTGTGCCAATCAGATGTAAATGCGACTGGACTTCGCGACACGTTTGTCGGAGAAGCAGAACTGGGTAGGTATCTACTCATACAGGCTTACGTGAACCAACCTAGGAATTCATTCAGTCACATTTAGCCAACCAACTGGAGCTATTCCAGTGACTTTTCAAATTTTTCTACGAAACTCATGTTGTGATATTTTGTGCCAGTCAGATGTAAATGCGACTGGATTTCGCGACACGTTTGTCGGAGAAGCAGAACTGAGTAGGTATCTAATCATTCAGGCTTATGTGACCCATCCTAAGAACACATTCAGTCACATTCAGCCAATCGAATGGAGCTATTCCAGTGACTCTTCAAATCCTGATAGGTAGCTTACGTTGGGATGTCTACTTTGTGCCATCCCTAACACAAGCTTTAGGTTTAGGGAAGAGGGGAGTATTAGTCAAGTTCTGTATAGCTAACGTTATTCTTTAAAAAAAACTAACATGTGACCGTCATTGTTGCAGAGAATCTCCCCGCTCGCGCCGGTCCGTGTCGCAATGCTCCTGCAACAGCGTCTCGCGCCGCTCGTCGGTGGCCGCGTCTCCGATGCCGCTGCCGCCCCTCAACAACACCATGGAGATGTACGTTGAGCCCGTCGTCGAAAACGTGAGTGTTGTTTCTTTTTTATAAATACTGACCAAACAAGCAGGTGGATCATTTCATGTTAGTGAAGGGATTACCGCCGCCCATGAACAATTGGAGCACCCTCTATCTTTAATCTATGATTAACAATGGACTTGCTGTACCTATACAAGTGACAGCATTCTTATAGATCAATTTGAAGCGCCACTTTTGACATATGAGTGTCTCTGGAACTATTAATATTGCAAATGGCGTCATAAAGGTTGGTTGGTATCGCTCTATTTTGAGAGATTGAAAAAATCAGACAGTTTTGTCGCATATCTGATGCAACTAGCACTGCAATATGGGATTAAAAGCTTACGATAATCGCATAACTACTTGACTACTTATTTGCGAAGTCTGTCCATATTTTGAAAATAGTTCCACTATTTGGAAAATATAGACAGCTTCTGTGTTAAATGGGTAAGGGTGTTAGGTGTACATTAGTATGGATTTCGTAATCTACGACTTTGAAATGAAATGGCATAATTAAATTATGCAGATTTTATTGTAAAATAAAAATCTTTAACAATTTTGAAGTGATGTAAAACTTCGTACGCGGACGTCTTTATAATTAATTCTGAAATAAAAAGTTTGTTAAGTTAAATCCTTTCAAGGGGGAGGACCTAACTACTTAATTTTGACCATGCAAATACATTTCTTAGATATTTCTTTTCGAGAATTAATAAATGGAGTTAGATCATAGAGGTCTGTTTTATGACAGGTTAAAACACGAACCCTACCTACGTAGGGCTTGGACAATTGGCATAAGGCCTCTGTTATACTTAGGTAACACTAGATAACTTACAAGGGATGACATGAATATCGTCATACATCGAATTGCTCGCTCTTGTATTTTTCGATCACTTTCCTCATCGACTTAGCGATTTGTTCCGGCCTGCTGTAGAAGTATTTGTGTTGGCTGCTGCCTTCCTCATTGTAAATGTCACGGTCTACCGTGCCCTTTGGGGATATGAAGAGGATTCTGGAATATCAGAAAATCCTAGACCTGGGTCTCTTCTCTAAGAAGAAGAGAAGGGCTCAGGCTTAGACAGGCCTTAGTTCACCACGCTGGCTAAGTCATTTACATACTCTTTGAGAAAATTATGGAGAACTCTCAAGCATGCAGGTTTTTCAAGATGTTTTTCTTCAAGCAATTTAGGTAAGTAATTTTAAATGAAACCTTTTTTCCACGTGGAGTTAGGTTTTTAAAAACCCCGTGGAAACTTTGTTTTTCTGGAATAAAAAGTAGCCTATGTCACTCTCCAAAAACTCAGCCATATCCATGTAAAAAATCACGTCTGTCTGTTCTTTCGTTTCTTTGTGATTAAAGGAAAAACAAATAAACAAACGCATTTTCGCAATAATATTAGTAGGGATTACCAACATAATTTAAACTCACGCACATTCTACTATTAGATTGTCTAGGCACCTATTAATTTTAAAAAAGTGGACCGAAAGAACGAATAATTTATTCTAATAAGCCGTAGGTTCTACTTCTAACCTTGGAATATAAGTACCATCAGGAGCAAATATATTGTTCTTCGGTTCCTCTTCATCCAGTAAGTTCACCATTACAAAATGTTGACTCAGTGACTGGATTTCGTTGGAGTTTGCGAACTTTGGCTTGAGATTCTTGCATGCAGAACACCAAGATTTGTGGATTATGACCATTACAGGTTTTTTGTGGTTCACGGCGATTTGCATGCCGGCCTCAAGCGATCCAGCCCACACGTAGTTGCTCCCAAATCCATTATCCTTACCCCCATGTGCAGCACAGTGTACTTTAGTGAATATCAAAGAAAAAAGAGCTTTGGATAAATGTCCAGCAGCCATATTATGAAGCGGTATGTAGAAAATTTAATATTTCGGTGGCATGACGTCTGCTTTGTCGGGCTTTTAACATTTTTATCGAAAAATATTAACTTGCCTTTGCTACTGGTCAGCCATTTTGACAAAACTTTGATTAACAACACTGAATAGGTACTTCATTTTCTAACGGCTAGATTTTTTAAAATTTCAAATTGTCAGGGATACTCTTTTATTGTTAGCGCTGTGCACCGCCATCTATACTTAGGCGGCAGATTTACGTCATGAAACATGCATGTGAGAACGTGGTTCACGTGCATCAAAGACGTTTAATTTAAATTAGTTTACCAATATTTTAGGAGATGGCGTTGTTATAACAATATCCATATTTAAAAAAAAAAATTAGTAGCTTTCTTTGGAGATGTTTTTGCCTCGATGACGATTAATTAATAGCAAGATTTTTTTTGTCTAGGAAGATAATACAATTTTTAACAAAGTGTGACTACCTTAGGTACATAACATAACTACATAGCTACAAGGAAGAAACTTTGAAGAAATTTGGGACTCGCTATTTTTAGTCAGTGAAAGCGCTGTAATATGGCTGTAATATTTTACTACTGTCACTTTCAAAGGATATATTTTTCGCTTGTTCGCTTTAGGACAGATTCGCTTTACGACAGATTCGCTTTACGGCAGATTCGCTTTACGGCAGATTCGCTTTACGGCAGAAGTACAGTGAACTCGAATATATATAGATAGATTTTTGTTTAAAATTAATAATGCATTAAACAAGTTAATACATTAATGCTAATAGATGGCGCTGTATTTACTATCGGTCAAGTCATGTTAAAACAGTTTTGCGTCAACTATTATTATTTTTTATTACGTCTAATGTTAAAAGTTAATTATTACAATATATAACTAGTGGTTCGCCCCGAACTGAGAACTCGCGGTATCCTATAATTCCCTAAAGATAGTTTTAACTTTTAATTATAATTATAATTTATAACACATCCTATATTGTTCTATCATCAAAATGTACCTAATATTAGCATCAAAAAAAAAATTAATTTTTTTTTTTACTTACTTTTTTTTGTAAGCTTTAGGTAGGTTTACGATCCCAACAGAACCTAAGTGCCCGGCCTTCGGCCGGGCACCTGAATATTCATGTATAACCCTAACCTAACCTAACTTTAGTTTAAAGAAAAAATTCAAATGACGGACAAGTGCAAATTCACTCAAGTAGACTCGGAGAGCTCACTTCGCTCAGTCAATAATAATTATATAAAGGAAAGTTTTCCTTGGAGTGGAGACCATATTTTATCTCGACCTGTACAAATTTTGCCGTAAAGCGAATCTGCCGTAAAGCGAATCTGCCGTCAAGCGAATCTGTCGTAAAGCGAATCTGTCCTAAAGAGAACAAGCCATATTTTTAACCAACATTCTTGGACTCCAAAGGGAGTGTTTAGAGACGTTTTATCATCAGTTCACTACGCTATAATATAGTTTCCAGAAAAACGTAATTTCCTTTAATTTACAAACAAAGTACCTAAATCTTTCAGGACATAAAGGTATATGTCGCATTTTACAGTATAGGTAGATTCACTTACCAGTTGACGGATATATTAAAAATCGACGGCCAAAATTGTATCTGATGGAACATTTCTGCAATCCAACTAACCACCAAAAATGGATGAAGCATTGCGCAGAGCGCGTTGTGATCGCTGACGGGGTCGCTAGTGGAAAGTGCTACTATTTTTTTACCTCTTTTTCAAAAGAAAATATAAAAATTTACAACTCACACCTCCCGAAATCACATACGGTTTATTTGCTGGTATCATTGGTATAGTCTTAAATTAGGTAAGTACCTACTATGTACATTGGACTATCTACTAATAAGTAGTACAAGTTACTCCAATTATTTATTATTTACTTAAAACGAGGAAATCGGTATTGCATCTTCACAACATTGTAAGCCTGCAGGCATTACTACAAGAATTGAAAAAAAGGTGAAAAAAGTTCGGGATCCTGGAATACCAGGACTAATAAGTCACTACCGGTACCCCTCTATTGGAAGCCCTAATTGTACGGCACTCGCACTAGAAAGACCTGACAACAGCAAAGACTATGCACACCTGGACAACGGAATTGAGCGGTTACAATATTTAAAAAAGCGTCCTTAGTTCCAATTTTGTCCACCTGAACAGGTAAGTTGGTGGTACTGTAATGACATTTATTTTTAGCACCTCAGAAGCCACAACCACTCCGTAAAGAGTTATAATTTGCAATCAGTAGCTATATACACCCTGCAGTATTCGACAAAATGTTCTATTGACAAACTTTTCAAACTCATTCATGTGAATCGACTCGTGCCAATGCGTGTTATGTTTTTCTCCTATTTCAGATACGTCGCGCTCGACGTACCCTATTGGAAAAAGCAGATAAAGTGTGATAATTACATGCAATGTGTATCTGCATCCCGCCAACGCATTTCAAATTGAGAATACTATACGCTCGCACGCATACAAAAAATCAAAATCGGCAGCGACGGGGTGCTAAGATTTAAATATTTCCAAAAAAATATTTATCGTTTAGAAACCTCGTTTAAAAAATATCCAACACAATAATTTCTCGGTAGCTTATTTTTTTTATTTTAAAAATAAGTTCTACTTACTACGCGTCACGCGTGTGAATATATTTTTTTTAATTTATTGAATTTTCAATTATTATCTGTGCAAATAAAATACGCGCGCATTTCAAGTGATTCTTTTTTAATGTTTTCGTGACTTGGACTGTTTGTGTGATGATGAATATGTACGGAAGTACACGTCAAAAGTATAACAGAAATTTGTATGGCACTGTTCGTTCAATGGTGCCAAGAAGTACGCCCATAACTGGCATGGAGGACATTTTATACTCTCCGCCATACTTTTACCACATAGCGCCTCCGCCTCAGCCGTTAAACACTTTTCCTGGAAGAAAGAGACGTAAAAGAGTAAGTTTATTTTTTAATTTTTCAATTAGATACTTACTACTTTTCTTTTGAAGTTACTTTTATATTAATTAATGAACAGTTAACGTTTATTATTTTTTCAAGTATTAGATTACGTTTACAAAAGTTTTTCACAGAATATTAATACCATTTTTTAAGCTTGTTATTACAGTTAAATACTTTCGGACCAAACTCTAAGTGTTAAAATATCACAAAGGCCTACCTATTTAGAGTCGATTTCACTAGTGCAAAATAAATCTTATCGGAGCGCAGATTTTCAATACAAAAACTCAGAAAGCGGCACTTAGTAATATTAAACTAAATTGAAACCGCCGAATATACTTATTGCATTTTTCAAATATTCCCTGAGGAGAAAGATAACTTTACTTTTATGGACCTGTCGTCTAAGCTGATAGACAGTTAATTTGGGTTTTAGAGATTGTTATGCAGACTGTTAGGGACATGCTCATTGCTAAAGAAAACTGAAACCAGGGATTCGCTGAGTCGCTGAGTCGATCAGCGTAACCTATCGTTTTCGAGATAAGTGGCATATTTTGTAATTTCACTGTAAGCATTAAGTTTTCACAAAGTTTTCGTTAGAATATCAAGTACATTTTGTATATTTTTATTTTTTGCTTCAAAACTTTCGGGTGACTTTAGCACTGGTCCCATCTATGTTTTCCCTTTGTCTATGTCAATGTGCTACGGAAGTATAAAACGAAATTCTTTCACTAGACCAGTTTAAAAAAAAGTAACTCACTGAATATTCAGCAGGTTATTTCCCGCTGTCGATGCGTTTCACTCGATATCTCTCAATGAATAACGACATGAGTCGGTAAGACACGAAGCAAGATGTGGAAAATACCAAGACGTCCGAGATGATTTTCCTAAATACTTTCATGGTTGTGTATTAACTCGAGACGCGTGCTCGCTTTGTTAATATTCATATAATTTTGAGTATAATTTTGAGTTTACTGTTTCGGTTTTTTTTTTTTCAGGTTTTACTTCAATTCAATTCCCAAATAGTGGTTTTTAGTGGCCACTGAGTTAGACAATTTATAACCACTGAGTAAATAAATCACTCCATTTATAATGGTGTTATAATTATTATTTAGCTAATTCGGCACATATTGCTTGACTGAAATTTACACTTCGTTTTGATCCAAGAGAATATGAACCATTTGATTATTTCGCAAATGTCACCCAAGAGAATGTAAACCATACTGTTTTTACGTTGATGGAAAAGGCAACAAAAAGTTTTACTTTTTTGCAAGCAACTTCACAGTTTCACACCAAGAGGATAAACCTTAACATAAACCGTATATGCTAAATTAGTCAAAGTAATGTAAAAAGTTTATAACAGGTAAAATTTTAATTGTCATTTTGTAATTCGATAAGAATTATCTAAATACGCCCCCTAAAATCTGCAGAACACCACAAATTATGACCGATTTAGATTTTCAATACGCACCGTTGGCCTTACTTTCTTATTTCCTTAATAGTAATAGATACCTACTATAAATGCGAAAGTGTGTTTGTTTGTTAGTTTGTTGGTCTGTCCTTCAATTTAATTCAATTGCAGGAACGGAGCAATGGATCAACGTGATTTTTGCATGGATATAACTATATTCATGCAAAAATCACGTGAAATCACGACCTCGAGAGTGCTATCTTTTTATCCCCAAAAACAAAGGGTCCCCGCGGGATCTTCGAAAACTAAATCCACGCGGATGAAGTCGCGGCATCAGCTAGTTTTTCATAAAAACATTACAGACCTGCAACATAAACAGCATTTTATTATTAAAGATTAGTTATTTATTCACGACTGAAAAGCTCTAACACCTCTGCAGAATTAAGTCCCGGCTTATTTAATCTGGTGGAGCTACATCCCGGTGGTCCCGCATTTTTAACTCCCGAGCTGAGTCCCGTCGTTTTCAGTCCCGGACTGAGTTCCGCCGTTTCTGGTTCCGGACTGTGTTCCGCCATTTTTGGTTCCGGGCAAAATTGCGCCGTTTTTGTTTCTGGAATAACCTCTGCTATTTTTGGCCCCAACCTTTCTTCGTCTTTTATGTTTTGAGGCCGCTTTTGTTCAGAGTTTCTTTTGCCCCTGTTTGAACTCCGGCTAGGCAATGTAAACATACCGAAAGAATATTCCATTAGAGTAGCCATAGACAGTACCATGCAAAAAAACTTTAGCTGCTCCTTTCTGTCCATTTCACGCTTAATCCCATAGCAAATAATGAGGGTTTCAATTTTTGTAAATGCGCTCAGATTTTGTAATTTTGTGAGTTAGATGACAGCCAAATGATATCTGCTGACAAATGTTATCATTTTATCTATGACATTAATTGTAGATAAAATTAAAAAGTTCAAAGAATTTGGATTTAATCAAAGCTTTGTGAAAGAAACTTTGAGTATTAAACTAACTATTGGTTTAATGCTCGAACATTCGAAGGGTTCCGTACCAAAAACCGCCGAAAAAAACACGTTTCTAGTAGGGGAATTTTAATTTTTAATTTATTTTTATTATTAGTTGTTATAGCGGCAACAGAAATACACATTCCCTGCAAAAACTCTCTGCCTATTACGGATCACGAGATACAGCCCGCTGACAGACAGACGGACGGACGAACGGACAGCGGAGGCTTAGTAATAGGGTCCCGTTGGTTACCCTTCGGGTACGGAACCCTAAAAAGTTATAAACGATAAAAAATATCCGACTCCGGAATACAAGCTATCTCTGTGTCAAATTGCGCCGAGAGATTCAGGATTTAGACAATATTGTCACATATACGGTAAACTTGCCAAGCTGTAAAAAATGCTGTATTTTTGGTTTGGTTTTCAAAATATATTTTTTTAAGGTTACACTTGTGATTGATGCTCGAAGTGTTACACTTAAAAAACATAATTGTAGGCATAAATCCCTATAGAAAAAAATCGGAAAATGAGGGAATAAATACTTACTTTACAATTTGTCGGAAAAATTTATTTCTAGATTGAAATTTTGTTATTGAAAGTAAACTATTTCTTATTAATAACATAATAATGATATGCAGTCACAACAGATACTGATACAATTAGGGATTTTATAATTTGCTCCATTTCAGAGTGAAATAAAATAATTAATTAGATATGTTTTAATTTGTCTAAGTAACGGTTATTTAAACATTTCTAATCGATGTTTAAATCGTACTATAATCTAGTAGGACACGTTTTGACAAGTTTTCAGACATATAGGTTAAGTTTTTTGAGGATTTGAATCTCAGTCACATATTCAGTACAACCGATTTTAATTTGGAGTGTATCCTTATACGTAAACGTATAAAAATGCATATACGAAATTGATCTCTAATTTGATGTTGTTACGGTTCAATTTACTTTGACGCTAATGTTATCGAATACGATTACGATCAATCGAATTAAATCTTATACTAGCCCCACAGGTTGGCCTAATAGAAAGGAATAATTTTTGATTCGATTTGATAAACTGAATTTATATTATAGTTTCATAATCAAACGATTAAAATACGTATATCTAAAAAAGTAGGTAAGTACCTACAAAAAAAAAGAGATCAATAAGAAACAAACTTTATTAAAAATGCATGTTCCGGCAAAAACTTTCTAGTTTAATTTTTTATCGTCCAATAATTTCAGTTAGATGCAAATTAGCAAGGTTTTTTCTTATTGTCAGTTGGGCAGGCGGGCATTTTCTTTTCCTCTTTTTTGCATACATCTGGACTATTGGGAAGTGTGGTTTTACATTCGTAAGGTAATAAAGTCTTTATAACATTTTCCGGGTCGTACCCTCCTATCGTGTAGAAGAGGGCCAGCGCAGATGCCCAGACAAACCCTGGGAAAATATATTATTATTTCTTAAAATAGTATTATTAGTAGTTAACAGTTTCACCCACAGATTTTATAGTAAATCTATGGTCCCACCCATATATTACTTACTAACTTATGCTTGCGGATTCGTCCGCGCGGATTAAGATTTTTTTAATTTTCACAATACTATGTGCTATCCTGATGTTTAACCTATTACATTGTGAAGTTTCATCAAAATCCGTCTAGTAGATTTTGCTTGAAAGAGTGAGAAACATCCATCCAGTCCATCCATCCACATAAATCGAAATATTAGGAAGTAGCATAGTAGTACAGTAAGTAAGGTTTCATCATCATCCTTCTACAAACTGAAGTTACACACTACAGTTCTATTAATTTGGGTCACAAGGTGCTAGAGGGCCCTCGCACCGGAAAATGCAGTGTTGGAAGCCCTCTCTAGGTGTACCAACGACATCAGAGTCGCAAGGAGCCACTGGATACAGGCAATTGAAGACCGTGGCCTGCGGAATTCTATGCAAGAGACCTACGCCCAGCTGTGGACTTTTAAGGATTGATTTTTTTAATTGCAAAACTAGCTGATGCCCGCGACCTCATCCGCATGGGTTTAGTTTTGTAAACCCCGCGGGAACTCTTTGGTTTTCCGGGATAAAAAGTAGCCCATATCACTCTTCAGGTCCTCAACTATACCTATGCAAAAAATCGATCCGTAGCTCTGTTGGAGCGTTATTGAAGAACAAACCAACAAACAAACACACTTTCGCATTTACAATATTAGTAGCATGCGCTTGACCACAATCAATGACGGAAAACACTGATGAGGTCTAGTTTGGAGCGCGCTTGTCTAGAAGATTCCTATTCACTCTTGCCTTGATAAAGAAGAAGATAAGAACTATCTTCTGACTCTTACCAGCAAATGCCAGATTTTGTCTAGGTTTGTGGAACATTGCGTCCTGGTTCTTTACAGCATCGTAACGGTCCTTGATGGCGGCTCGGAAGGCCTTTAAGCTGGTGTGATGCCACAGATGGGTCGGTTTGATGCTTCGGAATTTATCGAGCATTTTGTGGAAGTGTCCGAATATTGTGTTTTCGAAAAATTACATTATTATTAACTGTCCATTTTGTGATGATTATGGGTTGCTTTTTGGGTTCATTACTGCGTTGTGTTGTGAAGCCTGAAAATGATGTTATATGTACATATTTTGTTATCTTCCATCTACGCTTATAAAATAGAACTATCTGACCGACATACACACAAATAAATCAGCAAAGTAGGCTGCAAGTGCAGTACAGTATCCTAGCGGTGCGGTAAGGGAGGTTGAAATTCCATCCCTAAAGAGGTGAAAAGTTTGGTTGGTATTCATAAAAGGAATGGACATAATCTTGAAGGCTCAGGTTTACACAGTGAGTGTTGGGAGCAACATAAGTTCAATATTTATCATTCAATCATTCAATAGTTCATTCAGCTATGTGCAAATGATCGCTTGCCTTCGAACTGCCATTGTGTAAAGACGTACCTATCCGCTTTCCTTAATTTTTAATTTTTCAATATACTCAAGTACAGTGCCACAAGTTATTGTTTTGAATTCATCGAGCACCCAGCCAGCACACAGTCTCCCACAATGAGTATCCTTGCGTGATCTAATCAGATCCAGAGTAACCAGCAAATAGTTTTTCTTCTTATCAACTGCTAGATGTTCACTGCTGAACAAAGGTCTCTTGCATGGATTTTGACAGACCTTGGTCTTGCGCTTTCTCTTTCCAGCAGCTCCTGTGACTTGTCTGATGTCGTCGGTCTACCTATGGAGGGTATGCCAACCTGCGATTTCCGGAGTGGGGTCGCCACTCCAGCACCTTGGGAACCGAACAACCATCAACCCTATACTACCAATCCAATATTATTTCAATTTCGAAACTGAAATAATACCTACTGCTTTAAGCGAGGTTTGTATACATATAGGCCCAGTTTTTCGAACTATGTGTCCTGCCCATTTCCACTTCGACTCGATTAGCTATGTCGGTAACTTTGGTACTTCTACAGATCTGACACAATAACATTCATTTATTTACCATTACGGCTAGCGTCCACCGCCGCCTCTGGTGGTTTTTTCTATAACTGTGGCTATACAGGAGAAAAATGCTGATGCTGTGATTAGGATCACCAGTTCCTGCCGATTCATGACATTTTTATGACTTCAAGACCATCAAGATTCCTTCAAACTTTGACATAGTGCGAGTGGCATTTAAATGCTTTTTTTATGCAAAATACGTTCCTAATGCTTCGTAAATAAACATAAGTATACGTATTTCTATTTTCTAAAGATATTATTGCATCGACTTGTTAGCGATATGTCGGTTCGGTCAGTCATGAGATTTTTTTAATGAGAGATATTTGTTATGTAATAATAAAACTAACTTATTTGTATACTCTACCAACTATCTCTTTATAATAATTACGGTACTTTTGGTAGTAAGGAAAAGGTACTATGTTTATGGTAAGCCACCTTGCCACATTACGAGTGTGTACCCAAAATTCAACGTGTCTGTCACATCCATTCCGTTCTTCAGAACTCCAGTTATTAGTCGTAAATGACCCGTCCTATGCCCCTAGCGGTGGGGTATCTTCAGAAGATATCCCCTCTGTAGAAAACGAGAAGGTCGTTTCATTTTTTATGCGCATATAAAACAGCAAGATCAAGTTAGTCCATAATACATTATCACATGTCGGATGTATCACCGAAAGCATAGCATAAGACATGAGATTGCGTAACCACTTTCACTTGCATTTCCGACATTCTGGTTTGTTTACTGCATACGCATTAGCCGGTGGACTTTAATTATACTGCCATGATATAGAAAATAACAATTTAATCAGCATAATTGCCGGCTTCTTACGTAACTGTTAATTTATTACTTCCATATACCTTCGAACCTCTAAGAATATAGGAAGAAAGTAAAAGATTTTATGGCGATTGACGATCAATATTACATCGAGGTAGATTCCAAATGAGTTAAACTGGAGCTATCTGGCTCTGCTGGAGTTAATAATGCAGCTGTGAGGACGTGCTTTCACGCATAATCAAAGGAGAAAGAAGAAACTGGAAAGATTAGAAAATTAGTAAATTCTTTATCGTTCTTAGGCTCGTTCATTGTTCATTGGGGTTTTAGAGATTAAGTAAGTTGATGTCCAGGACCTTGCCCGCGTTGATTAAGGTTTAAAAAAATAGTTCCTCATATATATTTTGTAACTTCCCTTTCGGGATGTTTTTCTCCCTTTTTTTCTTCGACATGGCAATCGGCGACTGTTCTTGGGATGGCATTTCAAAAAAACCCTTTTTAATGCACCTTTAGACCTCTAGCAAGGAATATCAATTGCTTTTAATTTAAAAATATTTGGTGCACCCGATTAGGTTATTTTCTGTTGTCTGTCGGCCATTCAATCTTGGATGATACATGAGGAAAGCTGGGAACCGTATTTAGTGATTCTTAGTAAACCAATTTAAGATAATTGTGATAGTTTATTATTTAAATCTATTTAGGTGGAAAATTTTGCCATATTTTTTATATGAGTTGATAAATAAATTCAATCCAACATAGAATCGTCTATGCGTACAAGTATAAAGGTTCAATATCAAGTGCGGACAATGGCAGCTCGGGACGAAATCGCCTGATTCTGCAAGTAAAAAATAAATTACGTAGAAGCAAAGAGTCCAGGTAAAAATCCCTAGCATACTTGGATGTTTTTGTTTGTGTGCGTTTCACTAGTAGAACAGCTTTTAAAATTGGTTAAGGTTCGTCCCGTGAAATCCCTTCCTCCTCTTAATTTAAAACCTTATTCGAATGGTTTAAAGTTGATAATGAAACCTTTCCAATTTTCAATGGGACATTAGTCTCCGTAAAGTATCATTCCGCTGCGGCCTTCACCAGAGATGCATTGGACCGGTCCGATTGATCGATTAGCTCAATCGTTTCTATTTGACCAAATGTGTTCATAAATGACCATCCATAATTTTGTTATAAAATAATCAAAAGAACTACTAAGTTTGGATAACTGTAGCCGTAAATAACGTTCAATAACTGATATCGAATGAAAGGATATTGGAAACGGATGTGAAGAGGAAAGCGTGGTTGTTTTAAAATAGGCTCGATTCTAAAAACTGGCTTGTCTAGTCCCGGCTGAGCAGTGCGCAGAGCTATATGTTTTTCAACTACAACTTTAACTTTCAAGCTTCCAAGCCTCTCAGAGTCCGTACCTTGTAGTGGGAGCAAAACCTGTAGATACTGCTCGCCTACTTCGAGACGGTGTACCTGCTTTTATGTCGTCCCTTTCACTCTCGTCGTGGCTATGAGACCCTTGTTAATCTCCGTTTCACCGCACGACTCTGGTATGCAAAGATTGATAGCGTATATGACCATTCGGTTTTGAAAGCCCCGAGAAATCACGCACGGTTAACTTTTCGCCGCCTGGCGTCCTTAGTTAAGATCGGACGTGCCATGGAATTTAGCTTTTAAAACTTTTATATTCGTCATTATTACAATAATATAAGTTCGTTTCGGTGAATGCGGGTTCTGCAGGGTTTGTTTCTTTTCTTGTTGTGTAGTTTACATTACGTTTGGCTGTGCTCTGTGCGATAAAGACAACTTTGTGTTAAGTTTCGGTTTTACGTAGAATTTCTCCAGGAAATTTTGGTGTTTTCAGACATATGTGCAGTGATAGGGTCCGGTCAGTGATTGGATGATGAATCTACGATGGATCCGATGGTAGACAACGGACTAGTTGTGAACAATTTGAACCATGTCCGGAGTGACTCTCAGGTAAGTCGTAGGTATCCATGAGGCAAAACACGTTTGCTGTTGCATACCTGCCTATGAATAAGTGCAATGACTCCCCAATTATTCCTGCTTTCATGGTTGATTTGACATCATATTTTAACTCTCTCGGTGATTTAAATGTTTCCAATGTTATCATTTAGCCTTTGTGTATTACAGATCCATTTTTTGATGTTCTAAGACTGATTTTTCTTTCTTGCCATTATCTCTTTAATAATATAAGCAGATATCGCATGATTTTCAGCCAGTGGCATAAACTTTATAAAGGTACTTAGTTAGGTACCGCTTACCATGAACAAAGCACTGCTTAAGTAGGATTAGAAAAAGAAATTAGAAATTTAATGAAACTTATTAGATACACACCTGTGTTTCGGACATTGTGTACACATCACTATTTACAATAGGCTTGAACTTATTAGTAATTAATATCATCGTTTTATTAATTTTTTTTGGTAGATACGCTTAAGAATCTTCACCAGAAATATTTAGATGATTTTGCTGTTGAATCTTGACTACACTAATAGTTGCCTACATCATTTCTGATAATTTATTTCTGAGATTTATCTATCTATCTATCTATCTATCATTATTCGTGATGGTTTTCTGCCAAAGCTCCTCAGAATCTTTGGATTATGGGTAGGCTTATTTGTATATAATGATGGCATTCTGAACCAGTGGTAGATTCACTTGAAGATTCGAAAGCACTTTCTTTCAAGATTGTTTGAATAAAGAGTTATTCTATTGTAATAGGTAACTGTTCTATCGAGGTACTTTTGTCATCTCACTTTGTAATCTTTGTATGAAGCTTGGCATTTAAAGCTTGTTTTCTAAGGATTGATTTTTAAATTAACGGACTTACGATCCTGAGCTTTTCACATTATGGACACCATTAGTCTTAATACTGGTAACTTTTGGTATAATAGAGCTGACAATAGCCTTATTTTTCTGTGATCGAAGTAGCCAGCTTATAAAATCAGCAACTCAATCAAACGTCCAAACGTGTGTCTATGGGTGGCAGCTTTTATGATGTACCTAGCGCATTGTGATTTGTGACGTCATAAGCATATATCGCACTTTTATTAGTTAAATTGATATTTTCGTCACATTTTGTTAAAAATCTATGACTTCTTCAATTCAAAATTGCATTTCATCGGTGGTTTTATTTTTATTTGATGACAAGATAATCGTTTACTGCGATCTCTCACCTGATGGTAAGTGACGATGCAGACTAAGATGGTAGTGGACTAACTTGGAAGGGGTATGGCAGTGTACATTTAACCCATACCCCTAATCTGTTCTACTCGCCATCGTACCGGAATGCTAAATCGCTTGGTGGCACGCCTTTGACGACCAAAGCTTCCCACTGGACCAGACCAGATTGCTCCGCCGTGAATCGAACCCGAGACCTACCAGTTATAAAACCAAAGTGCTCACCACTGCGCCAGGGAGGTCGTCAAAAACAGTCAAAAACCTTAATTGTAACTCACCATTAATGACATACTTGTAGTTACCTAAAGTTAATGATCAACTGTTAACTTACCTACTTAACAGACTTAGGTACTATTCAGAAAGTTACACTGATTATGTTACACCTATGTAAGTACAATACAATGTTACACTACGCGCTGTAGCTGTTTATAGCACTATAGTTAAAATATTTCCCACATTATGCAATGCTGTGTATGCGATTACAATGCAAAACTACGTATGTTTATTGTTGTAATTACATTACTGATAAGGCACGATCTACGTTTCAAATCACTGTACTGCACTGGTAGCATGGGCAGGAGATAAAAGTTTTCCCGGGTTGAATTTTCAAAAATCCTTTCTTAGCGAACGTATTTTACGACAAGTTCGTTTAAAATAACTTCTGTCTTGGCTAAAACTTGTATTCGAGCAATGTGTCAAACTCATAATTCTATTTAAAAATCAGCTTGCCAATTTACCTGTCTATTAAAATTCTATTGATTTTTAACCTTGTATCATTTAGCCTTCATTTAGCGCATTATAGAGAGCGTGCTTTTAAAACCACCTGCCTGACAACAATACATTACAGAGCAGAGATTAGTTAAAGACGGTAATGTGCCAACGTCATACACAATTGAATTGAATTAAAAAAACAAATCTTGCTTAAATCTAGTTATTATACTTACCTGTCTTTCAGATTTTACGCCATTTAGCGGAGTTCAATATATCTAAGCTATGCGAAGAATACTTTTTAACGGCCCTAAAAATATCATAGAATATTATCATTGATTGGTTAAAAATGTGCTGTTTTTATTTATGATTCTTTTTTTGTTTTGATCCTAGAAATCAAACTTTCTCTTACTATGTTTTATGTTTGTTACTCCTTCTCCAAAAATGCTGGACAGATTTGGCTGAAAAGAAAGAAGATAGCTTATAGGTACCTACCCAGGATTAACACACACGCGGAATGGAAATAGGTTACCTATACTCAGGAAAAACACACAGGCTACATTTCATTGGAAAATAAAAGAGTTCCCGTTGGAACTAGCTAGTAAATAAATAAGTTTTATAAACCAAATAAACGATATTTCTTCGTAACAATAAAATATTTACTTAACTTGCAATCTAGTGACGTCATTGGTCATCAGGATCTTTTAATTTTTGCGTAACAACAAAATCTATATTTGTTCTGACTGACAAAGCTGTACCTGTAATAAAGAGCCGTAAAATCGGATGGATCATCGTGCAGGGAAAGAGGTTCATTTTTTGTGCGGAGAACGCTCAAATTTCGGAGGAGGCACATGTCAGATGACGTCACTCCAGGCGAAACCAGTTTCGCGCCAATTCGCAGCTGTCGCCGGCAAAGCGGCCGGGTCGCCAATTTAACCTTTTTTACTTTATTTTCTTCTGCCCCGGCCTCGGGCATTCAGCCTCCGAGATACACCGTTAACTTCTCTAATTATGGACTCTTTGTTTTTTTTTTCATAACACTGACGAAACGTCAAAACGTTCTGAAAATGTTAGTGTCTATTACAACAAGAAAATGTTTTTATACCATTAGCATAAAATCCATATCTGTGTAAAGTTTTCAATCAATTAATAATTATAATTCGAATTTTGCAAAAATATAAAAAAAAGATATCGTTAAAAAAAGAAAAACTTCGATACAGCCTGTTTTTAAACCGGTCCAGATTTTGTGGAACAGGAGAATATGGGTTGAATTTTGCAAAAATATAAAAAAAGTCATGAATATCGTTAAAAAAAGAAAAACATCGATACAGCCTGTTTTTAAACCGTTCCAGATTTTGTGGAACAGGAGAATATGGGTTGAATGGTGCAAGGAATAAAATCAGCGTTATTAATATATTTGCTTGGAGAAGCAAGAAAGCCATCTTTGGTTAGGAATAAATAAACGTGACGTGAAGCAATTTCAGGTAGGCTCATGGTGCAAAATTGCAAGTATGTACCTGCCTGAGTGAGTCATCCGTCTTCCCACGTTAAAAAACTTCCGATGCGCTCATTAATTTGTATAAAATGTATTCAGTAAAGGCGCCAATAAAGTTGAACAGTTTTATTTTGTTTTGATTTGCCTCAAATATCTGCCATTTGACCTTTTAGTATGAAGGTACCTACTTCGATCTCAGAAGTAAATTATGATGTCTTTGAAATTTTGCGTTTACTTAAGCCCTTCTTTTTTAATACATCTACAGTATAATTATTTATTATTTATTTAGTCTTTAAGTTTTAAAATTATGGCGGGAAAATATAAGTTTTAATTTGTGAACCATAGACTCTTATTTAGTTTTTGTTCATACACAGGCAATGATCCAGTAGCTGTAATACCCCAATGAAATATAGAACAAGTACCTACTTCCTAAATCCTAGAAGTGTGGTATTACTAATAGGAGACAAGTCTATTTTAGAATTCGGTATAAATTGCTTTTATAGGTCACCGCCGGCTTACCTAGACTTCCTTGCAGTTGCTTATTGCAAAAATAACTTTGATCGCACACTTGCTACTTCATTCAATCTCGTTCTTAGAGCTCGCGGGAAAATTGGAGGAGGTTTCATAAGGACATAAAGTTGGTATGCTGTTTTTTCTGCGTTTCAGTGAAAAGAAAAGCAGAATCATGAAAATTGCTCGTGCATTCCGATTAGAGGTACGAGTTGAATTTACACTGCCCTAGTCCATACCCCTTCCAAGTTAGCCCGCTATCATCTTAGACTGCATCTACTATCTTGTCATCGAATAAAAAAAGTTATTGCACTTTTCGTAAGAACGGCAGTGTGACTGTCATGTCAAGTTTAAATTTTCCTATCGCGTATGTAAGTACGCTCATATAAGTAATATTTTAAACCACTAACACTTTACTAGTTACCATCCTTAATCAAAGTTACCATCGGTACATACTACAAAACTTGTAAAATCAGCTTTCTTCAAAGAAAGTTAACAAGTTATTGCCATTTCCTTGTATATCAGTCTACGTCTTATATGGGTTCCTTATCTATACCTTCGAAATGATTGTCACTAACACTGCGGAGTGCACGTAGACATTTTAGGCCAGGATTTAGATCGCATTCTTATTCTCCTCAGACTCAAAACAGATTAAAAATGAGACAGATTTCCTTACTAATATTATAAATGCGGAAGTGTGTTTGTTTGTTGGTTTGTCCTTCAATCACGCTGCAACGAACCAACGGATCGACGTGATTATTCGCATGGGTATAGTTGAGAACCGGGATAGTGATATAGGCTACTTTTTATCCCGGAAAATCAAAGAGTTCCTGTGGGATTTTTAAAAACTAAATCCTCGCTTGATTTACGCTGTTTTGGCGCTGTAAGCCGATACTTGGCCGATACGAGTGTCAGTGTAATTCATAGATTAATTATAGAGGTCAGTGCGCCATTTGCAATATTATTAGTCCTAGAGACACTCGTATGTCAAATGTCATTTATCAGTTTTTTAGGCATAGATAAATGAGTATATTCTTTTCTCTATGGTTTGGGTCAGCAAATCCATCATAGATTAACTATACAAAGTAATTCTACTGCATCAAAGGCCTTATTAAATTCAGCCAATCATGAGTGATTGGGATCGTCACATTACCAATAATTTTTAGACAATCCCACAACTGGTCTTGATGCGCGGCCTCCCAATGTTACAATTTGTAACTAAGTAATATCAGTGAAGTGTGACACGCTTCATACATTACAAATCGTTTCTTGTATTACAAATTGTTTCGGTTCAATGCGATGTTCCACCGCTTTTTATCAGCCGGGCCTGTAGATACGTGGTAGAAACAGACGTTTTCTCGGGAACTGGATGTTAGCTTTCTTACACGACCGGTCAACTCTCATCTCATGTATAGTTAATGGAACCTGTAACGCCTTATATGATTTCAACGACTTGTAACTCATTAAATAGGGATTTCATTAATAATTAAAGTTAGGTAAGTTCTTATACGGATTTTAGCTTAGGCTAAACTCAAGCTAAACTCCAATGTAATTTATGTATTGAAGCGTATTCATACCTATAAATTATTTACCTATTCTTAGCCTATAAAACCAATGCACTTAATACGAAAGAGTAGCAACAAAACTAGGTATAGGTTTGTTAAAATACAAACTAGAATAATTTTTAAGTCCCTAGTAGCTAGGTACTAAGCTACTAAGTAGGTAAAAATAATATAAGTATTATTGGAAAAAGGCGTACCTATTATTCTTTATTGAATAGCCATCTTCTAAGCAAGCGCGCTCCATCCTAGGCAGCATCTTAACTTACCATCAGGTGAAATCGCAGATCAATATTATTTATATTGAAAAAAAAAAAAGACTATTTAGACAATGTATATTTCCAAAACATTCACTTTCCGGAGTTGAATTATTTTTATAGCACAAAATAAAATAAGATATAAGTAACTCGCATACCAATAAAATATAAATAAGTAAATAATTAGCGACAAGAGTTAACTTATGGTTTTGTAATAGCCTAGATTTCCCGCCGCCAAAACGTCATCAATTCAAAGATATTCTAGTGGAAAGCTTTGCATAACGTGTGCCACACAGAAAATCAAATCGCACTTTTACTTTTCGGGAACCGGTCAGCCGAGCCGAGGTGAGCGAGTGGTTAGTTAATCCCGAGAAATCTTTACTAACTACGTAAACCACCATGGTGTTACGTGTACAAATATGTAATAAGGTGGTTTTCTTTTTTAATTGCCTTTAGTTTTGACTTTTAAAGTTCACCATAATCCTACTCGTATGTCCTCTATTTAAAAAAATAACCGGTCAAGTGCGAGTCATACTCGCGTTCTGAGGGTTCCGAACATTGTGTGCATTATGTAAATTAGGTAGGTATCTACTAGATGACCAGCTTAAGCGCGCAGTTTTAATGCAGAGTTCCTATAGCTTAAAATGGCTATTAACATACTTAATATTTACTAAGGATACATAAACAAAACAAAACGTTTATCAAGTTAATTATTTATTTTTTATTAAGTAATAATAATTATTTATTACTGGCATGTAAAACTGGATATTCTTATTTTTACACCTTTCCTTCTTTATATCCCGACTTTTTCATGTTTCAAAATATCACACACACTGCTCGCAGAAACAATAATTAATATCACAAATCTGTTCAGGCATTTAGAAGTTATAGTGGAATAAAGAAATTCATATGCATACATAAATCCTCAACATTATACTCCTTACAAACATTACACTCCTTTACTTGGGCATTAATGTAAAAGCAGAGAAATCAATAGCTACACTTAGTTCCATCTAATATTCATAGTCTGAGTCTGACACCTGTTACACATATTAACATTCTATGTTTACTGTGTATTTTATCTCCAGGTACAATGTAGAGAAGTCTCTTTCAAGAAAAATGTACTGAGTCTATAGTTTACATTTGAAAAGAAACAATTTTGTTATTTTTAGAATAACAAATACGAGTACATACCAATGTAAATTGAAAAATTTAAAACATCCCCAACATGCAAATGTGTGGTTGGATTATACCTACAACAATATATCTTTGATTATAATATACTCTCGTTTTTTTGGTTGATTTCGTTCGGCAATTTCGTTCACAGCCAATTTTATAAAATAAAAAATAAAAATAAATAAACATTTATTCAGCTCACACAAAAATTAAAAGTAGGTACAAAGATTGAGTAGGGTCAGTCGGGGTAAATATAAGACACTCAAATTTCGTATAAAAATAAGACATGATTGTAATTCCGTAGACAAAGACCAAAAAAGAACTTTATTAAACTAAAAAGTATACTTCATTTGTAATGTCTTAGAATTCAAATTACTAAATTGATAACTTATTGCATGTATACTTTATAACACATTTTATAAAGTACCGAAAATATTGCCGCGAAAACTTTACATTGGGATCTAGGAACTTTTCGTTTGCGTTAACCCGTTCATGCAAGCTTGGCCGCATCTCCCGCTCCCGGCATTCTGGGCGAGATGTGCTTGCGGGGGAGAGCGGTGGTTTTATTCTGCATCCAGTCGTTGATAGGAAAACTCAAGTTGTTTGTAGGGTAAAAAATGAGACACTTAAGTGGGAAAAAATGAGACAGTGTATGGGGTAATATTAAGACAGTTGATATTTTTTGGAAAGCAATAAAAACTTAGTCCGCCTTCTTTAGAAGTCCGCCATATTGGATTTAGGGTGACGTCACTTTATTTTTCGAGTTATTCTCAGCAAGCCCTTTCATTTGATACCCATATTGTAGGAGTGCATTAAAAATAACTAGTCTGCCACCGTGAGTGTTCCGCCATTTTGGATTTACAATGACGTCACCCAGCTAACCATGCATTGTCATCCAAACTTACCGTGTATACAAAATTTCAGCTCAATCGGTTGAAGCTATCTGCTTCAAAATTGAGTTGCAAGATTCGACCCGAACAAATATAGTTGCATACATTGCAAGTTACATAAAAGCTTTTATATATAACAGAGGAGTGTCAAGGCTCATATTTAGATTAGATACAGATAGTATCAGACTTCCCTATCATATTTTGTAGCTATTTAAGGTTAATATTGAAACATTAAGTACCGACTACTGTAATTATTACCAAAAAAGTAAACCAATTTTTTGTTTTGTTAATTTTAATGATTTTTATATCATATCTCCCAGCTCTATTTTATTATTACCACCATCTCTATAAAACACTGAAGGCATAGAAGTTCAAACATGTTTCATTTTTAACCTTATAAGTCTTATATTTTCCCCTTTATAGAGGAAAAAAATGAGACATATACTTTGTATGAAAAATATACATTTCGCTTGACTATTTTGAATTGAATTGGTATCATGTGAAAGATACCAATTATAAGTATAATATAATCAGTTTTTCTTACACTTATAATATTTTTAACAGCATTAGAAAAGTAAAGATCTGTTTTCGTCCCATATTTACCCCGCCTGACCCTAATACTAAGTGACTGCACCCCCACTCCACCCAGACTCAAGTCAGAGCCAAAATGAGACAGATTTATGTCAGAACAAATTTCTGTGGCTCGCTTCAACTCTAACCCAAATTCGAGCCGAGCCATAGTACACTCTATAGATCTCAGCATTAATCTATAACATAAAGGTGCGTGTTGGAGCTGAAAAGGCTACTGCCTCAGCATAATGCCACAGTATTATAGCTGCAGTGCTGATTTTCAGGCATAGCCTTTAGTGATGCAGTGACCCGACCGAGACAGAAATTGATAGACCAGTAATAACAAGAGAGAAATAAAAGAATAATAGGATATTAACCTGTGTTTCATTATCACAATAGACCTATCAAGACAATAGTCAAATGACTTTGTTGGTTCACAACTATTGTTATAATAACAATATATGTAGTATATTTTCAAGCTGTGACCATCTGCTAAGCTTAAGTTCACTAGTAATATCCAGCTTAAATCTTCATGATGCATTAAATGTCCTTTTACATATATGTAAAAGGACATATTACCTGAAAGCTTAGATTTTCACATTGCCGTCACTGTCACCATTATCACTTTCAATATCAAGATTTAACAAATAGAAATATAGCCTCTTATTAGGTATCACTTGATATAACCATTTAGTCTCTTAACTTTTCTTGGAATTTATACACTAAGCCTTCGAATGATGTTATTATGTCACTCTCTAAAAAGGAGGTGGGTTGATAAGGCAACAAAATCCGCCCCTCATACACTCGAAAAAAAAAGTTCCAGATTTCGACAAATTGTAAATGTATTTATATACTTGAAGATATAAACTTTATTTTAATATAAAGTTTAGGTGATAAAAAAAATAGTAAGTTACAGAAAATATTTCCCAAAAAGAGAGTGTTTCTTTTACTTTTCATACATTTTCATACATTTTAGTCGTTTTTTAAGCTTTGATTTAATATTTTAGAATGAAGCGCTCCATGAACCATGGTAAACGTAACTGATAATGATGCTCCTTTTTATAAGCTTTCATATGAGTATTAATTTATTTTGGTTCATGGAGCGCCTCATTCCAAAATATTAAATCAAAGCTTAAAAAACGACTAAAATGTATGAAAATGTATGAAAAGTAAAAGAAACACTCTCTTTTTGGGTAATATTTTCTGTAACTTACTATTTTTTTTATCACCTAAACTTTATATTAAAATAAAGTTTATATCTTCAAGTATATAAATACATTTACAATTTGTCGGAATCTGGAACTTTTTTTTTCGAGTGTATGAGGGGCGGATTTTGGGCCTTATCAACCTACCTCCTTTAGACACCTGCTCCTCATGAAATTATTCAGCTTGTTCTCTCCTTTTTTCGGGCTTGCTTCTTGGAGGTGGAGTGCTCTTCGACATGTATGATGGGAGATTATTGAAAATATGAGGTATTGCTCCCTCAACCAAACATGGGTATTTCAATTGCTCTTATCCATCACTTCCAATAATTATTTCTTCAGTCTGGATTTCATGGGTTGAAAAATGGTTGCTACATACAGCTGAGTGTTTTGTAGGTAGGTACCCAGTCTTTTCGTGGAATCGCACGTAACCACGCTTGAGAGAGATGAGCATCTTTCGGGAAAGAATATGTACTTTTAGCTCCTTCAATGCTGATAACACTGTCGTAATTTGATTTGCATTCAGGCACACAGCATTTTCTTGGAATCTAAAACAGTTAAAATAACTTTTATAATCATAAACAAAATGAAATATAAGTATTTGTTTTGTAGGTTATGTTTTCAAACCTAGATACTTATTTAACCTTGTTACTAAACATCTTTAAACGAAAATATCTTCATTTGTTACATCAAAATAATTATATTGACAGTATTAGCCAGTCAGTAATAAACTTAGTTAAATACCTTTGCAGCTTTGTAATCCATATACATATAGGTAGTACCAAACCACGAAAACGGATTCATCTCGTTGTAACTGATGTATTTTTAGAAGGTTTCTATCCACCTTGAGTGAAACCGTACATTTCCGTAACTTTTATTAAATAATTATTATTTAAATACAAAATAACAAGACGCGAAACAAAACCAAACACAAACTTGACAGAGTAGCCTACTTGCGACGTTGCCAGACTTCTACGACTTCTACTTCATGGTTCTCTACGGAGATAGAGACGGAGCTATGCTATACGTCAATGGATAGGTACCTGCCAAATAGAAACACAAGGCATTGGCCTTGTCCTGCTTCTACATACATATTTTGATATAATGTCTTCTCACTTTAGTCATTTTATTATTCTAGGAGCTTTTGTAGCCTTTAGGATCTATCTACATTAGAGGGTTAACGTTGCCACAATTAACGTGGCCGCTTCTGCCAATATTTAACGCGAAAAATTGAACGGCTACACTTGAAGGGTCAACCTCAATGCCCGATAATGACGATAAAATGTCCTGATTCAAGATTGACGCTGACGTTGCTACATTCACATTGCGTTATCGCCAATTAATTAATACAGAATTAATAAATACATCATTAAAAAATTAATACAGAATTATTGCGTTATCGCCAATTAAATTTTCGTTGACGTTGACGAAGTGTGGGCACTCAGTTTGTCGCGTTTAATATCGGCGGAAATAACCGCGATAATAGTTGAGATGATCGACATTGACGTTTACCATAGTGAGGCCGCACCTTTATAATATGTCTACGTGACGCGTCACTAAAGTAAGCATTGCAATGATTGTAATTCACAGTAAGATATCGTTTTTTTTTTGTTTTTTTGGCTGTTTTAGATACTATTATGAGGTTTAGAGGTAACAAAATCTCCGTCATTTGTAAGATTTTAAGGCTGGTGTTTGTAAAATATAACGGGACTTACTATGAAACTAAAAATTCGGTATGGAAAAAAACGATTTTTGAAGATGTGTCTTAATTTGTTTTAATAATGAAAAAGCCGTGGTTTTCAAGCTGTAACTTTTCACTGAGTTAAGCTATAAGCTTGATATTCTTAAAACACTACGAGACCATTGAACTTTATATTCAGTATAAATTTCGACTTAGTACCATGAGCCGTTTTCGAGAAAAACGGTGGTGACACACTGACAGACAGACGGACAACGAAGTGATCCTATAAGGGTTCCGAAGTTTTTTTCGGAACCCTAAAAAGTGGTCTACGTCTCTATTGCTAAAGAATTTGAAAATAGAAGTATAATACTTCCATGGAATTAGAAAGTATCTAACTCTTAGGTACAAGCACAAGCACAAGCAAAGGTACTTCATAATTCCATGATACTGACTTAATCTACTTCCAGTGCCAATTCCTTATAAGGTCAACTCCTAGTCTTCTATACAGTAGAGGTTGGAAACTGTTGAAAACCATTAAAGCTTCTGTTGTACTTGTTCTTGTCTGAACAGCTAAACAAGGGCCTGGAGCTCGTGTGAATCACTGGTGTAGGTTTTTAAGCCAGGATATTCATTTTCGTCCAGGCCTTTGAATTTGACATTTACCGTTATTTTTTCATACCTACCATGTACCCACCATGAAGAAATAAAATGCGAAAGTAATTCTGTCCCTGTCCGAACCTTTCACACCCGAATCGCAGAATACGATCTCGACAGAATTCCGTAAGAGAATAACTTGTATGTATCCTCTTGGATCCTCTCGTGCGGCTCACAAAGTAATAAGCAAAGTAGGTAGGTATACTGTTTTGTTCCGGAATATCAAGAAGTACTCATGGGATTTTTAAAAACCTTCCTTAAGCCTATTTTATCCACACAGACGAAGTCGGGGGTAAAATAATAAAACTCTTACCATTGAAAATTCTTTTTTTATAGATTGTGTACAATCGAACCTTCATAAAATAATCATCGATGTTATTTAATACTTTTTGTGGGCGGAACCGGTTTCACATTTTGGTATTAAGTAGGTATAATTACTTAGGTAGGTACCGAACCATCAAACCCGATATTGTAATTACCTACCATTTGGATTAGCACAGTCTATGCCTAATACTCGAATACTTAAATTCATTGCTACAGTACATAATTATGATTCCCTAATATTATATTGTAGTTAGTAGTTACATATTTTCCAGACCCTTATTTTCCTTTCGGAAAATGCCTGTGATAATCCAAGTCCTATATACCTTATTTAGAGAGTTACTATATACCTTAGTTAGAGATCGTTAAAAGTTGTAAGAGTTTTTTAATGAAATCTAAATGAAACACTATTTAGTCACGAGCTGAAATCGAATCCAAACCTATTAAGTTAAATGTTGCGTTGAACCGCGCCTGCCATAGTTCAAAATCCGTGAATCCATTATTTTGTTCTTGTATTGATCCCGTTCTTGAAACGGGAAAAATAGGAATCAAACCCACTAGCTGTGTACTACTACAACTAATTAGTTTAATCATTGAAATAGAGGGACTTTTTTCCCCAGTAGTTTATATAGGTAGGTAGATCAAGGTTTAATGCATTTCACACACATTACAATAAAAGCTAATTCAGACATACCTATTACTTAGTTTATACAATATTTTCTTTTTTAATAGATTTGATTTTTTGGAGATTTTGGATGGTACAGCAATAAAGTAAAAGAAAATGAAAAGCGTTGAAAAGCTGTTAAAATAACAAGAACAAAACGCATTTTTAAACACAGAATTGAAACGAGTTGTTCGTTTCGTTACTGCTTACGTGTACGAACTTCACGCTATACACACCGCCGCGAAGTCGAACTGCGAGGTTTATTAATCTGTCGCTATGCCGCGCGTCGTCCATTTTGAATGTGAAGCATTTTGATTTTGACATTTATTTTTGTCAAATGTCAATTTGGCGAAAAGAAGTGAACACGTTGTGGTTATATTATACTTCGAAAGTATATTTTTTAAAGATTTAATTATGTCTATGCTGGCAGAACCTCGTCGTAAACAAAAAGTGATTAATTTACGTGCGAAAAACAATGCTTGGAGCAATGACAGTACCAAGTTCGGACAAAGAATGTTGGAGAAAATGGGATGGAGTTCAGGCAAGGGGTTAGGTGCTAAAGAAAACGGTATTGTGGAGCATGTAGTGGCTAAATATAAGAATGATGAGAAAGGATTGGGTTTTGAGGACCGAAACGACCAGTGGACGAAGCACGAGGATGACTTTAATTCGTTGCTCGCGAACCTTTCGAATGGTAATTATAACCTATGTATATTCAAGTTATTATTGTTATTTATTGAGAAAAATCGCCGTCCTCGGTGTAAAATGGTAATGGCCATAATGTATTATGCTGCTTTATTATTGAAATGTAAATGAATAGTAAGTTGTATTAAAGGTTCTGCTTAAATTGATGGGTCCTAAAATAACATCTTTTCCTATCCTAATATAATTCTTGGTTTCTAGTATTTATGTATTTGGAAACGGATTGTTGCCTCTGTTGCTTTCTGGGGTTCTACATATAATATTTACTGTCAGGTATTTATTGTTACATATAGTGAACTAAGATATAATAAAGTACTCTTGTAAAAGTAAGTGCATAAATTAAGTAAGCAATGAATCTGTCAGTGTTTGTAAACAATTATAATTAATATTCTTACAAAAAAGACAGATTTTAATTAGAATGAATCTAAATAGCCCATAACTGCCTATCACCTGATGGTAAGTGACAGTGCAGTCGAAGGCGGCCTACTCGGATGGAGTTACGGCAGTTTTGATTAAACTAATACCCCTAATGTATTTCTATATGCCATCAGCCCTGAACCTGAGTGAAACAAGGTTAAATTTGCTCTGCGCTGCAAGTTCAATGTCAAGTAGCAAAAATAACTTGTTTGTGGCCTTGTAGTAATATGACAATGCTAAAAGGCTGCAAAACAACATTATTTGCAGAGCTTTTTGTGGTCCTAAAATATGTATGCAGTACATTTAATTTTGCCATTTGATGCTTACCTCTGTAGAGAGCAAAGGAGGTGGGTTGATAAGGCCCAAAATCCGCCCCTCATACACTCGAAAAAAAAAGTTCCAGATTCCGACAAATTTTAAATGTATTTATATACTTGAAGATATAAACTTTATTTTAATATAAAGTTTAGGTGATAAAAAAAATAGTAAGTTACAGAAAATATTACCCAAAAAGAGAGTGTTTCTTTTACTTTTCTTACATTTTCATACATTTTAGTCGTTTTTTAAGCTTTGATTTAATATTTTAGAATGAGGCGCTCCATGAACCAAAATAAATTAATACTCATATAAAAGCTTATAAAAAGGAGCATCATTATCAATTACGTTTACCATGGTTCATGGAGCGCCTCATTCTAAAATATTAAATCAAAGCTTAAAAAACGACTAAAATGTATGAAAATGTAAGAAAAGTAAAAGAAACACTCTCTTTTTGGGTAATATTTTCTGTAACTTACTATTTTTTTTATCACCTAAACTTTATATTAAAATAAAGTTTATATCTTCAAGTATATAAATACATTTACAATTTGTCGAAATCTGGAACTTTTTTTTTCGAGTGTATGAGGGGCGGATTTTGTTGCCTTATCAACCCACCTCCTTTTATTTTGAACACTGAACCTTCCTTTAAATTCTAATAGTCCTTGAATTAGCTGCATCATAGGTTAATGATAAAATAATATATGAGCAATTGGTTTTTCAGCGGAGAGTCCTGAAGGTGTTGAAACACTGCATAGTGGCATTTCATTAGAAAAAAAGTCCAAAAAAAGCAAGGCCCGCATTCATTACCACAAGTTTACAAGAGGCAAAGATCTGTCACGTTACAGCGAAAAAGATTTAGCTAATATATTTGGTAAGAAAAGCTTTAAAGAACCAGAGATTAAAGAATGCATTAAAGAGGATACATTGAAAGCCACAGAACAGGTTTTCACAGAGAAAGGAAATATGGATGATTATTTTAAAACCAAATTAGCAGCTTTTAAAGTGAAATCAACATTACTTAACACAGATTTAAATTCAAACGACAATGATGAGTCAGATTATGCTTTTAAGGGTTTTTCAAACACAACAGAACCAGAAAGTGATCAAAAGGGATTTGGATATCAACCCTTTTCTTTTTATGATTCACAAAAAGAGGATGTAACACAAAATGTTGAATTACCTTGTGAGGATGTTGAAACCAAAAGTAAGAAGAAGAAAAAGAAATCAAAAGGGAAGGAAATTTTAAGTATATCCGTGAAGGAAAAAAACAATTTTCAGGAATTTACACAAGAAACAGTTCAAGAAGTATTTGTAGATGGAGAATCAAGTAAAGTAAAGAAATCTAAAAAGAAAAAGCATATAGAATGTCTTGAAGAAACATTAGAAAAGGTGGAAGAAGGTAATTCGTCAGAATGTTTAAAACATGCCAAACAGATTCCGGGCAATATAGAATCATCTAAAACAAAGAAATCTAAGAAGAAAAATCATAAAGAATGCATTGAGGAAATGCAATCATCAGATAAATTAGAAAAGAGTAATTCTTCAGAGTACATTCAAGAAGCTATTCAAGATGAGCAGACTTCTAAGAAAAGCTCTAAAAGGAAAAAGCATCAAGAATGTTTTGAAGATAAAGTTGAGCATTGTGAGGAAATTAACAGAATAAAGAAAAGCATTACTAAAAATTCAGTTGAAGATATTCAAAAGCATTTATCAATGGAAGATAGAGTTCCTAAAAAGAAAAAGAAAACTAAAAATAAAAATTTATAATAAAATAAATAAATTAGAAAATTACATTTTTATGGTTTTATTAAACCCATAATAATGTCATCAGCATCATTCATTCATTCACTTTGAGTAAGTTCATTACTTATTCAAAGTGAATTCATTACTTGTTTAATAGGCACTTCCATACAATAGCATTAACGTTAATATTATAATAACAGTAACTGATATAATGCTATTTTTAACGTTAACGTTGGTTGCTAAATATCTTCTAAATACAGTACTACAGTAACAGTATAATTTTCTTAGTTGCAAGGAACAGGTTTAAAAATTTTGGGACATTACGTTTTATGTAAGCATTACAGTTGAGTTCTGTTCCCATGAACAGAACTTACTGTCCATACAATAACCATAAAAATAATAATAATTATCATTTTAAATTGTTCAAGAACTGCTAAAATAAATATATTTTGGTATCATGATGGCTCATCTATTGTAAAGTTTTGTTTAAGAAAAAGCATTTAAAGTTAAATATACGATTAAAAGACTACTAATGCACAAATAACTGGCTTAGATTTTTTTTAGTAGTGTTCTAAAACGGCAATTTTAATAACCTCTCAAATCGTCAATATAAAATAAAATTATCACCCCAAGCTTATTTGCTTCTTTGGCTTAAATAGAGCTTAATATATCATTTTGTATCACCAGTAAAAAGTAACAACTATCATAATAAACGTTATTATGGTAGTTGTTAGATTTAGATACAAACACAAAATTTTTTTTCCTCCGAGGATATAATATAGTAATTTATGGTTAAATTCACTTGACGATTAAAAAGCACTTTGTAAAAGTTTATTTGAATAAAAAATTATTCTATTTTATTACAATTAATTAAAAACGGTATTTATTATGATACTTAGTAACGTTATAACGTTATTTTTTAGTCACTGAAACACGTTCTCGTTTATAAGTTGTGCGTGTATCCGATCGTTGCTGATTACGTCATCGAATGACGTCCGGCGCTCGACGGCCATGTTGTGTACAGAAATAGATCGGGCTGTTAGCGTTGCATTGCAGCGTTCGATACTTTTGTTTTGAGTTCAATTTTATTCTGATATAATAATATAATGTGGGAAGTTTATCATGATAGTGAATTTTTTGGAAAAAGTGTATTGGACGTGATTTAAAGACATTTTTATTCGTTGAGAAGTGGTGGACAATATTTTTGAAGAATTTTTGATACCTTTGTATCGATAAAATTGAAGTTGAAATAACTGCACTTCACTATTTTCAAGATTTTGACAGGTGCTTTGTGTCATTGTCAAGAAAAGAATGTCAATTTTCAACTGTTACAAAAATATCGCGCACGTGGTTCGAATTCAATTTTATTAAAATTTAAATAAAACTATTATTATTATATTATAAAATATTCATTTGTGATATTATATGGCTACCATCCTTCCGAATTAAAATACCTCATGGTTGAAAAATAAATGAAATGATTATACAGAACGAACTTTTGCCCGCAGAGGCTTCTGAGGAAAAATTAGCCATGGAATGTAAGAAATATCTTGTCGTGAAAAACCATGTGCGAGAAATCGTGGAGCCACAGACCAGTAAATGTGAGAATAGTAACGAACACAGTAAGACAACCCAGGAAACACATAAAGGAAAAAAACGTAAGAAGTCTGTCAAACAGAGTTCCTTCTCTGATGATGATCACGTAGTAATGGAGGATACAAGTGAAATATCCGAAAGTGATCTAGAAGAGTTAAAACGTGTCTATAAAAAATGTAAGTCAGTTTTGTTGAAAATTGAGTCTAAATATGGACATTTACTAGACTTGGATGAAAGTGAGTGTAATACTCGAAAAAGGAAACACGAAAACTCTCACAATGAATGTAAGTGTGCCTTAAATAGTAAAGTAGTTTTTAGTGAAGATGGAGAGTTTATTCAAGCTGTTGGGAGTTTACAAGAACATCACATATGTCCGGATCGGTTACGAACTTATAACAGATACCAGTCAGTGCAGAATGTACAGATTGAGACTGAAAGTTTCGCTGTACCTCTTCCTGATTCTATAACAGAGCTAGAAAAAATGTTGAGAGACCCGTTATCCACAGTTTTGAGACAAAGAGTCATAGACAAAATAAAATTTCTTAGACACGTGAATCTAAATATGATAAGGATGGACAGACAAGACTTAGTTGCAAAATTGAAAGTGAATCCTGATGAAATTATCGATTTTAAAGGCACTAATTTTTCATCTATTGTTGGATACCCAAGTGAGCCTGCTTGATATATTGCACAGAAAGAGTGGACTAGTTTGACTTTGCATATAATTTTTCGGTATTATACGTACAATAAAAGTGCAAGTATGATTTGACAATTGACTTTGTAGACCCACCACCCACATCATAGAGGATATGATCTGAGATAAAGAGTTAGGATGTATGTTGTGTAGAAGCTAGTTAATTCCAGGCCATTTATGTATTGTATGTTTATTTTTATGGGTAAAGTAATAGTTTATTTTTCTTTGTAAGGTAATGGAATGTTTAAATAGAATAAAATAATTGTATGATACCAATTAGCAAAAAGCAATGATAAAATACTGTATATAAGCAAGCATAGAATATGATAACTATCCTTACCTAAGTATGGTTACTTTTTACAATAAATAGTTTATTTTAAACAATCACACACTTTTATTTATTAATCCTTTGCTTCAATGAAAGAATAAATTGATTAAGTATTACTAATTAAAAACTTAGTTAAAAATCATCAAAATTGCTCATTATTTTAATGAATTGAGAAGATAAAAAAGCTTCAATTGTATTAAAATCAATTTTTTTTTAAATTTCATTTTACTAAGTATATAATATATAGGTAGCTACTAGATAACTATTTATTCTGATTTATTCAAGGCTACAAGCATACATGCCTATTCTATATTGATGTTTTGTATAAAAAACCTATTTATTCAATGTTCGATTTGTAGTATGGTGTTGCATTATAATTTGGGAGATCTGAATCACGTTGCACGAGAATTTATGTCTTATTTCTTTGGGAATGAAGGCTGAATGCCCATGTATTACAATTGACTTAATAGTCCCACATGGTATAGAATGTCCATTGTATGTAAAGTAAGTAGGGCTGCCACAATTTTCTAAGATGTAGGGATAAAACACTTGTACTTAAATAAAATGTGTTAATGAGTGCAATAATCTAAGGATATTAAAATTCGTAATTTGGTTTTGTTACTTTAAAACATCTTTCATTCAGATTCTCTCCAACTTCTTACTCTAGTTTACAATAAAACAAGGAATGAAAAATAGCTTATTTCTCATATTTTACATATAATTTTAAAAGAGATTTTTTATTTTGTTAAATTAGGCTAAATATTAATAAAATTAATTATATTAAATGAGCTTTAGCTGCTTACATTTCCGTGAAAAATATAGTACACAATAATTTTATATAAAGTATAAAAGTATGAGTGGCAGCCCTATAGGAAACCCACAAATGGCTTTATGGGCGTGGGTTGGTCTTACATGCCAATTAGCACCTTATCTGCTTATAATAGGGCCTAAATAACTATCCGGGCATGCAAATTGGTAAATAGTATGGTTTGCGTATCGTATACGATTGCAGGTTGAATTACGATACGCATATACATACAGGACCGACTTCCTTCTCCAACTTGCGTACGCGACGTTGATGACCTGAAAGCACCAAAACTTTTAAGAGCCTAATAGTTCTAAATCTTTTGCCCATAATTTGGCAATTGTATTTTGTGTTATATTACAACAATTAATAATTGTATTAACCTCGACCCAAAAAGACGTCGTTACAGGTCTATCAACTCTTTTCAGCAAACGGTATGGAATATGGATCTTGTGTCGTAAATTAATATTTATAATAATTCCATTGGATTGATTTGAAATTTTGTACAATATGTATACGTCACTGTAATAAAATGTCCTTGATCTGATGCTGCAAAAGACTTCTAAAAGTTAAGCAGAGTTAATACCTTGTGTGGGCAAATTGATTTGGTCCTGATATTTAGCTTATAGACAATAATCGGTTTCTGTTCTGAGCTAAGTAAGCTCAGCTCACGTTTTTTTCAATTTCCATTCACACCGCTTACTACCGAGCCGCATGTTCTAAGATATTATGTTACCTACTAAGCTAACTTTCTTGGCACTTGAAATTGGAAGTTGGAACGTAAGTTGCATGAGTCAGTTGGCTCCGTCTGTAGCCTTATGGGATTGCAGGTCGAATAGTGATGCCGTATAATGTTTACCGCGTACGCGACTGCTTTGTGAAATAGTTGGAATTCGATTTGTTTGAGGCTTTCGCGGTATTAGGTGACAACGACAGGTGCCTATTCAGAGGTAAATAAATAGCGGTCTACTGGGTAAAGTAGGTGCGCGTGGAATAAGGCTGGTTTCTATTTACAGATTACTGTTTTCTACCTATTACTTTGTAACTTAATTATGGTGATAAGTAGCTAATTAGCTAGGCTCTAAATTGTGAAGTTTTGGTTGCTTGAATTTGGAATAACTACTTTTTTATCTAAATATATAAAAGGCAAAGGTGACTGACTGACTGACTGACTGACTGACTGACTGACTGATCTATCAACGCACAGCTCTAACCACTGGACCGCTCAAGCTGAAATTTGGCATACAGGTAGCTATGATAACGTAGTCATCCGCTAAGAAAGGATTTTTCAAAATTCAACCCCGAAGGAGGTAAAATAGGAGTTTAAAAAATCGAACCTAACGTGAGCGAAACCGCGGGTTAAAGCTAGTAAAGGAATATTAGCCAAGCTGAACTTGACTTATATTCTCCTCTCTCCTCCAAATAAGCGTAAAGCAAGTGCTAGGAGAGGGTACGACAATAGTGCAACGGGTGGGGCCCGAAGCTGCGACCTTTCGGTTTTCAGTCCGCACCTTTAAAACCGTTGGGCTATTGGGATATTCGCACAATATTATGATTCCGGTGTTATAATTAACATGTCCTCACTAGTTAGATTTCCTTCAAAACTTACGATAGATCAAAAATAATTACTATCGATAAATTAATAATAGACATAGGAATCCATATTCTACACTAAACATTTTAACATTATTTAAATTTAAACGCTGATTTGATCTTGACAAGGTGATATATGCACTTACAATCAATAAAGTTATAGAATACAATGGGACGAGAATACATTCCTCATTTTATGAGCGTACAGCTAACTAACATGTCGCTTACTATGGAGCCAAGTACTTGAAGATTTAATTCCTTACTTTTAATTTAAACATAGCATTTTCCATAAAATCAAAAGTGCTGAACCTATTTCCTACTTCTTGAAAGATGTGGAGGCAATTTTTAATCGACTTCCAAAAAAGGAGGAGGTTCTCAATTCGTCGGAATCTTTTTTTATTCGATGACAAGATAGTCCTTGACTGCGATCTCACCTAGTGGTAAGTGACGATGCAGTCTAAAATGGTAGCGGGCTAACTTAGAAGGGGTACGGCAGCTTAGATTCAACCCATACCCCTAATCGGGTTTCTACACGCCACGCGGAGGCACGTCTTGAATTAATCATTCATTTCAATACGTAGCACTATAAATCGTTTTTACCTTTGTAAAAGTATACATATATATGTACGTAATAAGGTTTCTTTAGGGTCCTGTACGGATCCTAACGACAGATTTCGTTGAATTGAGATTTCGTTGATATTTTTATCAGTAGCGTGCCCATTAGTTAGGTGCTGACATTCTTGCATCCGCTATTTTCAGGACATACAAAACATCGTGGATGTCTTGTAGCATAACATGTATTATCCGACCGTTTCCGGAAAACACGATCGTTTGAGAAATTAACGCAGCCATGTATGTTTGAACTCTGCATTATAATTCCTCCGAACTTAAACAAGGCACAGTACAGTTTAATCTTATATGGCGCGACGCGGCGTCATCGTCGGACGCCTACGATAGAGCCTTCGGCATGCCATTAGAATATTAAATTAAAAAAAAAAAATAGTTTCGGCGCATTAAAACCTCTTTGCACGACGCAAGTTCTCCAGTAGGACGTTTATTAAAAAAAAAAAAAAGGTTTCTTTCATGTGTGTTTATGGCATTAGTGAATAATGTTTTAGAAAATAAACATACGATAGTGTTGTGAATTGTGCGAATGTTTGAGAAGTGTTGACATATCAATGAAACAGCTGTATACAGAGATGAAGTTGGATAACTTTGGATTTGAAAAATTACAGGTTTACATTGTTAATTTTTTATCTACAAGTAGGTACAAGGAGGCTAGCATTTCTGCTTGGGTCTTTTTTAAAATTAGATTATCTCTGTGTACCTAAAGTTTCGTCAGCATTGGTGCAGGCTGTACCGATTTTGACGAAACTGCTACACTATAATTATAAAATATTATTAAAAATGTGGTGGTTTCCAGTGGTTCTAAACAAAGGACAGACAAATACAGAAAAAAATATAAATCTAATCAAATCCGAATTTTGGGTTTAGAGGAAAATTATTAATGAAGATAATATTTAACAAAAAAAAAAAAAATTTAAAATGCGGACTTGAGTGGATACCTAACTTAAATTCTTTAAAGGACGTGAAATGACCTTGCACTTTAAATCAACTCATACATTCCTCAGTACTAAGCATTACTTATTCATATTTAGGTAGACAACGAAGCTAAATACATACCAAAATCCGGCAATGGCATCTGACAAAGTGTCTGGTAATTTGGATCCCTTGTTTACCGACGTTAGTCAGTCATTCTTAATACTATTTCTTAATTACATTTCAAGGATGTAATTTATGATTAAGGTCTCCGATGTCTACTACATATTTGTTCTATAGTTCTAAAACGACTAGGTACTCTATTACTAAAATCACACGTCACATTAGGTTATAAGTAGATACTAGATAGTATTTAAGAAGGCAAACAACTTCTGCAGTTTTCTACATAACTAGCTTAGGTTTAGGTGTAACTTGAGTACTAGATTTACCTTGAATTGTAGATACTCGTAGCTCAAGTCAGAGGCTAAATAATATTAGTGCGGTTTGTACAAGCTTGAAATAATTTCATTTTTAAGCTAGCTTCTATCGCGGGCCAGCGTGGAGACCGAATCCAGAAATTCCGTAACGAAAATAACCTGACACGGGACCCCTTTACGGTCAGCCGCTAGATGGCGTTGATAAAAAATGCTATGCTTTACCGCGGCAGTCCCCGAGTGCCACACGTCTTTTTTTTTAAAGAATATCAGCCATGCTGAAGTTGACTAATATCCTCCTATCCCCTCCAAATAAGCGGAATCCTTGTGCTAGGGTACCTACGATAATATTGCAACGGATGGGGTTCGAACTTGCGACCTTTCAGTTTTCAGTCCACTTCTTTAACCGTTGGCCTATTGTGGCTTCCGGCTTCATTGGCGATCGGAGGCTTTGGTCGTGGCTATTTACTACTATATCGTCAAAGATGTGGCGCCAAGCGATTTGCGTTCCGGAACGCGTGTTAATGGCGTATAGAAACTGATTAGAGATACATACTTCTTTCTCTTTTTCTTAATCGACCGATAGATGTCCGGTGGACAAATTGGAAAATTTCTTCCGGAGCTTTTAAAATATCGAAATCCCTTCTAAATCTGCTGCTTACTTTAAAAGGCCTAAGTACACCGCACACTGGTCGACCTAGAAGAGCGTACTAACAGATACGTGGATAACTTCTTAATATACCTAATTGTAATAGTAAGCAATGGCTGGATCATGCGTCATGCTCGTGAACGGGTGCCACCAACGGGAATGGGTCTGCTTTTGCCTACCTGTCTTAACATGTATTGGATTGTTTTGCATTTTTGAAACTTCATTGTGGAAACACTGTATACAGAGCATAGTTTTGTTACGTATTGTAAAAAATTTTCTTTTTTTTTTTGAAGAGAGCAACTGCTGAGTTTCTTACCGGCTCTTCTCAGCAGAATCTGCATTCCGAACCGGTGGTAAAATGACGTGCCATAAGAGCTACAAGTTAGCCTACATGAAATAAATAAATTTTGAATTTGAATTTGAATTTAGTAGCTTTGTAAACCGTTCTCTAAAGATGGTTTGGCAAGCCCATATGGCGTTTTAATGTAGGTAGATAATAATCGTGGGTACAAACACTACAAATATTTGCGTAGTAGGTCAGAGAGAGAGGAGAGAAAAATTATAATAAAAATGAAAACCACGTGGCGAACCAACTTGTATCTGTTCTCTATTTTACGGTGTTGCGTTGCTTTCGTAATCTATGGATGTGTTTTTAGGCAGGGAAACAAAGCAAATAAAGCTACTAAAGCTTTGTCCATGTTCATCTTAAACAGGATAAAGTTAATATGACAAGTTATCGATTTAAAATCGATGTACCTAAAGTACACTGTGGTACCTACTTAGATAAATAGTCTTCGATCTGAAAGCGAAGGTTCTTGTAATTATAAATCCTACACAGTTATATCAACTTGCCTTATTCGAAAGGGCGTTAGGTCAATGATTAAATATTAATATATACGTATAATAAAGGACTATATGCCGTATATAGGTAACAATTATTTATTATCCATCCTTAATAGTATTTATAAATGCGAATATGATTTTTGTTTGTTGGTTTGTTCTTCAACCTATTTAGCAACGGATCGAGGTCATTTTTTGTACCTACATTTTTCAGGAAAAACAGAAGATTCCCACGGGCTTTTTAGAAATCTAACTGCACGCGGACGAATTCGTGGACAAAAGCAAGATTTTAAAAACTAATTCCAAGCGAGCGAAGCCGCGGACATCAACTAGTAACTAAATAAAATAATATGATAGGTACCTGTAGTAGGTAGAGATTTTCTTACGCAGTTAACTTACTTAACATTCTTTGTAACTTAGTGCATTTAACTGCAGTAACAGGCTAACAGGGTTAAGTATGTAGATGCAAATATTTAACGAAATTAGATTGCATGTTACCTACCTACGGGTTTCACCTAACAGGATTTCACGCATTTTTTTCGATGACTCAACGTTTTTGACCTCTTATGATCTCAACGTCGATGGTCGATGGCTTGAGTTATAATACCTGCCTATAGTATAGGTACCTACCTGTATATAGGGGCAGGGGATATTTTGTGTCTAGATTTCACTCTTTGGAAACTATCGAGATTATAGCAGCGAACTAATCTATAACTACTCTATACAAATAAATATTTGGCGGGAAGGAGTTGTGTTTTTCTACCTATGCATATCGATATTTCAGTTTTTTTTAATCGATACAAAAACTTTGCGTCGCATAGAAACTTCGGGTTCCAACTCCTCAATCCTGATGCTGCAGGAGTTCCACCGAAACTGTACCTAGGGATTTAGGATTGTGAATTGAAGACGCAGACGACGTCGCGGGTGTGCGTTAGTTACTACCAATTTTAGAGGTTAGTGTTCATATTCCATACGTATAGTAGACTAGAGCGGAACGGCAACTCTGTTTACTATGTTCCGAACAGTTACAGTTGTTAAAAATATTTACATCTCTATGGATGTATTCTAGTGATACTATATATTTTTTTCATGTAGTCAATTTGAATTTATTTATTGGAAATAAAGTCCAAACATGGTTCGTCTGTTGCATAAATGAGATGTTTCGGGCGATGCGTAGGAGCCCCTTTATGGACAGACATTTTTAAGCAATTTACATCGAATTATAGCTTAATTATGTAACGTGTTGTGTAATAAAGTTTTTCCATTTCACATTATCAATTCCAATTGGTTTCCATTCATTATGTTTTATAAGTGCAAGCTTCTCAAGTTGGTATAGTTATATAGGTAGTTCATTCTGTATATATAATTAATTAATTGTAATATTTTGTGTGTACCGAGGGGGCTGACATAAAGTTCACCTTTAAAAGTCCCATAAGTATAAAATGAGAATTAAAAAATAAAGTACAAGCTTAGTAGAAGTTTATGTCAATGAAATTTTTTGATATACTTACTTAGTTATAATGCCCATTGCTGTACAAAGGACTTCCATAGGCTTCGACTTGAGCCGCCTGAATCCGGCGGCTTCTGCGACTTGTTTGATGTCGTCGGTTCACCTAGTGGGGGGTTTGCCAACATTGCAAATCCTGTGTTATGGTAATTCTAAGCCCGGGATCAAACAAAACTCATATGATAATTAAATTAAAAGCTGAAAATGTTAAATTAGATAAATGAAATCCCTTTCCATGAAAGGGGACACCCTGTGAACAATAATTAAAAAAAAGCCTGGGTTCGAACCTGCGACCCCCCGAATATGAGACCGCAGGTCTAACCACTAGACTAGGTATCCCTGCTGGCAGTCTAGTAAAAATTAAATCTTCTTAGTTAAAGTCCTAAGCATAGTAAACTAGCTTTTGCCCCCGCGACTTCGTCCGCGTGGAATAGGATTTTGGGGTGGAATTTTCAAAAACTGTGACACACGTACTTTTTTATTTTTAACTGAAAGCTCAAATACCAACTTTGATGGAAACAGCTTGAAAAATGACGGAGTTTCATATAAACTTCCATCCCCTATTTAAACCCCTTAGGGGTGGAATTTCCAATAATCCTTTCTTAGTGTGCGCCTACGTCATAAAAGGAACCAACTGTAAAAATTTCAAGTTTCTAACTTCAGTAGTTTAGGCTGTGCGTTGATATCTCAGTCAGTCAGTCAGTCAGTCAGGACTTTGAATTTTATATATATATAGAAGATTACTTACTACATATTTTGCGGTTAGGTATATTAGTCTAGAAACTATTAAATTAGTTTGGAATTTCAGTGGAAACTTGGTTCAGCTAACGCGGTTAGTTAATCGAATTGTCTCCGGGTTATCGCTCAGCTGGTGTCCTTTCTCAGGCTATTATCTGCGTAATCTGTACACGCTCTGTGGCTTCTGTACCTACTTTACTACCTTCTACGATCTAGGCTGTAGGTGTACGTGCTACGAATTTGGGCTACTTTGGACTGCCTCGTTGGTCTAGCAAGTCGACTGCAGATGACTACGTCCCGGGTTCGAATCCCAGGTCGGGCCATAAAATGTATCTATTGGATTTTTCTGTCAAGAAATTCTCAGTTAGGAAGTTGACTCACCGTAGAGCACGTAAAGCTGTTGGTCCTGCGCCTGATCTCTCTCCGGCCGTGTCAGATTTCTGTTCCATCGGACTATGAGAGTAAAGGAATAGAGAGTGCACCTGCGTTTGTGCACACACTTGTGCACTATAATACACACACAGATGGCTATTATATATGATACTTATGATTGTATTTTCAAAGCGCTATATACTCTGAAAAGCAGGCCTACCTACCTACAGAAGTACCTACCTACTTACTGCAGTAGATATACCTATCGATTCTCTGAAGTGTTTATTTATTAGCCAGTAAGTCTCTAAAGTTTTATAGCCTCTGCTGTTTAACATGCCAGCAGATACAGTTAGGTATCTGAATGAAATTAAAGCCGAGTCAAAACGGATTCCACGAATAGCGAAGGGACGACTGAGTCACGGTTCCAGCTACGCCGATAAGGTATCCATCAAAATTCTTCGCATCAGCGAGCTAATAGCGAGGCTATGTGAATGTAGCATTAGGAATCCTCAAACTTTTTTTTTTTTTTTTTTAATTGTTCAAAGTTCAAAATCTATACAACAATACATTTTTTAATTACTTTATCTGCCATCCTCCAAGAAACAAGTCCAACTGGTTAAGGTGTTTTCAGACAATAGCTACAAATTAATAGGTACAACACTAGCTGATGCCTACGACTTCGCTCGGTATTAGTTTTTAAAATCCCGCGGGAACTCTTTGATTTTCTGGGATAAAAAGGAGCCTATGTCACTCTCCAGGTCCTCAACTGTACCCATGCAAAAAATCACGTCGATCCGTTGCTATGTTGCGGCGTGATGGAAGGACAGACCAACAAACAAACACAATTTCGCATTTTTTTTTTCTTTAAAAAGGATATTAGCCAAGCTGAAGTTTTTTTTTTTATTGTAGTATTTTTTTAATCATTATAATTTTTTATAAGCTAATTTGTATATTTGTTAAGTTTTGTGGTAGGTAGCTGTAGTTATGGTTTATTTAATGTAGTTTATTTGATTAAGTTACGGAATCACGTCTGTGGACACTTAGGTTCCCCCTGAAAACCAGCGCTGCAGCATGCTGTGGCTTTGTGCTGAGTGGGGTACCTTATTTTTCCATGGCCGCTTATATTTTCTTGTACTTTTTTAGTTTTACTTACTTGGTAAGCGAATTTCTGTAATTGTTTCATGGGAAAATAAAAGACATTATCTATCTATCTATCTATCTATCTATATTTGTACGGAAGTAAGGATTTCCGCGATGATACCTGATGATGAGGTCCCGGGTTGGATCAAAACAGTATTGGATTTTTTCTGTCAAAAAATCACAATAGGTAATAAGCCGGTAGTAGAAAGTAGATGGTCACCTGCGTGCCTCGGAGAGTACATAAAGCCATTGGTCCCGCCCTTATCTCTTTCCGGTCATATCGGATTTCCGGCTCCACGGACTGTGAGAGTGAGGTAATAGGGAGTGCACCTGTGTTTGTGCGTACACCGGTGCAATGTAAAATCTCCTGTGCAGATGGTTAATCTCTGTAGAAATTGGCGACCGCCCGCCGTGACCAGAATCGTTCGAGAGGATAATATTAAAATACAAGATGAAGCCCGCGACTTCGCGTGGATTTTTTAAACTCCCTCAGGAACTCTTAATTTTTCGGGATAAAATGTGTTAGTCCTGGGTATGCAATCCATTCCAAATTTCAGCCAAATCGGTTCATTCGTTGTGGCGTGAAGGAGTAACAAACACACACACACACACACACACATACAAACTTTCGCCTTTATAATATTAGGTATATAGTGTGAATTAGTGTGACTAAATGCATATATTTGATGCCGTCTGTAAGGCTTCGACAGCTGACCTCGATACATTCGCAGCAGATAAAGTTGCATAAAAACCCTTTGTTAGCCATAGGTTGCGACACGTAACTATAATCTGGTTAGAGATCCTATTACATAGCCATCTGAAATACCTAGCTGGGTTAAGTCTCTTGATAAACCTGTCTACTTTCTATTTTTACGCTAAAGTCATAAACGTAACAATTCTTTTTACGAAACCTACTTTAAACGCCACTACAAAGTATATCAATTGTGCCTATAAATTTCCCTCGATTTCTCCTGGATCCCACCATCAGATCCTGATTTGATGACAATGGGACCATCTGGGAAGTATAACCTTTCAAACAAAAAAAGAATTTTCCGAATCGGTCCAGGCGTCTTCGAGTAATCGGGGAATATACGTAAAAAAAAGATGCCAACGAATTGAGAACCTCCTTCTTTTTTGGAAGAGGAAGAGCTATGATTTTAGCAGTCTATGTACGTAATACGTATGTATGTATGTTTGCATGTAATTATGTATGTTCCACCGCCGTATCGCCTAAACTGCTGAGCTCATTTTGATGAATAAAGTGTTGGAAATGGGGATTGTATTTCTATTTATTTTGTCACTTTATAAGAGAACACTTGCCGTGACAAAGAGAAAGCATGACCATATTATGACCATACCTACGCGTCAAAAGATTTCTGGGGCACGAATAATGCGAAAGGGCGGTCTCGGTGTAATCAGATCTTCAAAAAGGATAATTTTCACAATGCATCAAAAACCGGTTACGGTAACAAAGAAACAAAAGTAGTGGTAAAAGTAGTATATTTCTCTACCTAGTACCTGCCTACTTTATTTAAGGATGCTACACAGTACACATGCTGATTTTCATGATATAATTCGGAAAAGTCAGTCCTAACCACACCCTAAACACCTCTGAAATCACCCAGTGTGGGTGATTTCGGAGGTGTTTAGGGTGTGGCTAGGGCTATCACTGCTTATCGAATCGCTGTACGAATGTTACTTATCTATTACGGAATCTATCACTATAATTTTGAATGTACTTCCGTCTTCGTTTTTTCACATTACTATAATTTTGGTAAATCAAGACACTAGGCACGTTGTTGGCAAGCGCGATATATCTTAGGCATCGAATTTTCACTTATTGGGTGCGATCGTCATCCTAAAAGTCGCCTAAAACCATGGAGGAATCAAATTTTTCCTAAAACGCTATATTTAGAAAAATAATGCTCTTTAGAATCCTTTATGGGAGTCGGTTAAAAAGAATGCTCTAGTTAACATGACATTCAGGTGTCGGCAACGGCACTAGCTGTTATAACAAAAAGGGTCAAGCGACGCAAATATGAAAACAGAGAACAGTTTCATATCTGTGCCGTTTGGCGTTAAACCCTAAAGCCCTGTTACTTTTTCATATTTACAATTTTGAAAATAAATGGTCACCATCTTAGGGCTTTTCTTGTGAAACCAATGATGTTTTAGAACCAAGGGTTCCGAAAAACCTTATAGCCTCGCTCCGTTGTCCGTCTGTCTGTCCGTGTGTCATGACCATTTTTCTCGGAAACGGCTTAAGGTGCTAACTTAAAATTTATTTTAACAAGTATCTGTTCTATTCCAGACAACAGAACGTAACTCCGGGTGGGAGACACACAGGGTCCGGCTGAACCGCGTGCCAGGCTACGGGTTCGGCATCGCGGTGTCTGGCGGCAGAGACAACCCCCACTTCGCGAGCGGCGACCCCTCCATCGCAGTCTCTGACGTACTTCGTGGAGGACCAGCGGAAGATAAACTGCAGTAAGTTTTGTGCCTCATACTCGTGGGAAAACCATGACTAGGTGAACCGACGATATCAGAGGAGTCGTAGGGAACCGTTTGTGGCAAAGATAGAGAATGTGGAAGGCAACTACGGACGTCTATCGGTTAGAGTAGTAATAGAGCCAGTGGAGTCTCACTGAATAAATCCAACCAGAAACCGTTTTCTAATTGGCAATAATTAGTCTAGATACCCGATTTTCCTTGTTTAAAATTCTTCTACTTAAAAGAGCGGCTATGGGATATTTCGGTATTACGCTTTTCCGCGTCCACACAAGATAACTGAAAGTGTGTCATCTATCGATTTTCGGCAGTTTATCTAACACTAAACAACTTTTTCCAACTTTCTCTCACACGGGCAAATTAACTGGATGTGATTTTCACCAACAAACATGAGTTTCCACTTTCTATATCGCAAATAAATTACCGACTTACAATGCTTGTATATCCAATGTCCATACCTAATACTGGACGTGGACAAAAGGGCCGTGGACTTCTATAGGTCGACAACACGACGATGACAGAACTGATTTTGGGATTGGCCTAAAATTATTGCATCAGTGTGACGATCGCATCAATTATTACCTCTTATTGGTTTTAATTACGGTGTTCTTGCTGCATCAATGTATTTTAACCAATAACGGGAGAGTACCAGCCAATCAGATGTGATTTTGGATACCTCCGACGTAAGTTGTTGTATCCCCAGAACGTTTACGTGACGCGTTAACTGTTTTGAAGGTCAATAAAATGGTTTAGGCCGTCGTTTTAATAACGACACAACTTTATACGTCTTGAGAGCATGTTAAAAAATGCTGTTTTTAATCTTTTTTTAAACGAACACATAAAACAGATAAAAACAAATGATATAGTGCACAAAACCTAAAATGCCAATTTTGTGGGATACCACAACTTACGGAGGAGTTATCGTTTTGATCGCCGCTTCTTTCTTTCTTCTTTCTTGTGGTTATGCAGGTCCTGGAGTCCCTGTAATGTCCTTGTTGTGATCGTCACATTGAAGCAATTATGCTTCCGCCTGACGTCTAAAATACGTCTAAGGATGTCTTTCCTTTTCTCTCCAGAGTAAACGACAGGATAGTATCAGTGAACGGCGTACCGTTGGAGAATGTGGAGTACGCCCGGGCGGTGCAAGTGCTGCGCGAGTCCGGCGCGACGGTCTCGCTGGTGGTGCGACGGCGGGCGCCCGCGCCGCCGCCCACCGCGCCCACCACCATAAAGCTGGCGCTCACGAGGAATGGGAAGAAGGAAGGTGAGTTGATTTCCTGTCTTGCTTCTTCTTTATAAACTGATGAGCTGTGCTCTTGTTGAGTTGGTGCCACTTTTATGTCTCGAATTGCCTTCTCTCATCCTTATTAATATGTAATTAATATTATAAATGCGAAAATGTGTTTGGTTGTCTTTCAATCACGCTGTAACAGAGCTATACAGATGAGAACCTGGAGAGTGAGATTTTTACCCACGTTATTCAGCTGTTCATAAACACTTTCATTTTTTTATTATTGAAACTAATATAGAGCATATTTTGTATTACAGACTTCGGCATAGTCCTAGGCTGCAAAATCTACGTCAAGGAACTGACGATGCGGGCGAGGGAACAGCTGAACCAGGCGGGGCAGGGACTGTGCGAGGGTGACGTCATCGCGCGCATCAACAACACCTCCGTCACGGACGCCATGACGCTGAAGGAAGCCAGGAAGCTAGTGGAGTCGTGCAAGGACCGCCTCAACTTGGTGGTCACCAGGGAACTGATCCGGGAGGAGACTGTCACTAATGGGAATTACCAGAATAATTATAGTAGTTTAGGTGAGTTAATTGAGGACCTTGTTCATCCTTTACTGTTCTATTCTACCTCGTATCTGCGAACTCTTAACTCCATAACACACCTATGTAATTGGTGTATTACGAAGTTAAGACCTTAGCATGTCAACTCCGTAACACACCAATTCGCCATCTTGCAATCTATCCCTGCTCTTTCTATCTCATACATCCATCTCTTTCACACACACTTACATTCCGTTTCCCACATTTATATTTCTCTAAATCCACACTGTCCTTTCCGTTTCAGAAGCAACACCACACAACACCTACCCCAACAGTGGGGAAGCGATGTCCAGCCCGTACTCCAGCAGTGGGCAGAACCTGTACGTCGCGGCGCCGGTGAGGGGCGCGGACAACCGACGCGGCCCCATGTCCCACGACGAACAGCCGCCCAGACCGCCCCCGCCCAGGAATGATGGTACGAGTACTAATGAATCAATGAATTAATTATTCTTTATTATACACCCAATATACAAACAAGCTATAATTTAAGAAAAATTAAACCTACTTTTTTTTAAAATAAAGACCAGCGCTTGACTGCGATCTCACTATACTCAAAATAAAGAATAACTGAAAAGGGAAAAGTGTTCTTGAAAACTATATATGTACTGATCCGATTTTGATGAAATCTTTACTTTTCCCTTAGTTGTACCTAAATCTAAAATCTATGAATTCGATTTTTTTTTCAGATTACTACAGCAGTCGAAGGCAACTCTATGAAGAAGATGGAATGACAAATCAAAGAAATAAACCACCGTAAGTGCTCGTTTAATTTTATTACCCTTTAATATTGGCCCCCGTATTGGCCAGCGATGGGTTGTTGAGATGATAGATTATATCACCTATCAGCTTTTTATTTCTCAGGAGTGAACCCCGGTTGATAAGTTTCCAAAAGGAGGGGTCAGTGGGCCTGAGGCTGTGTGGGGGCAACCGATCCGGCGTGTTCGTGTCGGGCGTGCAGCCCACCAGCCCCGCCGCGCTACAGGGCTTGCAGCCAGCCGACAAGATACTTAAGGTAATCTAAGTCTAAGTAAAACCATACGTTGTGCCAGATCTTATTTTCCACGTACTTTGAAACTGTGGAACCAACCTTCCTGCGACGGTGTTCCCTCTAAATTACAACATGGGGTTATTCAAGGGGCGGACCGACAAATTCCTAAAAAGCCGGCAACGCATTGGCGGTGCCTCAGGTTGTGCCTACAAATGTTCATGGCCAGCGGTGATCACTTAACATCAGGTTACCCGTCTAAAAAAAAAACTATTAAAAAATCGTCCTCGTCTCTTGTATAACTGTATCCGTGTGAAGTCCCACGGGAATCCTTAGGGAGTCCCCTGTTTTTCAGGATAAAATTCATGATTATCTCTCAAGTTCTCAATGCAAAAAAAAACTAATATTAATTAGGGCATCTGGAAGAAATCCACATTTTGTAGTGATAAGATGTCCTTGTACACGTCCTTTTTATATTTAAGTTTAGTTTTTAAGGTTATGATGTACAGAATAAATAAATAAATTACGTCGAACCATAGATAGCCAATCAACAATTACTTTTCCTGTATTGTGTATAGTGATACGTTCATCAAAATGTATTTGTGAAAAATATGTTCTCCGTTATCTTCAGTGCATTTCTCATCTCAAGATGCTACAAGACAAGTTAAAAGTTTTCATTCTTGCAATTGAAATTTGCATATTTTTCGTAGATCACAATGTAATTTGTGTCGGATTGGGTTAAATAATAATAGACGAACTGGCTCAATTTGCCCCAAACGGACCAAGTTTGGGGCAAATCGGGCCAGTTCGTCTATTATTAACTGAAATACGTTTAAATTCTAGGTAAACGACATGGAAATGAAAGGAGTGACACGGGAGGAAGCGGTGCTGTTTCTGCTGAGTTTGCAGGAGCGAATAGACCTGATAGTGCAACACTCGCCAGACGAATACAATGCCGTCGCTAGCGGACAAATGCGTAGGTTGACTAATGATATTAAACTTTTTTTTTATAGGGTATTTATTTGGGGTACCTGTGACGACCTCCCTGGCGCAGTGGTGAACGCTGTAGTCTTATAACTGGGAGGTCTCTGGTTCAATTTCGGGAAGTTACAATTTCTAAATTGGCTTTGGTCTGGTCTGGTGAGGGGCTTTGGCCGTGGCTAGTTACCACCCTACCGTCAAAGACGTGCCGCCAAGCGATTTAATGTTCCGGCATAATGGCGTGTAGAAACCGATTAGGGGTATGAGTACACTGCCTTCTAAGTTAGCCCACTACCATCTTAGACTGCATCGTCACTTAATATGCCCTTCACTGATTTGTGTAAAGCCAAGTCTAAAATCGACTGTGGAATTTTATTATAGAACGTCACGCCCATTCCCACAAGCGACTTCCAGACTTTCTTGAGGCGTAGTCGAGGAATCACGAGTCTATTTGGATTTCTCAATTGCCTATCGTTTAAATCGCCCTTTTTTTATATAAGTATGGATTTTGACGTACAGCTTTGTTTCAGCCGGGGACTCGTTCCACATCAAGACACATTTCCACTACACGGAGCCGACGGAGGGCGAAATGTCGTTTCGATGCGGAGACGTGTTCCATGTAATGGATACTTTGCACAACGGCACTGTCGGCGCCTGGCACGTCTACCGGATAGGTATGATTGTGTACCCCATTTAAACTAACAGCAGGCGTGAATTTTTTAATGAATTTTGAAAATTTAGAATGCCCTTCCGGCTTCCGTTTTTCCAACTAACTATAATGTGGGTGTCTTTAAATCAAGAGTAAATAGGCATCTTCTAGGCAAGCACGTACCATCTTAGGCTGCATCTTCACTTACCATCAGGTGAGATCGCAGTCAAGTGCTAGTCTATATATTTAAAAAAAAAAAGAAAAATCCTTAATCACAAAGTTGCTTGGAACCAATCTGCTTTGCTTCAGCTGTCCACTAGATAAGCTACATATTGTAACATTTTGTGTATTGAAAAGAGCAACTGCTGAGTTTCTTGCCGGCTCTTCTCAGCAGAATCAGCATTCCGAACCGTTGGTAGATTTTCGACTTGTCATAAAAGCCACAAGTTGGCCTACATTAAATAAATGATTTTGAATTTTGAATTCTTTTTGAATTAACTTTCATGTGATAAAAATTCCAGGTCGTAACAACCAGGAAGTTCAAAAAGGCACCATACCAAACAAGGCGCGAGCTGAGGAGCTGGCGACAGCACAGTTCAACGCCACCAAAAAAGAAATGTCAGGGAATGACGTCAAACACAACTTCTTCAGGCGGCGAAGATCTACCCATAGACGGAGCAAGAGCCTTGGAAAGGTATTTCTAACAAATTACTTGAAAAAATTTAAGTCTTCAAAATCCATGGTGTTTTAAGAATTCCAAGATTTTCCCAAAACCATTTTTTGAGTTTGCTTGTATAGTCCCATTGGCCCCCGGGTATTTATATTGCTAGTGTTCCCATCCACCAACACTTGAATAATGTTATGTGTTTCATCGGCCCCCGAATCGGAAAAAAGACACAATTTAAGGGCAGTTGGAAACAAAGCTAAGCATGCTGCGGGGCTAATGCAACGTATTAATGATGATGATATTGTTTATAATGGATATTATAGAGCAGTTGTATATGCAAGTCTCGATAAAAATCGTGAGCGATACAATTGGGTATCTCACTAAAAATTTTTCATATATTTAAAATAAAGTTTTTTAATATTAAAACACAATGTCATTTTTGTTTTTTTTGATATCTTAACGAGTCTGAAAAATATAGAACTTTAAAGTATCCTGTTAGACAGAGAGAGCTTTACTGACATGTGACGTCACAAATTCAGTAGCTCCGTACAAAATATCGTTTTAGAAAGAGATGGATACTGTCGCAGTAAAACAGCGTATAACTTGTGTGTTTTTTGACCGATTTATTTTATGTTTTTTACAAATGTTATTCTTAGATTACATTTTAGATTGTAATTAATGAATATCCACATTTGGACAACAGTAAAATACCCAATTTTGAATCCAATTATTCCAGGAGCATTGGGACGAAGTAGTGCTGTCGGATAGCATAAGCAAATTCCCCGCATACGAGAGGGTGGTTTTGAAGCAGCCAGGCTTCGTGAGACCTGTGATAGTTCTGGGCGCTGTGGCTGATATAGCTAGGGAGAGGCTTCTATCCGAAAGCCCTGACAAGTTCTCTTCGCCAAGTAAGTGTTCAATAACCCTTATCAAAAAAAAAACCCTTAACAAGCATGGCTTAGCACCTCTCACTAACTTCAATCATAAGTGTAATTAAGTTGTTAACATAACGAAGTTCTGAGTAAAGTGCAAGAGGATTTTTTTTTTTTTGTTTGATTCACAATACAAAATAACAAAAAGCAATTCTCATGAAACTTAAGCGTTTAGATGCAGAACCGCGTCTAATTCCAAGATATTATACTTTGGTATTTTATTAATTTCATGACATCCATTTTTTTATTCCAAATTGCGCACGTTAGTTTAAAACTTTTTGGAATGGTATTGGTTTGATTTTCGAAGTTTTTTTTTTGTATTCGATGACAAGATAAACTCAAACTCAAAATTATTTATTTCATGTAGGCCAACTTGTGGCTCTTATGACAAGTCGAGAATCTACCACTGGTTCGGAATGCTGATTCTGCTGAGAAGAGCCGGCAAGAAACTCAGTAGTTGCTCTTTTCAATACACAAAATGTTACAATATGTAGCTTATCTATCTTGTGGACAGCTGAAGCAAAGCAGATTGGTTCCAAGCAACTTTGTCATTAAGGAATTCATTAACTGTATAATAACTTCTACTTATAAAACGTGTCCTTACACACTGTTTAAAATTATGTAATAGTAAATCTACCAATTCTTTCGGAATCAAGTTATAAAAGCGTATACTCGACCCCACAAAGGACTTCTGCACTTTACGCAGATAGCCTTTGACTGCGATCTAACTTGATGTTAAGTGACGGTGTAGTCTACAATAGTATCGGGTAAACTTAGAAAAGATATGTAAGTGACCATTTATGGACCTGCAAGTCATAACTGGACGCACGCACTAGCTCATCAATTGCTTTATCCTATTTGTCAGAAATGGACAGTACCCTTGAAGACAGCAAGTCCAAATCGACCAGCATCATACGTTTGTCGAGCATCAGAAGTATAATGGAGCGGGGCAAGCACGCGTTACTGGACATCACGCCAAATGCCGTGGACAGACTGAATTATGCCCAGTTTTACCCCATCGTTATCTTCTTGAAGGCGGATAATAAGCACATCATTAAACAACTCAGAAGCGGTTTACCAAAGTAAGTAATCATTTTGGCTACAGCATCCTTTATATTTGAAATATAATGTATTATGTATTATATTATGTATTCCTTCATAATTCTGTATAACGTTAAAAGGAGGTTAGGTAAACCATTAGAGGTTCTTAACGGGTGCCTAAGATAAATTATGTAGTTTGTGTTGTTTCACATGTTCAGTTTTACCCTAAGTTTCAATGTTACCCTTATGCTTTTAACGGTTGAATTAAAAAGAATTTTTGTTCTCGGACTCCATAGTAGAGTCTAATTTATTTACAAAAAATGTTTGTTTTCTTCTTTGAAATTCTTATGAATAAGTCTTTGTTATGTTATGTATTTTTATGTTTGTGGTGTACGATAAAAGTATATTCGTCATTCATTCATTCGTTCATTATCAGACAGAAACTTCGTTTGCATTAAGGCATTTCTATTCCCAAGGTCGGCCCATAAATCGTCCAAAAAGCTACTAGAACAGTGCCAACACATGGAGCGAGTGTGGGGCCACGTGTTCACGCACACCATCACACTGAGCGAGGCCAATCAGAACACGTGGTTCAGTAAGCTCTGCGACCTCATTCAACGCACACAGCAACAGCAGCTGTGGGTGTCGGAGACGAAGGTGAGTCTTATTATAAGGGACTTACGATCTCTTTTTCCTTGGCTGACTTAAATGTCAGGCATTTCTTGCGTGCGTATAGAACGCATATGATTGCGTATGGGACGTTCTGTTATGAACTAATAATAAAAGCCGCAATAGCGCAACAGTTAAGACGTGGAAACCGAAAGTCAACGGTTCGACCCCCACCCGTTGCACTATTGTCGTACCTTCTAGTATAAGCTTTTCGCTTATTTGGAGGGGAAAGGGATATTGGTTATATGAAAGATGGTTTAAAAATAACTCATTTTAAACTTGTATTGATGTGTGATCTATAGATCTATAGCTTGGACTTGAGACTAAACTTGACTTAAAACAAGACACAAAGATGGTGTTCTGTTCTGTCTTAATTCTTAAGTCTGAACAGACTGCCAGTACGATCTATAGATCTAAGCTTAACACTGTTTAATATTTATTTATGAGGTATTTTCCCTGTTAGGCTATACTTTATATACAAGTCAAGTTCTTACGAAATCCTTATAAAATTTTCTGAAATTTTATGTAGTTAAAATTAGTGCAAAGTCTGCATCAAATAGCTGTCAGCGGTTAATTTCATTACGCTTGGAGTACGTTGGGTGCATTCGGGGTAACTATGTCATCTAAACTTTATGTAACCCTATTCAAAATATCGCTCATTTGGTGCGAAAATGTTTTATGCTATCGAAAAGTAGTGATTAACTTTTTCTTCGTGACATTCTTGATAGAGCAGTCGTGGTCATCACGAAGTGACGCCATTTTATGCTCTATGAAAATAACTTTCATTAGTTGTAAGTACTCGCAGAAGACTTTCCTAAGTATAAAATTTTCTTAAACTAAGGCTGTCTGGCACCAATTTGCTTTAGTTAAATTTTGTAATGCTGTTACTTTTTGGCAAGTTTAGTTCAGAGTAATAAAGAAAAGGACAGGTATATAGAAAATTTAACTTAAAGATTTTTAGGGAGTTGGTGCAAGTGGACCTAAGATTTGACCCCATTACACACATTTTTTTCAATCAGGGTTTTTGAGATGAAACAGTGTTGCAGCCAAATGAGCGATTGATTTTTATCTATTTATTTATATGTAAAGCATATTAACCAATTTCTTTCTGTTCTGTCTTGCGGCGTTGTAGCACGTTGAAATGGTGTCGGACATATACTTCCCAATCCCGCCTTCCCCCTATCCCGCCTTCAGTCCCATATCCTATCCCATGAACTTCTATCCCCCGTCACCGCAAAAACCTCGCACGCCGAACATATCTCCATCAAACACAACTAAACTAACAAAGCATCACGACCAGCTATTCGATGCTAACCGAAATCATGTCCCATATTACTACTCCGAAACATTAACACCATGTATGCCTAACAATGTCAACATGTACAGCGGACCTAACCCATATCTTAACAGAAGCAGATTCGCTAACCCTTACGAAGATAGGCAAAATTACACGCAGAGATCTAAAGTACATCCCAGATTACAAAACTCAAGTATCAGTCCCGAACTCTCTCAAATTTTCAATAAAAGCAATGGCCCCCAATCCTTCAGACCTTACAGCGTTCTGGAAACTTCTACAAAATCTCCACTTCCGAACTTTCAAAGACCAATGTCAGTTGTCCCGATATCGGACCAATTCAGACCAGCATCAGTGTTCTTCAAAGACGATAGAGACAAGTCTATCGAGGTGCCCGAATGGAAGGCGCGACTCCAAAAGGAAATACCGAAACCTGTCCTAGACAAACCTTTGCGACAGATTTGCCGCATCCCTAACTGTAAATGTAATGAAAAACCAGTTAATAATCGTATTAGACTTAGCGAGTCTCGAACTTTGCCATCAGTTTCTGTAAGGTCTTTGAGTAAGACAAAGAATCTTTCATTGCCGACTCTTAAATTGGATGAGTTAGACAAAATTGGCAAGGAAGAAGAATTAGAGGCAGTCAGAGATACTTCTCCAATCATCAGTAAACCTATATCTGAACAGCATTTAGGGTATATATAGCTAAATAGACTAACAATTTAATATTAACCAAAGACGGTTACGATATATAGTTATAGGTACCTACTGCATGTCGCTTGAGCTTATTTAGCTTGTATATATCAGTACTTATGTTCTGTAATATTATAAGTATAGATATTAAAGCTTGTTTTGCAGGTAAAATCTCACCATATTGTGTGCTTTTATCAATATTTTATGCTTTATGTTTTGTGTTATTATATTTTTATACCTTTGTGTTCAATTGTACCCTCTTAACTAGTTAATTAGGTTACCTAATTAAAAAAGTGTGAATAAGTGTATAAAGTTTTGAAAATATCCATGTAATATACCACGTTTGAATAATACAGAATAAACATTCAAATATAATAGTTACCATTTTAAATCGCTAGTTTCCTTTTACAATATTAATTAAAATTAAAATAAGAATTGGAACTTTAAGCCGCCATTTTTTATATCTGTATTGCTCATTTTAAGATACACGTAAACAGGATAAATAGTAAATGGCGGTTTGACATTCCTAATCTAACTATAGTAAAACATTTTGAGAAATGAAAATCATTTATGAAGCGACCAATATAAGAATAGGAACTTTAAGCCGCCATTTCTTATATGTGTCTTGCTCATTTTTAGATACACGTAAGCAAGATAAATAGTAAATGGCAGATTGGCATTCCTAATCTCAACTTGTTCGTCGTTGATCGCATTGTATGATAAAATTATTATTTGAATGTCGATTCCGATTGAACCTTGCATTAATCATTCACAGACGCTAAACGTGTTTTTAGTTTCTGTAACGTTTTTTGAGCAATCATTCATTTGTCTTGTCTTATCACCCCATTCCATACCCACCCTCGACGCCGCTGCGGGTAAAACGGAACGACGAAACACAAAATGGCGGGGTAATAGAGGCCAGAGCCGCTGTCGGACGACTTTTTGTTCTCGATGTCTTCGACTTCGGAGAACAGATTATCGTACGCGTCTAGTCCAGAAAGTGACTTAGAAGTGAGCCCCCCTCCTGCGCCAAGATTGGTGAAGTCCTCGTCAGACCCATCTATAGCGACGACTCAAGACAACATGGATCGCGACGACGATATGAATCATTTGGCCGACGCGGTGCCTCCGCCGTACTCGGTAATTTACCCCATAATCTATTTACCCCACTTTAATTTTACACCAAGTGAACACCATTTAGTAAAGCTTACGCCAATCTCTTTGAATTCTCTGAACATAGATGCGTTTCGTTGCCTATATCGCAAATCACCAGGTAGGTACAAACGGTATTTTATCATGTGAAAAATCGAGCTCCTATTTGTGGCCGACGGAGCTTACCGCTTGGTTTGGAAGAATCAAAGATATTGGCGAGAATGAAGAGTTTTTAAAATCGTGTAAATAGTCTAACTTTCAAAATTTTCAAGCCATGTTTGTTCCTATTGTTTAATAATGGCTTCTTCTACTTATTTCTATTATAATACGTAAAACTAAGTGAAAGGAATTATAAGTTTTTCCCTTTTATTACAACAGCAAGGTGGTTACGACAGTAAATATGGCTTTGCGAACGGCAACAGCTCTCAAAGCAATGGGCCCAACCACAACCAGAATATGGTGCCAAGCAACGAAGCAGCACCGCCTTACCAATGCAATCCGATGACCCATTCACCACCACACTCTCCTTTATATGGCACGGGTAATATTATATTCTTATTTTAAATATATTTTTAGCGAGCAAAGGAGCAGGCGGATCACCTGATGTAAAGTGATTACCGCCGCCCATGAACATTTGTAGCACCTGAGGCACAACCAATGCGTTGCCGGCTTTTTAGGAATTTCTTGGTCCGCCCCTTGAGGCCTTGAATAACCCCATGTTGTAATTTAGAGGGACCATCGTCGCAGGAATTTTTTTTTTGTTTTTTTTTTTAATATGATGACAAGATAGCCCTTGACTGCGATCTCACCTGATGGTAAGTGAAGACAGTCTAAGATGGTAGCGGGATAACTTGGAACGGGTAAGCAGTGTTCATTCAACCCATACCCCTAATCTGTTTCTACACGCCATCGTGCTGGAACGCTATATCGCTTGACGTCATGTTTTTGACGGTAGGGTGGTAACTAGCTAAGGGCAAAGCCTACCACCAGACAAGATCAGAGACAATTCCCAAATTGGCCCTAATGGGAATCGAACCCGAGACCTCCCAGTTATAAGACCACAGCGCTCATCACTGCGCCAGGGAGGTTGTCAAAATCTTATACTTTAATGGTTTTAATATCGAGTGAAATGCATTTATAAAATACGCATGAGCATACCCTATTTCTAAAGATTTTGGGTTTATTTCGTGTTTTAACGACATTTCGTGGTTCGAAATATCGATAGTTCGAACTAAAATATTTATCGTTGTACGTACCCGTAGAATAGACTGTATTGTTCACTGGAACAACCCTTGTTACCTGCTCGATATAATCCTTCGAATAATAGAAGATATTAAAACAATAGATATTAAACAAAACAAAGAACAAAAGATATTTCAAAAAAATCTCGTTCTCAATCTCGTTCGCACTTTGTAAAATTTTATGTGAATAAAAAATTATTCTATTCTATTCTAATCCGGAAAGTTGTCTCCATGTTTTAAATCGTCATTTCGATTTCGAAACTCCCCAGTAGAGGTCTACTTGGACGGACTTTTACCTGCTTTTACTATATAAATCAGTGTTAAGTAAAGTGATAAAAAGTCAAAAGTCTTTAATCAAAGTGGGTAGCAATTACAGTTTTTGAAAGTCAAAAAATTACAATATTCTTTATTTTAGATAATTATTAAATGTCACTTATTTTTAATTACAAAAAAAAAAACACTATTATAACAAATAAAATGTCTGACAGCAAAATTCTCCACAAAAATAATAATGATTACAATTATACAATATTATAATAATAAAATATTGTTTTTAGAGGAACTGTCCAAGCGTTCTTAATTCTTATCTGATATGTCCAAGTTATAAGCCTTTTTAGATAGGTTTTTTTAATATAGGATGAATTTTGAACCTCCCTCCTATTGTTCGATAGTGCCCGAGCTACCCCCCCGCACGCAGGCAGCGGTGACTCGGCCCGCGGGCGGGGTGCTACTACCCGCGCCGCCCCCCGCCAGGCCCCACCACGGTCTTAGACATAATCCTGCGGTAAGTGATTTTTACTACAACCATAAAATACATCGCTCATTTGCTACAAGGGTGACATAACTCAAAATTCACCAATTTTAGTGTCGAATATTTATACTTTTTGCTATAAAAACAACATTACGCTAAGCACAAAAAATAAGAGCGAGAGAGATTGTGACTTAATGCTCTGTCGCTTTGTTGGCCGCTGTGTTGTTTCGAGACCGCAGCATCCACAAAACATTACTCTCTAACGGGAGAGTTCTCTCATCGTCGATTTTGAATTATGTCACTCTTGTCGCAAATGAGCGACATGTACGGTCTATATGTCGAAACCATACAATTCGCCCAGTCATCATTCACGCATTATTGTAAATACGCCTTTCATTTACTCATACGTCAGTGCACATGACATCGCATCGCGCTCACATTACTGTAATTAGGTTAATAGCCTAATTATAATGTACTGAATAAATAAATAAATAAATAGTTCAAAAAGGGCGCCTTTGCTGTCTAAAACCAGTGAGCAAAAGTGTTGTACTTTTCTTGAGACAACACTTATTCTCACTGACTGAGCAAAAACGACTTTTGCTCACTGGTTTTAGACAGCAAAGGCGCCCTTTTTGAGCTAGTGAGATGAAAAATATCTTTTCATTTTAATTAGAACCGCCCAAGCGCCCAAGAACGTTTGTTCGGGCCGCCCAAAGAGGGTAACGACGATACGGCGACGTACAGCGCCCGGCCCGCGCACGGGCAGGGCTCGCTTGATAGGCACCGACATCCCAATAACCCGGTGAGTGTACTAACGCCCTTAACTCATAAAGCTGTGAATAGAATTAGGGTAAAAACATGCCGAAGATGCCTCACTGCGATACCTCGCAGTCGCGGTTTAGTAAAACAAATGTATGCAAACAGATAAGCGCGATCATATCGAAGGATACCTCACTGCGATATGTCGCGGTACAGCGAGGTATCTTCGACATGTTTGTGCTCGACTGTTTGCATACATTTGTTTTACATGGAGGCTTCGATCATAGAAAAATAAGTGGATATCGCATGTTAGTCCGGTTTATGTAACCACTAAATATGAGTGCAAGATCATTTCGCTAGCTAGTCTGTCATCGAACATTGACGTGAAGCAGTTATTTCAGTGTCAAGGAACAATGATGTATTTGAATAATAGTTGAAGTATGAAGTGCTGAATCCCCTTATTTTTCTGTGATCGAAGCATGGAGGTGACATCGAGGTAGCGAGCTAAACCGCGACCGCGAGGCGTCTTTGGCATGTTTTTACCCTTACACTAAAGTTTTGACTTAAGTAGCTTATGGGAGTAACGTGTAGCTTACATAACTAACATTATAGTACGCACGTAATAATTATTATGATTATTTCATCTGCTTTCCCTAATCGGTGTATTGTTCCTATTCCATATCCCATTGTATTAATTCCTTGAAGTTTATCTGTTCAAATCTCTCAGTTGAAAACGTTCTTGTGATAAAACCTTTAGCAGGAAAATATGTTAATCCTTAAAAGGAGGAGGGATATTGTAATAAATGACTTAGACTTGCCTTTACACAAGTTTAAGAAATCTATTAAAAGTATCCTAATAAAGAAGGCTTATATACAATTGAAGATTACATAAATGATAAAAAAGCGTGGACATAACTCGCTCCAGCATACATGAGCATAATTAACTCGTAAATTGTACACAACATAATATTGTTATGGCATATTATTTTATTTTTAAAAGAGTAACCGCCGAGTTTCTTGCTGGTTCCTCTCGGCTGGAACGGCATTCCGAACGAGTGGTAGATTCATTTGACGATTGGAAAGCACTTTGTAAAAGTTTATTTGAATAAAAAAATATTTTATTCTGTTCTATAATGTGGTGTTCTTGTTGGTAACAGAATTCGTACGACGGCGCGCAGAATTACGACTATACCGGGAATACGTCCAACAACAACTCCATGGGGTCGTGTCGCCTACCGCCCAACGCACCGGATGACCTGAAGGTTGCTCCGCCCACCATGTGAGTCTAATTAATTGAAATTTTTTTTTTTTTTTTATTCGATGACAAGATAGCCCTTGACTGCGATCTCACCTGATGGTAAGTGACGATGCAGTCTAAGATGGTAGCGGGCTGGCTAACTTGGTAGGGGTATAGCAGTGTAAATTCAACCCATACCCCTAATCGGTTTCTACACGCCATCGTGCCGGAACGCTAAATCGCTTGGCGGCACGTCTTTGACTGTAGGGTGGTAACTAGCCACGGCCAAAGCCTCCCACCAGACAAAAATTATCTCTTAGGGAGGCCGCATACGATCTAGTTTGCCCTCAAGTTTGCATGATATTTATTTTATTCTTTATTGCACCACAAACAGAAAAAAAGTAAAGTTAACAACATATATTATGTCAGTACAAAAAGGCGGTCTTATCGCTAAAAAGCTATCTCTTCCAGACAATCTTATGAGTAAGAAAAAATAAGAAGACAGCAGGAGGTGTTGCAATAATAAAAAGATAAACTTATATGCTAATATTTAAATACTACTAATTATATTTAGGGATTCGAAAAAAGGGTCGATACCTGAGTAGTATCGATACTTTTGGTTCAATACCTAGGAAAGCTTCCGAAAGCTGTACCATTCCATCGAGAGAGATAACGCTTGTATATCAAAAAGAGAATAGTTTAGAATATTGACTGCTCTCTCTGACGTGTGAAATCCAGTGATGTGATAAAAGTATTGAGTAAGAAAGTATAAGTAAGCAGACTATTAGACTATAGGTTTTCTCTTTTCGGTCTCTCGATTTTGCGTCGCCTGTATTCAATTAAAAAATCAATAAAAATTAGTTGTACTAAAATACTGATACCGTTAACAATAAGCACATCGATATACTTCTATTCAAAGTTCCTTTATTTTAGTAAACTAGATCTCCCTCCGCCTACAAATTCCGCGGTGATGGTTGGCCAGAGTCCGCAGCGGAATTCCAACTCACACGAACACAACTCCCTCGATTACAACAGAACTCCTGACAACAATTACCGGTAAGATAAATTTTACTTGTGATGGCTTCATTTTTTTACCATTTTGCATTTCCAAATATAAAAATTATTGCACATTTATTATACATTTGTATATTATGTATTAAACGCTGTATGGTGCACCCATTCAAAATTACATTTGAGTCTCTTTCAATATCTGAGCCGGAGGTCATTAAAAAAGCACTGAGAGTTTAAATAAACATAAAATAGGTTCGAAAACACGTGTAGAATAAAAAAAGAAACTATTTTATTCTCAGGCCAACAGATAACTACCGCACTCCGCAGTCCAGGCCACCGCCCATGAACGGCAATAGTCCACACGCGCAGAACGCCCACAACCCGCACAACGCCCACAACGCTCACAACGCGCACAACGCGCACAACGCTCACAACGTGCCCAACACACCCATGCACGCGAGAGGTCCCTCGTTACCCAACGTGCCCACTAATGATCACGCTAAATATAGGTGAATATTTATTACTCGTATTTTTGGGGGAATCCCCAAAGTCCTTGAAGGAAGTTTACCAGAGACGACTATTTTTATTGAAGACTAGTTTTGCCCTAGTTACTAGACTAATTTATTATACATATTATTAAAAAACTTATTTAATTTCAAAGAATAAAAATTATATGATTGTTTAATGCATCCCATATAAATGCATCTTTTTAATATAAGTTTTAACTTATGACGCCAAAACTCTCTTTATTAAAAACATTTAATAAAGAGGTTTAGTTTAGGTTAATTTAGTATAAACAATTTTTAAAGACAAGTCCACCCATACAAATCCATGGCGGGTCAGCCAGTCGTCATTTTAATTAATTTGTCCCTTTGTTTACGTATTTTTTTACTGTCAGTGCGCGCACCAACTCTGCCTCCCAAGCGGACTACACGGGGCGAGCGCCGCCGTACAAGCCCGTGCCGCCGCCAAAGCCCAAGCACTACCGACCGCCCGACCAGCCGCACCAGCAGCTACCTCCGCATCAGCACCAACCACATCCGAGGAACGGGGTATGTAGCTAGTCGTCAGTGCGCGCATCAACTCTAACTTCTAGGTGAACTACAACGACGTACAAGCCCAGCAGCTATCCCCGCATCAGCATAAACCATATCCTAAGAACGGGGTATGTATTTGTTCGTTGTCAGTGCGCGCATTAACTCAACTTCCCAAGTGAACTGTGAAGTACACGAGGCGAACGCCGCCGTACAAGCCCATGCCTCCTCTAAGCCTATGCACTACCGATTCCCGACCAGCCGCACCAGCATCAACCACATCCGAAGAACGGCAGGGTTATTACGTATCTCGCGACAGGTTCGCGACAGGCGTAAATTGCGCAATCGTTGCTGTCAAACGTCACTTCTGCTGTCAAACGTCACTTCTCAAACGTCAAATTTCAATAGTGACAGCAGTAGCAACACGACAGCAATCACTACGCGATCGGTTGCAAAATGTCACTAAAATTCGTATTACGCAAGCCAATCGCGCGCCTGTCGCAAAATGTACTTTTCTTCTTTAGAGATGCTTGATGGAGAAGAAAGGAAGTCAAATACTTCGAGAGGGTTTTACCACAGACCACAACACAAAACAAATAAAAAATATAACAATTCAACCGCTGACGACGATAAAAACTGTGTATTTTGTTTACATCTATTGCCGTCCTATCGCGAGTGGCGCTAGTATCGACCCGTGAACAATAGACGTGCGATTGGCTTACGTAATACGATTTTTAGTGACATTTTGCGACCGATCGCTGTCGCGTTGCTATTGCTGTTGCTGTTGCAAATTTTTACGTAATCAGGGTGCCGGGTATATCCGTATATAGTTAGTTGTCAGTGCGCGCATCAACTCAACCTCCCAAGTGAACTTGAAACTACACTGTGCCAACACTGCCGTACAGGCCCGTGCCGCCTCCTAAGCCCAAGCACTACCGACCCTCTGACCAGCCGCACCAGCAGCTACCCCCGCATCAGCACCAACCACATCCGAGGAACAGGGTATGTATTTGTTCGTTGACAGTGCGTGCATCAACTCTATCTCCTAAGTGCGAGCGCCGCCGTAAATGTAGGTCCACTATTAGTTTGAATTTGATAACCATTCTAAATTGTCGATTAAACTACAAAAAGTACGTCAAATGTTTATGACATCACAGTTCACTATTTCATACAAGGTGCCATTCTATGCACGCATTTTGAAGTTTGATGAAGAGTTGCTTTTTGATTAGTTTCCAACATCACTAATTGTACCATCATTGACGCATTAGGTGAACCTGTGGGTGCTGATTACTTGTTTACTTACAGAAAAAAATTCTTTGTTGTAGAGTATGGAGGCCGTTTCAAGCCCGGGCGTGGGCGGGGGCGGGGCGGGCGGCAACGCGGCGGGGGCGGGCGGCGCGGGCGGCATGCACTACTCGCACACACACTCGCACTCGCAGCCGCACCGCCCGCCGCCGCACTCACACCCTTACCAACAGGTGTGTATTCTGCTGTGTCTAAAAACGATTTCATTGTCTGTGAGGTTGTCTAAAAACGATTTCATCGGCTGTGAGGTTGTCTAAAAATGATTTAATTGCCTGAAAACGATTGCATCGGCTGTAGGGTTATCTAAAAATGATTGCATCGCCTGTAGGATTGTCTTAAAACGATTGCATCGGCTGTGGGATTGTCTGAAAACGATTGCATCGGATGAGGGATTGTCTAAAAACGATTGCATCGGATGTGGGATTGTCTAAAAATTATTGTATCGGCTTTGGGATTGTGTAAAAATGTTTGTCTGTAATAATAAAATTATGATTATAATATTTTTCGTAGCAAAACATGTACGGGGCCGGCGGCCAAATGGTACCCCAGTCGCCCCCGTATGCGGGGCCGCCGCCGCACCGCGCCATCAACCTCCCGCACAACCCACATCTTATTGGTAAATACTATTTACACACAGTAATCTATGCACCCACTTATCGTAACCTTGGTCTAGTGGTTAGCAAGTTAAACTGCGGATGACGATGTCTCGGGTTCGATTTCCGGGTCGGGCCAAAAAATGTATTGGGGTTTTCTGTGAAGAAAGCCTGGAGAGGAAGTTGGTGGTGTGTAATCCCCGTGCCTCGGAGAGCACGTGTAGCCGTCGGTCTTGCGCCTAATTTCTCTCCGGTTGTGTTGCAAAATAATTTAAATAAATAGCGACTCTTGTTACCACACAATAAAGTGCGATTCAGGTTGACACAGCGCTACTTACCTACCGCCTTATTAACCTAGACTTTTCTCTCTTTCTATCAAGTAGCTCTTATCCCTTCGCATTTTGAATTTAGGCTCTTGGAAGAGGTACGCTATGTACTTGTACCTCGAGTGCGCCAGGCCTGCTTGAACTAACAGTAATTTATTGTGTTGTCACGGTTTTACTACAAGTATGTATCTTGCAACATTTTGCGAACAATATTTCTTTGACCCAAAGAAGTATTATATGGTATATGGGCTCAAAACAATCAATGAATGTGTGCCATGTAATTATTTTCTGTACTGGTATGATACAGACTTACACAGCATACGTACTATCATTTTTTAATAATTTTCTGCGAGCTCGTTGTACTAAAGGGACGAAACTGCTTAGTCGGCCTTTAAAGGCTTACTCAAAATGGCTTAACACCGCACGACTACTGCGCTTTTAAGCGCTATAGCTAGTTCGGTGATATGAGGATTATTTTAAACTGAATTTTAAACAATGCTTTTCAGATTTAGCAGGCAGCCGAGAACAGCGCGGATCCGCATTCGAGCTTTACAGAAAACCGCAGCATATGCACAATTTAAGGTAACAGCAGAAATCCTTCACACGTTTAGCACTTCGTGTAGTAGGCCTATTCTCCAAAAAAAAAAAAAAAAACGAAATTTTAAAGAGACATTTTAATATGATTTTTTTAATGCATGTTTCCGAATATATAAAAGGAAATCTTACTTTTCTCCTTCGAGCCCCTGTACAATTTGCTCTAACATGCAAACACCAATCGCTTCACAACGACTAACAATGTCTTGTCGGGCCACAGTATTAGTATGGTATCGAATGTGGTTATAAATTATTATAAATATACATATATATTATTTGTAACATATCCTATTACGGGGCGGATAGAATAACAACGTATGTAATTCCGAGTAGTTGTCTACATTATGAAACCTATTGGCAGTGCGTGTCTGCATTTTAGTGCAATTGTTGGTTTACTTAAAGCATATTGAACTAATTTGTCTCTAATTCTTAGACTCTATTTTACTCTATTTTGTTTTTCTCTATTTCTAAATTAATTTATGATATTTTTGTTCTTATTATGATTTTATTTTATAAGTATATCTAAATATTTAATATTGTTTCGTAACTTATATATAATTTATTTATTTTTAAGATTTTTCATTGTCTGTTTGTATTATTATACAATTTTAATTCCTTCAAAGACATTTATTTCAATATGCTTTTTCAAAATCATAGATTCATCACTTATAAATTTTACCATTATTCGTCGGGACATATCAGACTTTTCAATAAAGGTTAGTCATTTTGAGACGTAAAAAAAAAGATACCGGCCGAAGTCATAACCTCCTTCTTTTTGGAAGATGGTTAAAAAGATTCAAACATGGTCTGTTTTTTTTTTTCATAGAAATTGATGCAAACATTTTAAATTTTGCAAAATAAATGGTATTGGAATTGTACTGAATTTCTTAAGATGTTTGACGTCAGTTATATCATCAAACACTAAAGTCTCAAGAAGAACGATTTTTCCAATCGAAATCTTTGCTATACCCAATATGGACACTTTTTTCAAACGTTTCATAATCAAGTGTCTGCAGGCTTAAAAAAGTATCTATTCTTGATTTTTTGGAAAATTCAGTTTTAATGTTCAATCGATCAATCTTCCAAGTCGGTTAAAAATTTAAAATCAGTATGTTTGTATAATTTTCTATTCAAAATTATATACAATTTTTTTCTTAATCGTATATTTTTATTGAATATTCTGAGCTGTCCACATATCAGTACCATTGAGTAACTAAGCGGGGTTTTGGTTGTGGGTTCCGCAGCTCCTCCGATGCCATGAACTCCAGTGTGGAGCCGGACGAAACGTTCTCACCAAAAACTAAAAAGAAACTATCCAAAAAACCGTCGTTCATTAAAAACGCCGTCCTCGACTTGTTCCGATCGAAAACGAAAAATTCAAAAAAGGTATCTCGACAGAAGTCATTGTGCGAGAATGACTTGCAACAGAGATACCAGCAACAGGCGCCGATGCTGAGGCGAGAGAAGTCAGATCTCGGCGATCTGACCGTACACATGAGGAACACGCAAATAAGAAACCAAATGTTGCAACGCAGCCACTCGTCCTCATGCGAAAAACCCGTCTTAAAACCGATCCTTAAACGACAAAGCTCATTCTGCGACGACAGAAACGGCTCTATTTGTATGATAAGAGATTACGATGCTAAACCGGTTATGAAAAACCTTAGACGACAAAACTCGATGTGCGAAATAGAAACCGAACCTAAAGTTACCCCTTTACTGCGTAGACAAAACTCCCTAATAGAATATAATAGGAGAGGTGTTTACGGCCAGAACTCCAGCTTTAATATGATTACCAAAATAGATCCCATCTACCAAAGACAGCAGCAAATAAAACATGAACCATTTTATCCTACTCAACCACTACCTCCAGAACCGATATACCAAAGCAAAGAACATATTGTATATGACCCTATTCCTAAGCCGAGAAGAACTTACGCTTCTCTTTATGATACCTCCAGTGAAAATCCTTACGCTAGTAGATCAGAAATGTCGAACCAAAGCTTCGAAAACCCATATGGGAATCAAGAGACTTTACCAATGCCCCTCTTGGATCCACCGTATGCGACACGATCTGAATGTATGGGAGATGATCCCTATGCTACCAAACATGAATTAATGGAAAACCCTTACTCAGTAAAACATGATGTAGCAAGAAAAAGTGAACCTCTGTACAGTGAACTACCGTATGCTAGTAAAGAACAAATGTTAAGACAAAGAATGACAGAAAGCCCTTATGCAACAAAAGAAGACATGTTGCGTCAAAGATTTTCAGAGTCTCCATACAACACTAAAGAGGAAATGCTTAAGCAAAGAATGGATGGTACATACACTTGCAAAGAACCGATTTATGGTAAACGAACTTACGAACCACCCCCGAGTACCTCTTGGTCCGAGAATCCGTACGCTATTCGACCAGATCGAAGATTACAGACGCCAGTTAATTATCCGGGAAGATTATCGCCCATGAGTAAAAGTATGAGTGAACCACCCTATGCTACTAGATCTGAAATGATCGGTAGAATAGGCCAAACTGAATCGCCTTACTCTATTCGACCAGAAGTTAAATCTAGTTGTTCTGATAATAACTACGGTAGCAGAAATGAGTCTTTTGATTTTCCACAACAAATAAGACCTGCGTCAGCAGAATGTACGTATGTATCCAAACAAGAAATTTTGTCGCAAAAAGCTGCATTATTGGCAAATAAAGAACAAATTTACGGAAGTAAATTAGAAGAAAAATTAGAATTAATCAAACAAAGAAACCAAGCGAAGAAAGAAAAGATTTATCAGACTAGGCTTGAAGCTAATGAGAGCGATTCTATGAAAAGTAGAGAACCTTTGTATGTGTCAAAGAGAGAATTAAAGGACAGTGTCATATATGAGTCTCACCAGGAAGCAAAAGATATACCACTACCAGTGAGTCAAGAAGGTAGTGCAAGAAATAGCCCATATGAGCTCAGTGATGCTAATCATTTAGTCCGGCGCGAACCATTGTATCCGACAAAAACTGAAGCACAAAATGGTGAAATTGAAACATTCCAAGAGATCGATTTCTCCAAATTAAGATTGACAGAATCTAAAACTGACGCGGAAAAAGAAAAATCGTTGAGCGCAGAAAATAAAATTTTAAAAGGTGAACCTCAATATGCACCCAGATTACACGGTAAAGCTGTTGGGCATATTTCAAATGCACTGAAAGTTACGGCATCACCCGTGCCTTATGAATCCACAACATCTATGGAGACTCATTATGCTTCAGAATGTAGCATGAATTTTGAGAACAAACCCCAAAGTACTCCATATACGTCACAAGACATAATAGAACGTACATCAAAGACTAATCGTACAGTCACTTTTTGTGAACAAATACTAGAAAAGAGCCCGGAAACCAGCCAAAACAATTCCGAAAATATATCTTCGAGTAGAAATGAAACTACTGTAATCAGTAACGATAATACAGTAGTAAATGCTGATACATCAGAGACCAACGATTCTGCTGACAAAACAGCGGAAGTTGAACCCGACGGTCCTCAAACCACTTGGGGGATATTCGATAGTGAAGGTGGCGTGTTAGAGGACAGGCATTGGGGCGTATCCCTGATAATTCCCCCTAAAGCTATCGCTCCAGGGATCAAGCAAAAAATCTATTTTACCGTGTCTGATCCAAGACTGAGCCAGCGCGTGGGGGGACCTCCCATCGATATGGATAACGGTAATGCTTTTGTAACGAAGCACGCGATGAATGTAGTATCGTAGACTGCACTTACTAATTGGCAATTAACGTTTGCGACTGGAATGGAATTCTTAAAAACGCGGGAGCAAAATTATGGGTGTAGATGGGAATGAGATGAATGTTTTGTGAAATATGTTGTCTAGTTTATATGGATATGATATTTACTGAAGTATATGTTGCATGTAAATTGCATGACTTTAAACAATCTGTAGAATAGTCCGGTCTTTCATATGATTATCAAAAACACTCTACTAACCCAAAATAATCAACCAATTTAACTTCCATGTGTTTAATTTTCTTACTACTCATAAATCCAGTTCCGCGATCATAAATTATATTTTAATCACATATCATGAATGTTTTTATTTTTATTTATATTTATGTACAGTATACGTTAGACTAACATTGGGTAAAATGTTTGTGGTTATTTTTGCGCAGTTTCTACCAAACAATACACTCGTACTTAAAGGTCGAGGAGAGGAGACGACGCCAGTGCCGGCTACATCCAACCATGTGATAGGTTTGAACAAAAGTTTGCAAATGATTGTGCACTGTATATTTTGTGCAAAAACAAAGATTGGCATTGAGTGAAAGTGTGTTTAGTTAGGGCGCAACGATTAGGGTGAAGCTAAAGCGAGACCTTTTTTTGCTCAAATTACTTTCGACCTTATGTTAAGGGAATAGAGCTGATTTTAAGTTAAAAGACGCTGCGCTTCTCTCTACTCATAAAATTGTTTAAGGGTGGACCTATATCAAGCCTATATCATACAAACCGACCCCGTAACACGAGACGTGAGCAAAGTCAAATCAAATTTTATTATTTCGACGACCATTGATAGTATTTCTATGACCTGAGTATTTAACTTTTCAACTTAGTTTAAGTAACATGAAGCTCAAGTGTAACTTTACATTCAAGGTACACAAGGGTAACAGAGCTAGAGCGGCCTAACTGATTTTTTTTCATATTTGAGTTTGTTTAATAAAATTGGTGTAAAAAGTAAAACTGATAGCGCCAAACTGGCCTAAAATTAATGAATCATTTTTTCCCTAGATGGCAGCATATAACCACCTATGCCCATCAGTTTAATACCTTTGTTAGCGCCATAGTGGCCTGAGTTCTAGAGAAACTATTGTTCGTGCAAGTACTCTGGCTCTCATGGCCTCAATTTATTTTGAAAAATTACACTCAGTATAGATCCTCAGGGGTATCTACTAACTATACTCTCGACATGGCGCCATTAATTGAGTATTAAAATACCACAATTTGATTCGACTCAAGACTCGTCACATGTTTTCGGGTCGTTTTTCGTAGTGCAGGTGTGTGTTTGCGTTATGTTCTAGTAATTGGAATATTCATACAAACGCAGTTTTTCTTTGATTTAAAAACTACATGTTGGATTGATATTAAGTTTTGCGTATGGGGTGAAAATAGCAAAATATTTTTTTGTAGATTATTTATTATTTACTACTAGACGATGCCCGCGACTTCGTCCGCGTGGATTAAGGTTTTTTTAATTCCCGCGAATTGTTAAATTTTCCGGGATAAAATGTAGCCTATATGTTAATCCTGGGTATGAGCTATCTTCATTCAGAATTTCAGCCAAATCGGTTCATTCGTTGTAGCGTGAAGGAGTAACAAACAAACACACACCCATACACATACAAACTTTTGTGATGGTTGAAGTGTGTGTAAAATTGTTTATGTATCCTGTCGTCGTGATACATAATCTTTGTGTTAGTGTACATAATATATTAATTGCGCATGTGACATCAATATTAATCAGAAAATATTACTCGCGCATCCATACATATAAAGGCTAACGACTCGCTAAAACATGGAAGTAGGACTTACTTTTAGTTTTACTTCCATTACCCGAATTTATTTGCTTAGCTTTATATCAATCCGATATATGGTTTTTATATTAAAACCAAACCTACATTTGTATGAAAACTCGAGATTACAGGGAACCCTTAGATTCTTGATATTTGAACAGGGATTTTCAATTTTGATGTTTTTTGTTACCTAATTGGATTTGACCTTTGTATGGTGCTTGGTATGATCTGTTTTTTACTACGTTAGTTTATTTGCTTTGCTTGCTTAATTCTTATATATGCATTAATGTGTTGCGATTTGTGTTTGTATGTTTAATTTTTGTTGTTCCCTTTATTCTTATAATATCCCTCAACATCTGCAATTTTATTTTCATGCCTCTATTACTCAATATCTATTAAACTTTCATCATTTTGCACTTAATTCAACTTGTCAATAAGTTAACATTAACTGTGTGTTATTTTGTCATCTTTTATAAAAATATTTGAATGGTTAAGATTCGGGCTAGCTCAATTCGAAATTCAAATGTCATTTAAAAATTCACTTTCGCACTTCAAAAAAAATCACAAGACTGTGATTTATATTGACATTTCATAAAACTGATAAAAAGCTAGTTATATTCTCGTTTATCAATACAAACACATATGTAAAAATGAGTTAGAGATAGTTTTCGTTTTGAGAATATAAATTGCAATCAAGATAATAGAAATGAAGAGCCGCCATTTTCTATTTCTGTCCTGATCAGTATCAGACATTAGAGCAAGACAGAAATAGCAATTGAAAAAGTTATTAAATTAAAAAAATATATATTTAATACTTAGGTTTTTTGAAGAAAATGATTCACGTAGTTAGAAATTCAAATACAGCACATAAGAAATAATTTTTCTCACAATTCTTCCACGTAAACAAGAACTGCAATTGTAAAAACTACGTGTTTACGGTTTAACACAATTGTATATCTAGATCTGAGTATGTCCGACTAGTTTTGTTAACTTACCTGCCTTAAGCATCATCAGGTACCCTGTGAACCCAAAATAATGTAACTGGGTGATTCTACGATAAGAGGTTTCAAGTCCATAGAGAATACGGCCACGGAGAAAAGTAGCTGTTTTTTCATTAAACACTTATATTATGATTTTTGTTCTATTTATTTATCTTTTCACGTAAGGGCAAGTCACTTTATGCATATTTTATTAAAAAGTCAAAAAATCAAAAAATTCAAAAAATTCAAAAAAAGTCAAAAAAGAGTTTTTTGACATTTTTGACGGTTTTTGATTTTTTTGACTTTTTTTGACTTTTTTGACTTTTTTTGACTTTTTTTGACTTTTTTGACTTTGTTGACTTTTTAGATTCTTTTTTCTTTGTTTGTTTGCACTAACCTTATCTCCCCTGGTCAACTAGTTTCTCTCCTGACATTTATCTTGCCAGGTGAAATATGGCAGGTGAGAGACGTTTTCATGATAAATTGTATTGTTTTAATTGACATAAGAAGTTTTTCGGTACATTATGTATCACACTTTCACTAGTCCATCATTATTTAATTAGACCAGTAAATGCAAATAAATTGAATGAATAATATAACTTTTATGACTTGCCAGGTGAGAGACACATTGACCTCGCGAAACGACTACTTTGAATCAACGGTCGTAACAACTAACAAATGACGGCGCTCTTAACGTCTCACGTGTTTTGCATTACGAACTACACGTCAGTAGATGACTTTGAGCACTATTTGGAATATGGCCGTTTTATATTTGTGTTTGTAGTAGCGGAATGAAATTTTCTAGAGTAGATACCCAAAAACAGTGGGACAAAAGTTAAGTTTAAAATATATTGCAAATTAATAAATATTGTTCTATTTTTCCTTAACAATACTTGAATACATTTATTGAAGTTTGTGTTTAACATACTTTAGTTTAATAACTGATACAAAGAAAGTATGTATCGTTTCAAATTAAACTGAAACCGACAGGGGGACAGGCCAGGTTAGAGACTTTTTTAGACTTTATAAGGAATTTCAGAAAAATATACTTTAATTAGGCATTGAATCGTGACGTTATTTAATAAAGTACATTTAGGTGATGTGTTTCATAGCAAAAAATAACAACATATAGAGTAAAATTTCTATTTTAAACTGATTGCCGCACAAGTTACCTCTTATCGTAGAACTACCCAACTACAGATATTCATTATGTATGTTATAGTTATTTAAAAAACATAGTGAGCTTGATAATTTATAAACTTACCTTTAAATTAATACCAATTACTAAATAGTTTCTAAAGGAAAAACTGAAAAAAAAAAAGATATTCGATCATTTTCTCAAATCTTTCTCTTAAGTTTTTCCTAGTTACAGTGTATTGGATTCACAGGATATTATGCGCTACATTGTAGGTGTAGAACTTCAGATGAGTTCAAAACTAAGGACACACCCTCTGCCGTCCTAAAACTAAAATGTCGTTAACTGGCAAAAAGCGAGAACCATTTGATAAATAATAAACGTTTTTCATATTGCTATATCAAAAACTACAGCAGTAACGAGAATACTGATTAGATGGATCGATAGAGAATTTTTTAATGTAAGGTACGGTCGGGGACAGAAAATGTTTACCACTTTTCAAATTAGATTCTTCGTAACCCTGCGTTCAGTAAGGTCTATAATGCTATATCAAGGCATTTGTTACGTTATAAAAATTTCATGCATCGTTTTATCAAAAAAAAGTATTAATGACTTTTCTATACAAATATTAGTAATAAAACCTTCGATCACAGATTATTTTTCTATGATCGAAGAATAAAACTCATTTCCTAAATTGAAGTTTGACACATTAGCATCATTGCCCTTGTAAAAGTGACAATTAATTATCAAAAATATTATATTTGTTATTTGAAATTTAAATATACAAAATAAATGGCAAGCTTAATCATAATTCTAATGGTGAAGTTCATATTGTGCATTGAATCATAATGATGCTGCTAGCATCCACGGTCAAAAATAGTCAAAAGGAGGTGGATGAGCTACGGTGATGCGTGGTGTTTCTGCAGCATTTTACATCGAAGTTCTGCAGCAAAATTCCGACAACCTAAGTTCAAGATAATGCGCCGAGCTACTATTCCATGGTTCAATCTGCAACGTGGCAGTCATCTCGTTCAATAGCCCGCTCGATCTGCTGATTTGAAACTGAAAATTTATGGGGCTTAATGATTCAAAGCTGGGACTGTCAGAATCAAAGAAATCCTCAAACTCTTAGATCACATTGCACTGGGGTATGAGATGATATCACAGATGATATGAACTGACTTATCGCCTTGTCGCGTCTATGCGAGAGAGTCTACGTGTTGTCATAGCAGCGAATGGAAGCTAATTAAGCTAATTATTTATTTATACTAATATTGTTTAGTTTCTCAATAATAAAATTAAGAAATAAAGATTCTTTGAATTTTCATTAGAATTTTACTTCCGTTTTCATAGTTTGGTAACTCGTGTCCTGTGCTCGTGTCTATCTGTCGTGGATATGAGATAATATCTATTTATTAAAATTACTAGCTTTTGCCCGTGACTTCGTCCGCGTGAAGTTAGGATTCAAAAATTTCCATGGGAACCTTCTATTTTTCCGGGATAAATGTCGCTATCCAAATCCTCAACTATATCCATGCAAAAAATCATGTGGATTGCTCCGTAGCTGTGTGATGGAAGGACAAACCAACAACGAACAAACAAACACTCACATTATTTTATAACATAAGTAAGGATTATTTGTTCCAAAAAAGGTTTTCTACATCTAACCTATTTAGCAGTCACCTACTAAAGAGACAACTAAAGGACTGTCTAAGCACCGCTACATGTTAAAAAGTCTATGATCTATGGCTAATCAAATCACATATCGACCTTCTGACACAGATGTGTGCATGCAATTATGAATCTTAAGGTGGTAAACATTTTTTGTCCGCGACTGTACATAAAAAAATCGTATTGTTAGTCAACGACGTTATAGCTTGAGGAGGGCAGCCCTGCCCCCTGATTCTATAACTTAGTGCCTATCAAAAAATGAAAGCCACTGACATATATTTTTTATCCATTGAAGGTTTGAAGGGAAATGTCATTAACTATTTCATAGTAAACCTACCTATGTCATTTACTATTTCATAGTAAATTTTTCATTGAAGGTTTACTTTGAAATAGTAAATGACATTTCTCTTCGAACCTTCAATGGATAAAAAATATATGTCAGTGGCTTTCATTTTTTGATAGGCACTGAGTTACAGAATAAGGGGGCTGATGTAGATACACATGAGTTAGGCCGTTGAGATACGTAGTTCTACTAAACACCACTCTACAATATGCTGTTCAAATAACAGGTGAAGCGATGCTGTCCCCACTAGTGATGTGCGGACCCCAGGGGCTGGTGTTCCTCAAGCCGGTGACCCTGCGGCTGCCGCACTGCGCCAACGCCGTCCCCTCCCTGGGCCTCACCATCAAGGCGACGGACACGGAGGCCCACCTGAGCACCGACTGGGACCAAATCCACCTGCCGGCGACCACCACCCTCAACACCGTGGCGGTCAAAGTTGACCACTTCTAGCTCTCTGAAAGGGAGTTGTATTTATTTCATACTAGCTGATGCCCGCGACTTCGTCCACGTGAATTTAGTTTTTAAAATCCCGCGGGAACTCTTTGATTTTCCGGGATAAAAAGTAGCCTATGTTTTAATCCAAGGTATAATCTATCTCCATTTTTCAGCCAAATCGGTCCAGTAGTTTTTGCGTGAAAGAGTAACAAACATACACACACCCACACACACACATACACATACAAACTCGGCTTTATAATATTAGTGTGACTAGCTGATGCCCTCGACTTCGTCCGAAGTCTTTCATTTTTCTGGATAAAATGTAGCCTATATGTTAATCCTGGATGTAAGCTATTTCTATTCCAAATTTCAGCCAAATCGGTTTAGTCGTTGCGGCTTGATTGAGTAACAAATAAACTTTCGCATTTATAAAATTAGTAGGATTAATAATAATCCTATTTAATATTATAAATGCGAAATTTTGGATGTATGGATGGATGGATGTTTGTTATTCAATCACGCCGCAACGACTTATCCGATTTAGCTGAAATTCGGCACAGAGATAGATTATAATCTAAAATAAGTTACATAGACTATTTTATCCCGGAGAGTTCCCGCGGGAATGAAAAAACTTTAATAAAAAAAATGACGATCAGTCCGTAGCTCTGTTGTGGTGTGATTGAAGGACAAACCAACAAATAAACACTTTCGCATTCATAATATTAGAAGGAAAAATAAACAGTGGTCTTAAAAAACAGTATGAAAAGTCTAAAATAAGGTATCTGTCAGTGACTTTGATGTTTGTACCCCAGTGAGACTAATCACAAGGAAATTCAAAATTTATTCTTCTCTCTTAATTTTTTTTGTTATTAAGAATCTCAGTTACAAAAATACCTTGTCTTGATGTATTGTGTATTGTGATCACCAAACTTTATGGCCGATCGAAACTTCGTGCGAATCAAATTGCATACCTGTATTTTACGTACAATACGCAAGTTTCAGAGCGGTCAAAAATGTTGGTGCGATATTTTTTTTTAATCTATTTTTTTTTTTGGGGTTTTGTACCAGCTGGCACGCAAACCCCATAGATACGACTTATATACATCATGTTTAGATCTTTTAAAAGAATATTTTGAGTAAATTTTTGTTCGGAACTCAGAAAGACCCACCTCATTTTAATATACTTAATTATGTGTTTACATTAACGGTAAATGTAAGTATGTGGTGCTAGAATGTGACAATTAAAGAAATAATGTAGGGATCATGCATATCTTTTATAAGAACCCATTAAGGTTAAATATGTTTTTACTAAATAAATGGTTACTAATTTTTGTTTCAATCAATTGAATTTTAATATAAAAATGTCTTACCGTAGTCTAGTTTACTAATGATTAACTTAGTATTCATAATGTTCATATATTTAATAATGTATTGTTTATATTGTTTAACGTGACCTTAAACACTTAAGTGATTCTAAATGGAGTTTTGAGCACAGACTAAAAATTTGTATTGTTGCAAATTGGCTTCCGTAGATATTATAAATGGAATTGAAATGAACGAATTTTGCACTATCATTGTTTTTTTTTAGTAGTGAAAAAAAAGCAAAAATGTAATGTTACTTTTAATTTTTTTTTAAGTTCGGCCTTACCGGCTTAGTCATAATATACCTATGTTATACGTAGATATAAGTACGTAAGCGAACGACACTGTATGTATATTTTATTGTTACTAGTGATGCGCTGGACCTTGACTCGATTATTAAATTTTATATCTAAATATATTTGTTTTATTTCACTGGCTACTTAGTCTAGTTATATCCATGGTATTTGACTATTATCAATTACAATCGAAAATGTAACAAGAATAACATCTTAAAGAACAGAAAATACATCGGTCAAAACACAAATAAGTTAAGTATAAGCTGTTTCAGTGCGACTATATATCAGTCTTTTTCTAACACGAAATTTTGTACGGAAAGTTTATGGAGCTACTGACTCGTGATGTCATGTTGCAATAGCGGTCTTTTTTTAGCAGGAAACTTATAAGCTCTATACTTTCGAGACTAGCTAAGATATTAAAAAAAAAAAGAAAAATAACTATGTTTTTATATTAAAAACCTTTATTTTAAGCATATATAAAGAGAATTGTGAAATATCCAATTATATCTTGAACGAAAAATTAAGAAGAAAGTCATGAAAGGATGGAGCATATATCCTTTGCCTACACTACCGAGGAGTGATATATAACCCAGTGGTTAGTACCTAATATCTAAAAAAAATAGTTTTACAAATGAAATCGATTTCTTACACAGGCGTATCCTAGGTAACCGGTTATTATAAGTGTACGGGGCTCACCACTCATCAGGGGGGGTCGCCCTAATTACCATTAAGTCACTATAGTACGCCCCAATACGACAGTACAAAGCAATATACCAGTTGTCAGTTGCGACACAATTGATAGTCACTGAAGCGCATTCGACGCACGGCGGCGACGTATGAAATAATTGTACATGACGCTCATACCACACCGCTTTATCTGAAGCAAATCACGTGGACGGGCCTTCCCGTTGTTATGTTATTGCCTAAACCTAATCTACTAGAGTTTGCCTGCGACTTCGTTCCCGGAAATACGTAATTTCGTGAAGTATTTGAGCTGCAAAAAACGTTTAAAAACTGTAATCAGACTATAACCTTCGCTCTATTGCTTCAAACTCTCTGTAGCCCAACGGTTAAAGGTGCAGAACGAAAACTCAAAGTACGCAGGTTCGATCTCCACCCGTTGCATTAGGTAGGCACCTATTCCTAACACAAGCTTTCCGTAGCCTCCTAGTACCTAAACGTACCTACAGAAGATTTACTCCACAAAATAAATAGCGACTCTAGTCACCACACAATAAAGTGCAATTCAGGTTGACACAGCGCTACTTACCTACGGTCTTATTCACCTAGACTTTTCTCTCTTTCTATTACGTAACTCTTACCCCTTCGCACTATCTGAATTTAGGCATGAACTTGTAGCTCCGCAGTTTAAGAAATTAATCAAAATAATGACTAATTTGTGAGTAGCTCACGTCAAACTCATTATTTTGACTAATTTCTTAAACTGGATACGTTAAGATTAGTATATAAACCTGTGAAGATGATACTGCCATTGGCGCAATTTGAATATCATAAGCCTACTTTGTCGTATTAGTTTACAAATTGCGAAAAACCAAATTAAATTTGAATTTCGCGGGCAGACCCGTCTCTTGGACCTTAAGTCAGAAAAACAATTGGTACCTATCCAATTTTATAATATTACATTCACATAGTAGATAGGTAGGTAGGTATATTAATCATAGTGTGGATTGATTGCTGCTCCAGATCAATCTAATCAGGTCAATCTCAGCACAGACGAAATATATCCAAGAATGTTCCATTACAAAACAAAGCTGTCGAATCTTGTTAGCTGTTTCTAGGTTGTTTTGTATAAGGACTGAATGCAACATGCATGTAATGTGATGGAATGGAAGGTAAGAAGCCCTTTGAAACAAGATATTTTGTAGGTTTCGCTGGTAGCAACGCAATTATTTTTAATAGCTCACCTCAGTACCTCAAACGAAATACCTAAGTAAGTACTGACAGTATTTCGTTTGACGTAATTATGGTGAATTGAATATAATATGTTTATGGACTCCACGCAGTTCTAAACCGACTGATATCGAATATTTGCCAGAAAAATATCTCCTTTATTTTCAAAATTTCAACCATCTTTTTTTATTCGATGACAAGTTAGTCCTTGACTGCGATCTCATCTGATTGTAAGTGATGATGCAGTCTAAGATGGTAGCGGGCTAACTTGGAAGGAGTATGGCAGTGTACATTCAGCCCAGCCCCCTAATCTGTTTCTGCACGCCATCGTGCCGGAACGCTAAATCGCTTGGCGGCACGTCTTTGACGGTAGGGTGGTAACTAGCAACGGCCAAAGTCTCCCACCAGACCAGAAAGACAATTCAGAAATTATTTCCCCGTCGGGAATCGAACCCGAGACCTCCCAGTTATAAGACCATAGCGCTCACCACTGTGACAGGGAGGTCGTCAAAAATTATTCTCTATCATTCTTCTATTACCGTCGTTGTTCTAATTACCGTCTTACGAAAAAATTGGAACTGTCAAGGTTACTTATTCAATGGCCTGCCGTAGACGACGCCTCCGCCAGCCGTAGAGCGCTTCTGCAAGCACCCTATTGCCTAGAAGATTCCTACTTAAACAATCTCAAATTGAGGTCATCAGAATTATGGTAACAGGACGTCTCCTCTTTTTTATTAATGTTTAATCAAATAGCCTACACGGAGACGCTGCGCATACAGCGATATCATAAGCGTCATAACCGTAGTCTGTATATGGCTCGCGAGATTTTATCGAAAGAAGTTACTGTGCTCAATGAATATTCTATCAAGTTGTCGCTACTAACTCTCAAGTAAGCTCTACAACGTCAGCATGTTCAAGTAATCATTGTTGGGATCGGGACTCGGGAGTGTTGTATAACAATATATATTTTTTTTTTCAAATTATTAATTCAATTTCAAATCCCTTTCTCTATTTAAGCCTAAAATCTATAGACCGCACTTTCACTCAGCTCAGACTCAAGACAGAGTTAAAACGATACAGATTTATGTCAAAGCATATTTGTGTCTCATTTGAACCTCTATCTCAGCATATCTAAGATTGTAGCGGGCTAACTTGGAAGGGGTATGGCAGTGTACATTCAACTCATACCCCTAATCTCACTCCCTAACCATCCCTAGTTTCAACACTCCATCGTATCCGAACGCTAAATCGCTTGGAGGCACGTCTTTGACGGTAGGGCGGTAACTAGTTACGGCCAAAGCCTCCCACCAGACCAGAGGCAATTCAGAAATTATAAATTCCTAAATTGCCCCCGCCGGAAATCGAACCCGAGACCTCTCAGTTATGAGACAACAGCGCTCACCGCTGCACCAGGGAGGTCGTCAAGATTAAGATTAAGTCGCTTATGATTTGAATGAAACATGTGACTACGTACTATGGCGATGTGTGGTTTACCTTAGTTTCAATTTGAGTAATGGCCTACTTATATTAAGAGAAAAATTAATTGCAATGGGCGGCTTCAGACCTTATAAATTACCAGCTTACTAGCAAAATGGTCCATCACCCTATAAATACCTAATAATGCCATCAAACTCATTCACGCTTCTTAAAGCCTTAAGAAAGACGTTAGCACTGTCGCAACTAGGAGTCCCTCGAGATGTACGTAGGTATTAGAGAAATAATGAGTAGTGTCTCACGATGATCGTGATTACTGAACCTCAGTGGGTTTGTAATCGCAGATGAGTTACTTTAATCATGTAGAGCCGGATTTTGTACTTGCTAGCTGCCATTGGATTACAAAGTTGACATCGTCTAAAATTACAACTCTTAATGATGAAGTAGGTACACTATTTTATATGAATAGCGGGCAAACGAGCAGGCGGGACACCTGATGTTAAGTGATCACCGCCGTCCATGAACATTTGTAGTACCAGAGGCACCACCAATGCGTTGCCAGCTTTTCAGGAATTTATTGGTCCGCCATTTGAATAACCCCATATTGTAATTAAGTGGGAACACTTCATACCTGTTTCTTCGGGATTTAATAAGTACCTATCCTTGTTATAAATTTTGATAATAACATGATATTTTACCTGGGTATACTTGAGGACCGGGAGAGTGTCATAGGCTAATTTTTATCCCAGAAAATCAAAGAGATCCCGCGGGATTTTAAAAACGAAATCTATCTACTAGTTAAAAATAAACGCAAATTGGTTAAAAATTAGACTCCGCGTTTTTTTTGTCAAACAAACAATATTTCCCTTGGAAATATGCTGTAACTTTTGCCTGTTTTTTTTTTCGTATAGTTAAAACTTGATCTACTGCTGTAAAAATCAAACCTATATCTGAAGATTTCCCATTAGGTATGCGCGGTCTTAATTTCTTTACAAAATTGTCATTAGGACCTAAGTCACAACTAATGTTCGCGATGCATGTTAAACGATTCTCAAACTTTTTACTATAGTAATAAAAACTAACTCGTAAGCGAAAAAGCGAAAGACCTAAAACTATCTGACGAAATGCTCTCAAGTCGTTGGAATTTGATGAAGTGATACAAGCGATACTATAATTATAACGTGACATTTTCTTTGCTAGATTATCATGATTATAATACTTATGTATGGTAATCCTAGGTACGTGTATTATGATTTCAAATTCCCATCAGTTGTAGGCGCTGTGAATGCTTGCAGACGGAGATTTTATTTTGCAATCTTCATTCGATAGTCTTATTTTGTGCTCGTAGGTATTTTTCAATTTGTAGAAATACTATTTACTAGGTATCTACTTGCTGATGCAGACGAGATGGTAGGTATTTATGATACTGGTCGCTATAACTATTCATACAACATACTTTTATATTGATTTTTCTAATATTGAAATATCGCACCCTCCCTCCTATTGACGACCTCCCTGGCGCAATGGTGAGTGCTGTGGTCTTATAACTGGGAGGTCTCTTGTTCTATTCCCGGCGGGGGCAATTTGGGAATTTATATTTTCTGAATTTTCTTTGGTCTGGTCTGGTGGGAGGCTTTGGCCGTGGCTAGTTACCAACCTACCACCAAGCGATTTAGCGTTCCGGCACGATAGCGTGTAGAAACCGATAAGGGGTATGGGTTGAATTTACAATGCCCCTTCCAAGTTAGCCCGCTACCATCTTAGACTGCATCGTCACTTACCATCAGGTCAGATCGCAGTCAAGGGCTATCTTGTCATCGAATAAAAAAAAACCTTTACAATTATAGTGACCCAACTAAAAATTCATGTAACTTCGGTTTAAATCAGGGAGGTTGTAACTAAATATTAATCCTCCCTGGTTTAAATACATTTTTTATTTTAATATTACCAATCCGTATGTAAAAGATCAATACATATATAAAATTGTTCGTTTATTTATTACCAAAGTTTCACAGCCAAGTTATGCCCAATAAAGCCTCAATAGCCCAACGGTTAAAGGTGCGGTCTGAAAACTGAATGGTAGCTGGTTCGAATCCCACCCGGTGCACTAGTGTCGTACCCACTTCTAGCACAAGTTTTTCGCTTATTTGGAGGGGAGAGGAGAATATAAGTCAAGTTCAGTTTGGCTAATATTCTTTTTAAAAAAAATTATCCATCTCCTTACGTCGTTCAGTCTGGCGTATCGGTAGGTCGTCTGTGCGTTTCAAAATTGCGGTCACCATATGACGAACTGACGAGACATTTCACCTGACACGCGGCGATAGGTAGGAAATCTCTTATTAAAGTACTTATCATTTGTACGTTTGCATGTTATATGTAGGTACATTAATAAATTTATGATTGGTTTGTTATGCAGTCATTGATTATATTGCACTCAAGCGCATTTTGTCATTTTACTTCCTATTTATTTTTTTTATTTACTGAAGTCCTTGTTTATTTTTAACGTTGTAGGTATAGACAACTGGTATTTACTTTGAATTTGTTTTTTGCAGGCATCGTCTATAGTTTTTATTTATTTTCCAAAAAGCCTTTTGGGACGGCTGTGGGGCTCTTTTTGAAGAGCTATGAGAGCCCACCGAGGATCCAAGAGCTAGCAGCTATCTTGGCCAAAGAATTAATTTGGGCCATCCAAAGGGGCAATGCTGCCAGCATCTTGGGTAGGTACTATGCCGCGCTGCGATGACATCGATGAGGTTTTAGGTTTATATTACTTTTAATTTTTGAAATAAATATTATTAATAGTTTTAATTTTAGAAATAGTTTTATTATAATAGTATAATTAATTATTCTTCATTTACTTCAATAAATTAATTTTCCAAATATTTTTCAATTTAATAATGATAAACCGTTCGGCGAAGTCATTAAAAATGGAAACAGTATATTTGACTGATGCACAAAGCATAATCAATTTTCCCAGGCACCAGGCAAGTTAACGACATTAAACGTTCATATATGTAATAAGCTATAATAACACCGTATAAGTACAATGTACCTTTCAATGTACATTGAACACCCAAAGCTAAGTTACAGCGGCATTGGCTTCTAAATAGACTGTGAACCGTGCGAGCGGAAATTTGTTTAAAAAATCGATATTGAAGCTGATATCGATCCATTGTTCAATTGTTTACCTAAGCCTTAATTTTAGTCAAATGCGGAATTTCATGCGAGGTGTCGAAATGTTCCCTGCACTTGGTTAATATGCGGTAATTAGATACCTACTGTAGATTGGAATTTAATAACTAGCCTTATAGAGTTACCGTTGGAATATTTCTTTAACACCTAGGTGATTAAATATTTTTGAATTTTATTATAAATAGGTAGGTAGATTTGTGTCTAATTGTTAAGAGAATATTAACTAAATCTTTTTGTTTGCATTCTGAACTAGTTACGCTAGACTAACTAAAAAAAGTTAAGTAGGTATATCTGATACATAAATAATAAATAGGTACGCGACGAATTGAGAACCTCCTTTTTTTTCGTCGTTTAAAAACATTGTTTTCAAACGCAAGCAGAAAGTAAGACGAAAAAAACGATTTAGGTTACCTACTACTGGGTTAGATTTAGGTACCTACTTTAACAAATCACAAAACTAGTAGGTAATAGGTAGGTAGTAGGTACTTATGCGTAGGTACTTGGGACTCGGGATAGAGGTTAAAATGAGACACAAATATGCTCTGACATAAATATGTCTTCTTTTAACTCTATCTTCAGTCTAAGCTGAGAGTGCTGTCTATAGATTTAAGCCTTAGTAATTTAATTTTGCCGCCCAAATATTAATGGCAGTAAGCTATTTTGTATTTATGTACCTACCTACCTAACAGTGACTCAGAAAGTTACTTCATAGGTCTAAATTAAATCACTGGTGAATATTTAGTGAGTCTATCTTAATTTGTGGTTTAGATATATTATGTAGATGTTGCTCATCTATTTATTTTACAGTATGAATTGATGCCAAAAAAATAATTTGATCTTTTAAGCCGCTATGCGGCTCTATCTCTAGAGATTTATGACGAATATTCCTTGAGTGCCTCATTTTCATCAGCATAATATCTTTGGTCATTATGTAGGTTTGTACACTTAATGTAAACATTTTAATATATACTTAGATAGATACTTGAGGTATAGGTACATAAGGTTCACGTGCATTTGACAGCTTTACACGACTTCGTGACCTCTAGTCGCGTGACCTCAGTCAAACTGGATAGGCTTTGGTCACACCAGCTTCCGTTTGCTATATGGGGCTGTAAAATTTTAACGAAGAACTTTTGAGAGTCGTTGGGGTCCGAAGTGTTGGACCCCAAGTGGCGACCCCCTTTTACCGGGGAACTGAGTGTTGGCAGACCCTCACTAGGTGGACCGATGACATTAGACAAGTCGCAGGGAGCTGCTAAATACAGGTGGCGCCAGACCGAGATCTGTGGAAGTCTATGCAAGAGACTTTTGTTCAGCAGTTGACGTCCATCAAGTTGATTAAGAACATTAATGGAGAGCTATGGGTGCTCAGATATGTATGTGGAAAAATTGGCAACATCTAAAATTGTAATCCAAGCCTGACATTGATATAAGGCTCTGACAAACAAATACAATACACTTTTTTTGTAAGTACGAGTGTTTTTGTAAAAAACTTTACCCTCCTCATTTAGCTTTATAAACGACTAGTTTTACCCGCGGCTTCGCTCACGTTAAATTCGATATTTCAAACCCCTATTTTACGCCCTAGAGGTTGATTTTTCAAAAACCCTTTCTTAGCGGATGCCTGCGTCAGAATAGCTATCTGTATGCCTTTCAGCTCAATCTGTTCAGTGTTTTGAGCTGTGTATTGATAAATCAGTCAGTCAATCAGTCACCTCTTCCTTTTATATATAACAATGTAAAACTTTACATATGATTCTATGTAGTGTCTATTTTCTGTGAGATCTTAAGGTCGTAGCCCATTTACACCACCGCTCCCACCCAACCAAAGTATGAGCATTCAAATATGGACTTAATATCATGCTCTGGAGGTGCACTTTACAGTAACAACACCGCGTTACGGTAACGGTACCGCGCGCTGTTTTCTATTTAGTGTTGTTACTGTAAAGTGCACCTCCAGAGCACGATATTAAGTCCATATTTGAATGCTCATACTTTGGTTGGGTGGGAGCGGAGTCGTGTAAATGGGCTACGATATTAGTTCGGAGCGAAGCGCTAGTTATTATAAGTACATCTCTCAGTGTGCTTGCATGTTTATCGAGAGCATTGTCTAATAAGTGCGCTTCACAGCTGATACGATCTGCTCAGGTGTTACACAGATCTTCTTCACGATGTGTTGTGGCGTGTCGTGTACAGTTCACACCTCATACATTTTAACCCCAACCAGCCGGTATGATATAATGATTTCGTCCGCGAGGAGTTAGGTTTTAGGGGTTGAATTTTAAAAAAGTATGATACACGTACTTTGTTATTTTTAGTATTTATGTTTAAACTGCCTTTGTAGTCTAATAGATTTATAAATACATATCAAAAATTCTAAGGCCGGCGGGATTCGAACCCACGTCTCTCTGGGAATCGCGCCCGAGTGGGTTAACCGCTACACCACGGCCGAACCATACGTCAGCCACGAAATTAGTGATATGTATCTAATTTTTTCAATCAGTTTTATAGCAACTAACTAGTGTAGGTTAACACTTCAATAAAAAATTTAAAAAAAATGCCTTTGTAGTGGTTAACAAGTTTGACTACGGATGACGAGGTCTCGGGTTCGATTCTCGGGTCGGGCCAAAAATATATAGGGTTTTCTGTTAAGAAACTTTCAGTCCTAGCCCGGAGTTAGGAAGTCGGCGGTGAGTCACCCCCGTGCCTCGGAGAGCACGTAAAGCCGTCGGTCCTGCGCCTGGTCTCTTTCCGTAACTTGGAATGGTGTAAAGTGGTGTAAACTGCTAAGTTATGAACTTATGAAGCCAAGTGTTAACTTACAGGTAGGTACCTATTCAAGCAAAACACTGAATTATGAAACTAGAGTAAATCTCTAAATGCAACATTTTGGTGTTCTTATATAATTTAATTGCGACTATTTAGCAATCATTATAATGATGATACCATTTGCATTGTACAGTACAAGTGGTTGGTACACAGATGAATAAATAACCGAACAGAGGCAAAGATCGTGCATTTATACCTATTTTTGTAAGTTTATTCAAGACAATAGAAAAAAAATTTCTTTTTCGAATAAACTTTTACAGAGTGCTTTTAAAGGCAAAGATCGTGCATTTAGGTATGCCTATTTTTGTAAGCTTATACAAGACAATAGAAAAGAAAAATTTCTTTTTCAAATAAACTTTTACAGAGTGCTTTTAAATCGTCAAGAGAATCTACCGCTGATTCGGAATCCCCTTCCAACCGAGAAGAACCATCAAGAAACTCGGCAATTGCTCTTTTTTTAATTCTTTATTAGGTTGGTTGCCTGTAGGGCTAGCCTGCGCACCACGAGAAAATTTTGTCTACCCGTACTCGTGAATTTGTATGAGATTTCACGAGCTCTACTGGAAGAGATCGACTTTTAGAGACAAGACCGTCTATTGTACCTACTCTGTTTTGTTTACTTATAAAGTTGCTGTTTTCATTCCAACCAGTGCCAATCTCAGATACAGATAGGACAGACTCTGAGCTTGACCAGCCAGTGGACAAGCTCTGCAAAGACTGGCATTAGCAGGCGTTAATTCTCTAAATGAGCCGTGAGTGTACTTGTATGGGCTTGTAATAGTGCAACCACAGCACGGTTGTATGAAGCTTTGTTTCTGTTGGGTTTACTCACGTACAAGTGAGGGCAAAGTTGAATGTTGTAAGGAGTCTGTCCCGGCTGGCTCGGCCGCGTCGCCGCGCACGGTGCATGTGTTTGGAGCCTCGTTACCGGCGACGTGCTGCGAGCCCATCGAGCTAGATTTGTACACTCGTTATTAGTAGGTACGTGAGCTGAAAATAGTGACGCCACGCTTCTCGTCTGTTTTTGGAAAAATCTCCAGTGGGTAATCTTCACTTTTGGCTCAGCTCAGGTTTCAGCTTCAGGCTCTTACTTACTCGGGTTTTGTTCTAAAGCAATCCGTTACTTATTTATTAATCTAGTTACTTATTTAGAGTTACTTCATTAACTTATATCTGCTTAGTTTAAAATTTAAATTAAGTCCTGTAGGTCTAAAGTGCACGCCACGATAAAATGTTGTCTACACGTTTACTCGTAATCTCTATGTGAATCTCTATAGTGTTTCACGAGAAAACGCATAGACAAAATTTTCTCGTGGCGCGCATATTAGCCAATTATACCAATATTATAAAACTACCCTCACTAGAAGACACCATTGTCTGTTGTCAACCTACACCTACCCTCCGACAACTCTACTCAATAGTCAACAATGATTTGTCCATTTTATTATTTGCATCGATAAATATAAACCTGATACAATCGAAACGGCTTAGGATCGTGGTCACCCTAACTAAAAACGAAGTGAAGAGATAATAAATACATGTTCATTTGGAACATCCGTCACGTGATACTTTATAAATAAAGCGCTTGTGATTTTGAAATTCACGACTTGCATATAGGATGCGCCAATTTAAAATACGGGTAGGAAGATTGAGAATATTATGGAGAACTCTCCGGCGTGCAGCATAGCATGGGCAGGAGATAAAAAATTTATCCCCCGATTTTATCCACTGACAGGGGATAAAATTATCTTTTCCCTTTGCTAAAGAATGGCGATAGAGGAGAAGGCGATGTATATTCCTATAAGTATACCCACTGAGTATTATTTCCACCGCCGCTGTGCCCATGCTCGACGGGTGGATAAAACAAAGCGAAGGGATAAACACTTTATCCTTTTCCCGGGGATAAAATTTCTCCCGCCTATGATAGCCTTGCAGGTTCTTCTTTAACTCCTGAGAATCACCGCAAGTAGGAGTTAATCGCCCGTTTTTTGTGTGTGGCTTGCAGGTTTCCTCACGACGTTTTGTTTTAATTTAATGTTTAATTTAAATGTTTAATTGCTTAAAATCATCGATGCTTACAATTAAAATGCATAATTTAAACGTAAAAATTCTTTTTACAACACCCACTTCAAACGCCACTATAAAGTACTTAGGTATATCAATTGTGTCTATAAAATTTGAAGACTTCCCTCGATTGCTCTAGGATCCCATCATCAGATCCCGACCTGATGACAATGGAACCATACTCTGTCTGAGTATACTGGGAAATATAAGTGACTCTTTAAAAAAAAGATTCCGACGAATTGGTAACCTCCTCCTTTTTTTAAAGTCGGTTAAATGTAAGTATGTAAAAATTATATTCTTACTTTGATTCTAGGAATAAATAAAATAATATGACAAACCAGTGCAATAAAGCTGTATAATGAGAATGTTAGCCAAATATTTTTATATTTGGCTAACATTCTCTAAAAAGTTGTAGAGCTTAATTTGATCTATATAAAAAGAGTTCTTTTTCTATCTATAGAGATACAATGCCCGTACAAAATCGCGCGCATCAACTGGTATTTCAATAAAAAGTAAGAGATATTAGGTTCCGCTTTACAACACAGATGTAATCATAAATGACCATCTCGATTTAATTAAGCAATTAATCTAGATTCCTTGTTGGCATGACCCGCCCTGAATTAGCGTTTAGTAACAAGACAAACAATAACGTAGTCTTCACGTAGATTTGTTATTAATCTCTTTGAGGTTTAATTGGCTGCTCGTCTTTACAATTAAGAAGCGTGAATGAGTTTGACGGCAAATTTACATAGTGACAGAGCAGGCACGCTCGCGCAGATTTAGGTGAATTTCGGGATAAAAATTACTTTACTCGAATGTAATACGGAATAAAAATAAAACTCTCAAGTAAAAATATTACCTACTATTTTCAAGACCTTTTTTGTGTGCAAGAATTAATTAAAAAGCTTGTGTCGTTTTGGAGAACATTTGCAAATTATGATTAGTACTCTTTGGTGATTTTTTTCACAAGAGATGGTTTTTAAAAATACAATTTTGTTCCAATAAAAACATTTATTCAACCTTTATCTTTAATTTTGTATATTTTCTGTACGGCTCAAATCAAGCATTCTGTTCACAATTTGATTTAAATATCCATGAATTTAGGCATTTCACACCTCTTAGCGCCCTTCTCAGAAAGTTAGCTAGCTTGGATTTCTTCTAGTTCACCTATGATATTCTACTAGAGATGAGTCTTGGATGAGTTATATACTCACAAAACAAGCGAAAAAATTGTTCCGAACGACGAAGAGTATATTAGAGTACCTACTTCATTGTTAAATGACATGACAAATTACGACAAATATCTGCCATTTCGCACTTATCCACCTCTTTTTATACATATACTATAATATCATAGTTCTTCACCGATTGATAGACGTTTACTGCACATAGGTCCCTGGCATACACAGACACTTCTGCGATGCACCACCTGGATCTAGCGACTAGATAACAATACCTATTATCGAAATCGATTCAGCGTTTTAGAAATGAAAAGCTAACAGTCAGATTGATCGAGTAATTTTCACATTAATAAAATTAATTATAATGGACCAGATGAGGTCACTGAGTGACGTACAGCCTAATTGTGACGTTGGGTGTCCAAATGTGGCCTATAATCAAAGTGTGGTATTTTCGATCCCTCCGTGCTTCGGAGAGCACGCGGTCCCGAATATGATCTCAATTTTTTTTAATTCAATTACAAGATAGTCCATGACTGCGATCTCACCTGATGGTAAGTCACGATGCAGTCTAAGATGGTAGCGGACTAACTTGGAAGGGGTATGGCAGTGTGAATTCAACCCATACCCCTAATCTGTTTCTACACCCCATCGTGCCGGAACGCTTGGCGGCACATCTTTGACGGTAGGGTGATAACTAGCCACGGCCAAAGCCTCCCACAAGTCCAGACCAGAGACCGTTTAGAAATTATAAATTCCCAAATTGCCCCACCGGGAATCGAACCCGAGACCACCCAGTTATGAGAACACAGCGCTCACCACTGCGCCAGGGAGGTCGTCATATCCTCTGTAATGAATTTGAATAAGATAAATATTAAATATACATCTAGGACTTACCTCTAACTACATCTTCTATACATATAATAAAATTGTAGAAAAGTGGTGTCTGTACAATGGAAATATATAAAAAAAAAAGTAGCAGGGGTTGTTATTATATCAATGCCGAACCCGAAATTGTAATTAATTTTTTTTTGTCTGTTTGTCTGTTTGTCTGTGTGTTTGTGCACGCTAATATCAGAAACGGCTTATTCGATTTAGATACGGTTTTCACTAATATATTGTAGTAAGCTTCACTTAACATTTAGTGTTTATTTCATGTCAATCGGTTCATAAATAAAAAAGTTATGTCAATTTAAAGAATCACGGCGAACATTTTTAACGTACAGAGTACGTACTACACGCCTCGCGCCTGAGCGTCGACGGTATATGTAATTGAAAATATGCTGCCCGAAAAGTCACTATTCCACGCGAACGAAGTCGCGGGCACAGCTAGTAGGTAAATATAGAATGTCCGATACATCACCCTCATGACGGATTATAAAGTTTCGTGGCATGATTATTCATGTTGTCATCGAAGCCTCAATCATTTACTTCAGATATATGATGAGTCTATTTACTTGACACGATCACTACTTAGATATTTGGGTAAACTAAAATGTACCTTAATCCAGATGTGTACGGTTGATTTTTCGAAATTAGGATATGATTAGAGATCATCTAGTTCAATTCACGATGAGCTCATAATTTAGAGGGAGCATGACCTACGTCCTAACTCCTAATCAATAATCGACTAGTATTGACCCTCGACAGCTGTTATTTTATGAAGTAAGTCTCTATCTAGTATCTAGTGTTAGATATAAATATTTAATACCTAGTTTTAGTTAGTTTCCTAGCAAGAAAGTTTAGTAGGTTGTAGTCAGTGGCGGATTTACACATTTGCCGCCAATAAGCCACCCCGACCGACCCCTACAATTTTACGTCAGTTTTTAAATTATTTTTTCAATCCAACTATTTATAGACAGACCAGGCACAACCGGATTTAGTTGGTTGCAAAAGAAATAGTTTATAGGGTACCTACCATCGGTAATTAAATAATTTTTATACAATTTTAAAGGACATGACCAGTGATTGCCCTTGGGATGGGAAAAATGTGCAAGGTTACAGCTTTTACAGAAAGATTAAAAAATTGAGGCCTAATTTACTATGGAATTATTATTCCGATAAAGGCATGATTTAAAATATCAAAAAAAACCAGAATGTTTATTGTTTCCGCTTTCTCTTTAATGCACTACTTCATACTTCAATTTCCGCTCATTTGTATTAATGCCCGTGATACACATGCTAGTGGATGGTATGCTAGGTGCTGGTAAGCTGGCATGCCAGGTACTGACAGAATATCAGCGCGTGACATACATGCTTGCGAATGACCTTGCCAGTGACATGCGAGTTGAAGTTCACAAAATGAAGAAATAAATAGTGTTACAATACAACTCGCAATTATATTAGGCAAAAAACAAGCACAAAAATTAATAAGATCTTGGCAGATAGTTGAGAGTTGCAATTTACAAGCAAATACGTTACGACCTGCCTTCGATTCTGTAACTCAGTGCCTATCAAAAAATGAAAGCCACTGACATATATTTTTTATCCATTGAAGGTTTACTATGAAAAAGTAAATCATATTTCTCTTCAAACCTTCAATGGATAAAAAATGCCTATCGTCGTTGATAGGCACTGAGTTACAGAATCAGCCCCTTGTTTCGCGTATTTGTAGCTGGCAATACGAATCTCCCGTCCCACTTCCCTTCAAGGGGAAAAAATCAAACGGCTTGCGAGCCATTCGTATGCTTTGCTCTGGCACATGAGTTACTGGCAGAATCTCGATACACATGCGAGTAGCTCATTATTGCTTGTAACTGGCATACTTTTGTGCGAGTAACAAGCATGTGTATCACGCACTCAAATAGTAAAGAGAAATTCCGCTTCGCGACACTAGATAGCGCTTGTCTATTGAAAAATTAAATTATTTGTGCAAATAAAGTTGTATTATTCCGTGTCCTAGGATCTGTACAAAAATATTAAGCAATTTTTTTCTAAGCAGCTTTGCGCATAGATGGCATGTTTAATAGCAGAAAATTATTCTTACGACTCGATAAACATATCTTAACGCCATCTTGTATCGAAAGGGAGAGGTATTTTTTGAAAAGTTTTCTTATTTTTTCTCAGTTTTCAAGGCTTCAGACTCCTAAAACTTTCATCTCTGAAAACTATAGAATATAACAATTACAAAAATAAAACTATTATTATTGCACGTTGATTTTAACATTTTAGACTTGATAACCACAATAATTAGCGCCCTCTAGTATCGAAAGGCAGAGTTATTCCGTAAAACTTTTCTATTTTTTTTCTCATTTTTCAGAGCCTTTAGACCCCTGAAAGTTTTTTATCTGAAAACTATAGAATATAAGAATTCCAAAAATAAAACAATCTTTGCTGCACGTTGATTTTTGACACCTAGGCGAGAGCCCTTTGCTCCACTGGTCATGTCCTTTGTATTTTATGGAACTAATGACATTTACTACAAATGATTAGTATTTTTTCAAAAGGTTTTAAATTCATTATAAGCTAACTTCAGGAAAACACTAAAAAAATTCTCATTTTGTCTGTTTTTTTTTTTAATATTATTATTTTGAATTGCCATCTGTTTTTATTTGGAGAAATCGACATACTAAAATAGATTTAATTAAAAAAAAATACACAAAATGGCAAATAAGCCCTTTTAAAAAGACACTCTTCAATCTTTTTAATTTCTCTAAGACATAAATAAAAATTTTGACTTTGTGATTCATAATGTTGATTAATTAATATTGCACACCATTATATTGGTAATACACTAGTTACTAAGAATTTATTGTACCATCTTACAAATAATGTGTATAATGCAATAAATAAATTCTGATTCTGATTCTGATAATTTGGTTTGAGGTAGGTACCATCACCATCCCATGATTAAGTTGTACGTCAGTATCTATCGTGACATTTCAGCACGCCTGATTGATATTTCGAAACGCGATGACGAATCTAAAACGCATGTGAAGTTGACGACTGTTCCCACCACCACTGCATGATTCAATTTCAGTATCATTATCGAAACGAAAATCAAAATTGACTACTTATTTGCCATTTTAGATCAATGGAAGTCTAAAATAAGACTCCCAGGACTGCAATAACCAAATAACAGTTATTAGGTACCTTTACCTTGGTAATTTTATTTGTGCTTTTTATAAAATACTTATATAAATAGTTATGTTAACTCATGCGGACGGAGTCGCGTGCAAAAGCTGTTTTTCCGGCGTAAAAGGTAGGTACTGAACTATACTATGCCTATTGCCTAATGTATATAAAAATCATCGAAATTAGTCAATCCGTTCTCGAAAATCATCAAAAAAGCCGTTTCATACAAAATAATTATAATTATGAGAAAATGAATTTTCTTCATATTTTTTTTTATCATGAATTTTTCTGATATTCTGCTATGCTGTTCGAGGTGGAGACGAATCCAACAAATCAAACAAAGTTTATAAAAATCGGTCCAGCCGTTCTTGAATAATAAATTACTATAGCTAAATTAATCGCTATTTACAAAAAAAAAAACAATAAAAGAAGTACTTATGTACATATCTATTTAGCTAATCATTATGATACACAGAAACGTTTAGAATTAAGTAATTAAATTGAAACAGAGATCTAGTTTACCCAGTGGTTATCTGTCTCGATCTTCTTCAAATAATGAAGAGGGAAAGTTCTTAGTACAACCGATCTACTGTTTAAAAATTCGATACTCTGTTAAATCTTAATTAACGAATCTCGGGCTGCGATCGAATTCAGCTAGTTTGCACAAGAGATCAATTGTTTAGAGTCATCTCAAGATTATTGCAGACAAACGACTGTCGGCAACTGCAATCACCTAGAGTCTAGGTTATGATAAAATTTCGTCTAGGTACTAGATGCGGGTGCGGGTTGTTACGTTCCCTCAAATATGGTTGAGCGAAGCAATGGCTGGATCATGCGTCATGCTCGTGAACGAGTGCCACCAACGGGAATGGGTCTGCTTTGGCTGCCCATCTTGACATGCGTTGGATTGGTGTACCTACGTAGGCATTTTTGCATTTTTTGAAGCGTTATTGTGGAAGCACTGTATACATAGCATAGCTTTGTAAAAAAAAAAAAAATTTTTTTTTAAAAGAGCAACTGCTGAGTTTCTTAACGGCTCTTCTCAGCAGAGTCTGCATTCCGAACCGGTGGTAGATTTATGTCGTGTCATAAGAGCTACAAGTTAGCCTATATGAAATAAATTAATTTTGAATTTGAATTTCAATTTGATGCAATATCTTATCTTACACTAGCTGACGCCTGCGGTTTCGTCCGCTTCTTCAATTCACAATCGACAGTTCCTAAATCCCCGTAGTTTATAGGGGCAGTACTCCTGCAGCATTGAAGAGTTGGAACGCGAAGTTTTTATGGGAGTATCTCCCAAAGTTTCTGTATCGATTAAAAAAAAAGATTCACTCACGCAAATCGGTTTAGAAATCATGGTGATATCGATATACATAGGTAGAAAAACACAATTCCTTCTCCACCTTTTTCGAAAGTCGGTTAAAAAAAGGCTATGTTACTCCCGATAACATAGCCTATCTACCTGTGAAAGCCCCGTCAAAATCGGTTCAGTCGTTCCCGAGATTAGCGGCAACAAACAGACACTTCAATTTTAATACAATGTAACACTACCATTCGTAATGTTGTAAGTTAAAATAGATGGCGCTAGCTGTAGGTTGATGTAGTTAGATGTAGCCTAGTTTTAATTTTAGTTAATTCATTTGTTAAACTTAAAATAATAATACATTTTCACAGATGTTAAGTCTAATGTCTACGGTAATCCTAACTTATGACATATCTAGTGTACGACGGAAAAGACTATTTCTGAAACATGATTGGATTTTTTTATGTAATATAATCGATCGATAATGCACGCGTAAATTTTTGAAACAGTCGTGAGTTAACTATTAAATTAATACCGAATGATCATCCGTTATTTAACCTACAATTTTTCCCACATTTCACCCGGATCTGCCTTATCAAGGCCCCATAAGTGGAGGAATGAAATTCAAAAGGTATACGTTTCTTTTAACGGCTTCATTTCTTCCGATATACTTTGTAAGAGTTTATTTGAATAAACAATTATTCTTTTCTATTATATATAGATTAAAAATATTTCATAATAATTTGTCAATTGGACTATTTTGATGATAGGTTTCCAAAAGGTTTGTTTTGTAGATTACAGAATATAATGATATAGTTCCCGCAGGATTTAAATAAAACCAGTCAAGTGCGAATCGGACTAGCTCACGAAGGGTTCCGTACCGTACAAGATTTAACAAAGCTATTATTAAGATTGAGCAAAAATAAAAGTCCATTGTGGTCCCCACACATTTTTTTATAGGGGCAATAGAAATACACTTTCTGTAACTGTTTCAAGCGTCTACCTAGTACGGTTCATGAGATACGGCCCGCTGAAAGATAGACCGACGGACGGACAGCGGAGACTTAGTAATAGGGTCCCGTTGGCACCCTGGGTACAGAACCCTAAAAAGTCAACACAAGAAGAAAGAAAGAAATAAGGTAGTTTAGAGCTATTTCTTAAAGCAAGGTTTTTAGATTTCCTATATAGTTCATTCCTCTATATAGTTTATCGTACAGGTATTTATGGACTCATAGTTGTGAAATTAAAGAACACACCTGAACAAACCCTTTTACTTTATGCTAAGTGATATTTATTACCGTTAATACCGTGCCAGTACTAGCTAAAGACTAACATTCAAACAAAATAGTAATCCTTGCAATAATCTGTCATCGACTTACAGGATATACAGGATGTTTCAACTGTATGGTATTGCCAAACAGCCTCGTTGGATACCCTGCGGATGATGAGGTTACCGGGTTCTGTTCGCAGGTTGGACCAAAAACTGTACCTATTGGGCTTTTCTGCCAAGAAGTTCTCAGTACCAGGCCGAAGTTACGAAGTTGGCGGTGTGTCGACCCCATGTCTCGGAGAACAAGTAAAGCCGTCGGTCCTGCGCCTGATCTCTCTCCGGTCGTGTCGGATTTCCATCCCATCGGACTATGAGAGTGAGGGAATATTGTAAGGGATCTAGTGCTAAAGAGAATGTATCAACAAAAAGGAAAACATAGGGACATAGATATCTATTAGGTATTATTTATTTAAATTTGTTATTATTTATTTAACTGTAAAAAATCAGTGCTTTAAGGTCGTAAACCAGAAAGAAAACAGGCGAGAGCTTTTGTATGGAAAAAAGACCACCCGCATTTCCAATAGAACACCCACTATACTACAAAGTGTCGAGTAGGTAAAGAGTACGAGATTGCAATGATGAACGCAAAGGAAAATCTCGACTAACGTGTTAATGATTACGTTCGGAGCCACGTACAAAGCGTAAGGTTGACCCAGTTATTTGCAAAATCGCTTACATTTGTTATTTCGAGTGCCATCCATCTGCATCCATCCCTTCGAGAGGTGGTGGTTGCTATGGCAATGGCATAAAAGCCTTCGCCAAACCGTTTCAGGTACAGTTTGAGCCAACTTGCTTGCGCTCCGTACGTACTTACACGGTGAGTTGCAGGCGTGTTACAAATAACAAAAATTACAACGTGGTACAAATAACAAATAACGAAAATTAAAACTTACACAGTTTAGTGAATTGGGAATAGAAGCACAGATTAAAAAGTGGTTTTTTAAACGTGGAAAAAGTGATTAAATTGGATTTCAACAACGAAAAGCGTCAGGAAAATTGATTGATATTTAATTGCGTATTGGTTGTGGGGGCTGCTTTTTAGGCGTTCGGAAAATCTGCCCGCCCAACGGTCAAATTCTGTGTGAACTTTGTTTATTGTGTAGTTGTTTATAGTAAAAAACATTAATATTATTTCCATTATGTATATACCTAATATGTATAAAGTATTTTTTAAAATGAAAATAATTTAAAACCTAAATAATTCATTTTAAAATAAAAACTAAATTATATAACTTAAACCTAAATAATTTATAAAATAAACTTAACTTATAAACTAAATTGTAAATATCTATTTATTTATTCTTATTAAATATAGAAATGATTCCAATCGTCATCATTTACTTTGAAAAATTGTTATGTTATTTTGTGAATTTATTTTCGGTAAAAAATATCGATTTACCCTTTACCCTGGAAAAACGGAGGCTTTCCGCGGGTATAGTTGAGAACCTGGAGAGTGACATAGGCTACCCTTTACCCCGGAAAAACTGAGGCTTTCCGCGGGTTTTTAAAAACCTTACTTCACGTGGACGAATATCGGGCAAAAGCTACCCATTTGCCCTTGCACAATTGCTCTTGTTATACTTAGATTGCTTGGAAAATATCACTATTTAATTAGTGATAAGGTCACCTTTTGTGGTACATTGTTTCATTATTAAATATATTTTTTCTTTTTTATGTACATTCAATAAAGTTGCATAAATAAATAACTAAATAGGAATAAATTACTAAAATGGAAGTAAGTGTATGTCTGTATAGGTAATGCCAGGTATGCGAATATAGTTAATAATGGGTAATGAAACTGTTTTTCACGCAATTTTCCCTTACTAATAATGGTATACAAATGAATTAGACGACAAAAACCGTTCATTATGCTTTGTACTAGCTACGAAACTCTGTAATACAATACCCCAATGCACCGCGATAATGTTGACGTTTTATTTTTAAGATCGTTTTTCATAAATCGGATCGTGCATACAAGGCCACGATGTTTTCAATTAAAAAAAAATATATATATGCGACGAATTGAGACTAGGGTTGCCAGATATTTTTTCAGCCTACAAGGGACATAATATGGTTAAATGGGCAAAAAATTACGGGATTTCAGTATTATACCCGGGACAAATAAAAAACAAAATTATTTAATGTAAATTTTTATTTTTTTTGATATTTATCCGAGGATCGAGTCAGTTTTAATATAATTTTATTCGTTTGAATATATGTTAAAAAAAAGATACCGGCCGAATTGATAACCTCTTCCTTTTTGGATGTCGGTTAAAATACAGCACGTTTTACGAACGTTGCATGTGTGAATACTTGGATCGATTTCATAATGAAAAACGAAGTACGGTTCAAATACGGGACAGAGTTAGTCCCGTCGGGACGGACGGGAAAATACGGGACGTCCCGGGAAATACGGGACGTCTGGCAACGCTAATTGAGACCCTCCTTTTTTCGTCGGTTAAAAAGTATTCCGGATAGAACGGGGTATTCGCAATTATAACTTTTGTTTAGGATCACATCTTTATTAATATCCTTACCAATATTATAAACTAGTTACTAGATGATGTCCGCGACTTCGTTCTCGTGGATTAAGGTTTTTCAATCCCGCGGGAACTCTTTAATTTTCCGGGATAAAAAATAGCCTATGTGTGTGTGAGTATCACCTATCTGCTAGCTCATATCTTTCCTGGGTGTGACCTATCGAGAATATATCGTGTACCTATCAAGCTAGTGAGAATTTTAGCCAAATCGGTACATTCGTGGCGTGAAGGGGTAACAAACATATACACACACATACTAAACAAACTTTCACCTTTATAATATTAGTGTGACAGTGTGATGAGAAGTTGTGTTTGTTTGTTGGTTTGATGGATAGTCCTTCAATCACGCAGCAATAGAGTGCGGAACAACGTGAATTTTTACATAGGTAGGTTTAGTTGAGGACCTGGAGAGTGACATAGGCTACTTTTGGAAAAATAATGGGTTCTCTAGGGATTGCACAAATCTAACTCCACGCGGAAAAGTCGCAGCAAAAGCTGGTTTTAATATACTTTTTGGTGTTTGTAATAATTAAGTTTTAACAACTCAATGACCAAATTCAACTAAGTACGTCAATCTTTGACCTTTTTCTTTTGTGGTAGTGGCACGCCATGTGTTCGTTTCCTGTCAGGGACAACTGGATATTTATGTTTTTCTAGGAACTACAGAAGGGACTACCATTTTATTTCGGCAGCATTTTATTTCCCACAGGGACAACGGGTAAAAAAATTACCCAAGGTTCCTTCCAGGGACTACACTAGGGGACCACGGGTAATAAATCGTAAATACGAAATAAATTCAATTAGTTTGAGTGTCATCGAACTAGTATGATATTTTAAAGATATCCAAGAATATTTACTTAATCTTAACATCTACCTACCGTAAGATTTTGCGATATAGAATAAAATACTTGATTCATTTCTTTTGTTTTGCAGGTTTAGTTTAAGGCCCATGAAGAGCACCAACACCATGCTACGTTTGTCAACGTTTTGTAGTGAGTATTTATTTCTCATATTGTACTACTTCTTAAGGTCGTCGCCCACTTAACAATCCGGCACTCGACCAGCACCGCCTTGCCTCGCGCAGTTAAGATTTGTAAATAATATATGGAAGTCCATACAGGACTTCCATATATTATTTATATGCACTCACTCATCATTTCCGTAACCTCATGGAATCATATGCTTACCGTGCATTATCCACGTGCTGGACCGCGTGCCTCCGTAAAATATCTATAAGAAAGTAAGGATTAGAAAACTAGTTTTACCACTGACCTCTATATTTAATCTATGATTGCTGTCTCTACACAAATGACAGCCTAAATTTTATGGATTAATTTGAAGACGAGGAGGTATCTCTGGAACTAATAATATTGCAAATGGCGCACTGCTTTCTATAATTAATTTATGAAATCATACAAAAACAACAATAATAAATAATAAATCTTTATTTATTTATGAATGAAACGTACATATAACATAATGTGAAGCCCTGAAACAATGTGAACAATGAAATTATAGATTAATTTCAATATTACCTATTAGTTCCAGAGACACTCGTATCTGTTTAGCGCTTACAGCGCCAAAAGCCCTCTTAAAAGATTGCATATTTTAAAAGTAAAAGCTAGGTAATAATATAATTGGTTGATTTAAATAAGTGTCGAACTTCGTTTGTATGATTCTCGTCAGAAATACACTTCTCTTTAATGGGTAATCCTCACATCGTCAAAGTATTCTTTACAGCAATAGCAAGCCAGTTACTTCATATAAGGATGTAACCGGCAACCCTGAACTGAATTTCAATTTGGCTTCTTAATTTATTATGATTCTTATCTCCTAACATTTTGGAGAAAATAATGTTTCTTAGAGCTTTTGTTCGCGACTATCTCTCGATCTAAGTTAACAACTATAAACTTTTCGTAATGCTAAGCAAGACTTTACTTAGTTACATACATACTATGATGTAAAGATGTTCTGAAAATATTGGGATGTTAGAAATCTTCTGATCATTTTGGGTTTAATACTTTTCTGGTCTGACTGATAATGGACAAGGTATAGACTGTAACTAGACTAATAAGGCACTGGCAGTCAAATCAAGATACTTACATATCGACCGTAGCAATTAACATAGTCGCATGTGAAAAACCACTACTCCAGGGCACGGCCGCTCAAAGCTTCAAATATGTGAAAAGTGAAAAACAGTCAACATATCCAACCCTTGCACTTGCAAAAACCAAAGATGGTTGGTTGATTCCAAAAGTTTCACAATTGGTGGGGGCATTGCTATCCCCATTCTAAGACCCTTAATGCAACAAAACGAAAATCGCCAAAATGTAGATCCGACACTGTTAATTGCTACGGTCGATATACTTACTTACGTACCATCCAAAAATCTTTACCAGCGTGGGCTATGGCCTTCTCATTTTGAAAAGAGACCTATGCCCAGCGAATTATTCCGGTCTGTCCCCCCGCTCTGTCCCCTCAAGGGGACAGATAGGAATAAAAAGTTCGATCTGTCCCACTATTACCAAGGAGGGGACAGACCGAATTAATTCTTTCCAATCTGTGAAGTAATATACCTAACTAGTAGTTCACTTACAAGGCAAATAATTATGTAGTGCTTGAAGATTTAAAACAAGCAATGCTCAGTATGTTTAAGTACATCATTAGGCTCAAGTGACGACTTTTGTTCGTACTCTCAATAAACATTGAGCAGGCTACTTAGGCGCTTTGAGAAACGGCCGCATTCATGCTTTTTGAGAAGGAATACAGTCTGGACAGGAGACATTTAAGAGTATTAGCAAATAACTTGTACAAATACCAGTAAACAGTGACATATTGCATTTTATATTGTGAACTAATAGGAAGCAAACATGAATTAAAAGAAAAAGAATATTAGCCATGCTGAAAAACCAGCAAGAAACTCGGCGGTTGCTCTTTTAAAAAAATAACAATATTTGGGTACAGTTTACAGCTAGACCGTCTAATGAATACATAGTTTGTAACAGTGCGCAGAATGTCAGAAAAAAATCTCCGCGATAGATGAAATAAAACATACCCGAATCCTCGTGTGAAACGCGACAGATGCTAGCGTGTAGGAGTGTAGTAAGCACCAAATACATCATATTGTATTCTAATAACTCGTAAGATATTCATTAAAAAAATGGATATATCGTCTCTTAGTAATATGTAGTATTTACATAATAAATACTTATTATGGCCTCACAAAATTACATTTTACATAATAATCGATATCAGATATGTTAATGGTTTAAATTTTAATTTCGTTAGGATGAGCCGAGCCATGAGAGTAACCCATACTTAATCTCCATAAATTATAATGTAGGCACATTTTGTAGGTACCTAGATATAATTATAATTATCTTCAGCATTGACCTCGTCATAGTGTATAGGTACCTACCCTCACGGGACAAAACCCTGTGTATCGATTCTCTAAAAATGATTGATTAAAAATGATTGATCAGTGGAGCGGTCGCAATAATCCCTAATTGGCTGGTACCCTCCCGCTATTGGTTAAAATGCATAGATGCAACGAGAACGCCATCAATTCAGCCAATCAGAGGCCATTGCGATCGTGCGATGCAATTATTTTTACAGAATCGACACACTGATCTTAAGTTTGGGCGGGAAGGTCCAACGAGATATTATAATGCACAAGTGTGTGCGCAAATTCAGGTGCACTCTCTATTTCCTCACTCTCATAGTCCGATGGGACGGAAATCCGACACAACCCGAGAGAGATCAGGCGCAGGACATGACAGCTTTACGTGCACTTCTTGACACGGGGGTGACTCACCGCCAACTTCCTAACTCCGGGCTAGTGCTGACAATTTCTTGATAGAAAAACCCAGTATAAAAGATTATTGTATCAATATATTGTAAACGCATCGCATAGTCTCATATGCTTTTCATAGTTCAATTTGTAATTGTTAACTGGTAAACCCGCAATTGCACTTTTGTTCATACGCATGTCGGTTTGCCTGTAATTGGGTGCACACTAAGTGCATACCTGAAATGTTTCTCTAGATGTAGTGTAATTTTATAGAATCAAAATACGATTTAGGCCAACTAAAAATTATAAAATTTCAAATAACTCATTAACCGTTAGGTTTCGGATACAATATCACATAACAAAATCGATTAGTTTTGACCTCATCTATAACCCCTTAAGAGGAACGCGTCACATTTCCAGTGACCCTGTATAATTCTTGTGTGAGTTCCTGTTGGCAAACCAATAAAAAAAAAACATTTTAAGGTCCGTCCCGGGAATCGAACCCGGGATCTCGTCATCTGCAGTCGAACTTCTTAACTACTAGACCAACGAGGCTCTCTACACAGTTTTACACAGTTATGCAAGCGCCAAGGCGGTCCCACGCGATGTCATCTGCAGCCCATTGTGCCGGTCGCCGAGGAAACGAGATGAAATGCTAATAAATACCGACCCATTTGATCTTGCAATAGCCCTAAGCGTTTTTTAACAGCTAGAGAATTGACCTTGCGTCGGACCTTGACATCTTTAGTACACAGTACATTCCTCTTCGATAGGGAGTTGGTTGCAACCTCATTGGTGGTGGCCCCAATAGCCCAAGGGTTAACGGTTCGGACTGAAAACTGAAAGGTCGCAGGTTCGAATCCCACCCGTTGCACTATTGTCGCACCCACTCCTAACACAAACGTTCCGCTTATTTGGAGGCTATGCCCTCCAAATAAGGGAGAGAGGATATTAGTCAACTTCAGGTTGCCTAAAATTTTTTTTTTTAAGAAAAAACGGTCTTCCACAGACCTTGGCTTTGCACCGCCTGTATCCAGAGGCTCATTGCGACTCGTCTGATGTCGTCGGTCCACTTGATCTTAATTAATACTAGCTGACACCCGCGCCTTCGTTCGCGTGGATTGAGGTTTTTTATTCCCTCGGGAACTCGCCTATGTCTTATTCCAGGCTATAATCTATCTCTGTGCCAAATTTCAGCCAAATCGGCACAGTAGTTTTTGAGTATATTCGTTACAAACATACTAAAATACAAATCTTTCCTCTTTATAATAGTAATGTAGATTGATGGTCTCTGTTCTGTTTCAGTGTTGCTAGCGGTAGCAGTGGCACAAAGCGGTTACGAGTACGAAAAACCGGGAAAACCGTTCGGCCCTGCAACGCCATCATCAAGGCCAGGGTACCAACCGAGTCCCACCACTGGGTACCCCACGGCACCCTCACAGTCTTACCCAGGACCGAGTTCGACGCCTGGTTCTGGACCAGGTTTTAATCGGCCTCAAACAAGTTACCCCGGTCAAAAGTACCCAGGTCAAACTCCAAGCGGGCCAGCAGGTCAAGGTTACCCAGGTCAAACTCCAAGTGGACCAGCAGGACAAGGTTATCCTGGTCAAAAATACCCAGGTCAAACTCCAAGCGGGCCAGCAGGCCAAGGTTATCCAGGTCAATCTCCAAGCGGACCAGCAGGCCAAGGTTATCCAGGTCAAACTCCAAGCAGACCAGCAGGCCAAGGTTATCCAGGTCAAAAATACCCAGGTCAAACTCCAAGTGGACCAGCAGGACAAGGTTATCCAGGTCAAAAATACCCAGGTCAAACTCCGAGTGGGCCAGCAGGCCAAGGTTATCCAGGTCAAAAATACCCAGGTCAAACTCCGAGTGGGCCAGCAAGCCAAGGTTATCCAAGTCAAACTCCAAGTGGACCAGCAGGGCAAGGCTATCCAGGTCAAACTCCAAGTGGACCAGCAGGTCCAGGTGGAAGCTATCCGGGACAAGGTGTTAACTATCCAGGGCAGACAGAAAATTATCCAGGACAAAGTGGAAATTACCCCGGACAGGGTGGAAGCTTCGCAGGGCAAACCCCAGGTCGTCCCGGTTTCGGACCTGGAGCACCCGGATTTAAACCTGGTCAACCTGGTCAACCTGGCTTTGGACCAGGAAACGCAGGCTTTGATGACGGTACTTATGAAGGTGGCGACTATTCAGCTATTCCCGGAGAACCGGACATAGATTATCCTGTACTTTCCTTCGTCCCAGAAACATCTTTCAGATGTGATCAGCAACCCTACCCTGGTTACTACGCTGATATCGAAACACGGTGCCAAGTTTTTCATGTATGCGTTAATAACAAAACATATGATTTCCTATGCCCTAATGGCACCATATTTTCTCAAGAATTCTTCGTCTGTGTTTGGTGGAACCAGTTTGATTGCAATTCCGCATCTAATTTCTTTGAACTTAACGCAAATCTATATGATTATTCCATTATTGGTTCGCAATTCCCTGGTGCAGGCTTCCCAGGTTCAGGGCCATCATACCCAGGTTCAGGACCACAAAGTCCAGGTGGCTACCCTGGAGCTGGCCCTCAAGGCCAACCCGGATTCCCTGGTCCTGGCTCTCAGGGACAACCCGGCTTCCCTGGGGCTGGCCCTCAAGGTCCATCTAGCTATCCTGGTGCTCGTCCACAAGGTCCAACTGGCTTTCCCGGCGCTCGACCTCAAGGTCCAGCTGGATACCCTGGTGCTGGTCCTCAAGGTCAGCCCGGATTCCCTGGCACTGGTCCTCAAGGTCCAACTGGCTATCCTGGTGCTCGTCCTCAAGGTCCAACTGGGTACCCTGGCGCTGGTCCTGGCCCATCTGATTACCCTGGCACTAGCCCACAGCGTCCAGGTGGCTATCCTGGTACTGGTCCTCAACGTCCAACGGGCTACCCCAGCACTGGTCCACAACGGCCTGGTGGTTATCCTGGTGCCGGTGCTCAAGGGCCAAAACCTAGTTATCCTGGCTCTTATCCCGGTAGGCCACAACAGCAACAACCAACGGGACCATATCCTAGTAGCCTTGGTCAACAAACTCCATCTGATTCATACCCAGGTGGCCCTGAACAACAAGGCCCCACGGAAAGTTATCCTGGTACTTCTGGACAACGTGGTCCTGGCTCTAGTTCTTCCGGAAAATACCCAGGATCTCAGAGCACAACAAGTTATCCTAGTTCACAGGCAGGCTATCCGTCAGGAAAACCTTCAGGGCCCAGTTTTCCACCAAGCACAACGCGTCCTCAAGGGACAGACAGCAACTACCCCAGTCCCCCTAACAGAGAGTACCTCCCACCTAATTGATAAAACATATTGCAATCTAATAAATAGACTTTTAAGTTTTAAGCTGCCATTAATTTTAAATTGTACCTGTACCTTCGATCACAGTTTTGTGATCGAAACCCCGAAGGCCTGTACGCTTCAAGCAAACGCAAAAACGTTGACAAATGAAATTGTTGGTGCTAAATATTTTTTTGTTTTGGTTAGTTTTTAATTAATAAGATTCGATTAAGTAGTGAATGTAAAAAAATTGATTGTTATGTATTAATTCGTCGCTGAATTCTGACACCCCGTAAGTTAAAATCGGTAACTTCTTCTTTCAGGAGAGCAAAAATCTTTCCGATCAAATCTCAGTAACTGATCTCAACGTGTTGTTTGCATTGTTTGGTGTATCTCGTGCTCTTAATTTTTATACCTTTATGAGTTTTATTCAAGTCTAGGGAAAGGCCAAACCAAAATTACATAAGTACATAAGTGATGTTAGAACAGGCGACGATATTTTTATAACTATGGTTACGTAAGAAAAAACTAAAATCACGAAAGTTACCAAAATATGTGTTCGTAAAAGTAAGAGAAGCAATTATTATATCTAGTAACATAATTTTATTTTAGTTAATACAATGAAGCATTTGATTTTGTAAATAAAAATGTTTGCGAAATAAATACAATATATTATCAAGCAAAAATGATTTTTTTATTTCTTAGGCGCCCACCTCACTATCGTTCTGCACGATTTGTTTTGATGGTACTTCTTGCCATCATCTCATCTACAGCAGTCAGTTCCGAACAAGAAATTGGCAAATTATTACCATCGAGAACAACTTTAACGAGCCCTCCACTACTTTTGTAACTGTTTTGATATTTTACAACATTCTGTAATTTTCTAACGCTCATATACGATAAATTATTGTATGCCAAATTCAAATATGCCAGCGTCATATTCCCAACACTGTAAACGTATCCCTCGATACGTTTAATAGCTTTTGAATGGAAAGGATCTTCGAAAGGACCTAACGCTTGTGAGGTTAGCATTTCGGCTTTTGTTTTTATATATTCATCATCACTGGTTAGCACCTCCTTCTCTTTTCTGGTACTTGATTTACTTTTAAGAGTGGTCACAGATGTTTTTCTTCTCTTCTGTATCGTAGACTTGCGACTAAGTAGACCAACGTCATTAAATGATCTATAACAGAGCTGAATTAAGTATTTTGCGTATATTTCATTTCTACGTTTCAAATATTCCATGCGCCGGCGCCGCATGTTCATTATTTCATCACACGTTAGAGGAAATTCTGTTAGCACGTCTAAAATTCGACCGGCACCGCAGTCACTGATGTGGTTGTCGGCTAGATTTAAATACCGCAAATGTCTATTAGTTCTAAGAGCGTTACTTATATGTTTCGCTCCTTCATCCGTTATGCGGTTTGTAGATAGATTTAGGAGTAATAAATTCTGAGCAGAATCGGCGTAGTGCAGTTTTGCAGCTATTGATTCACACGCGTCGTCTTGGATATTACATCTGCACAAAGAGAGATATCTGAGCTTCTTGCTATCAAGTAGCATTGTATAATCAGCTCCAGCTACTGATGAATCATCCAGGCATATCTCAGTAATCGTAGAGGTGTCAAGTATCTTGCCCAGCTTGTATATCGTGTACATATTTATGCCGCATTTTCTTATAGTTAGTCGTGCTAAATTTCGATAGAAGGGCAGTAGTAGGTTAATTATTCTCAGCAACGACCGGGGTACATTCTTCAGTTTTGTTATGAGAATTTCTATCAATGTATTGTAGTTGTCATACACCATGGTGACGACAATAGTCGGAAGATGTTCGGAGGAAATAGCTAATTCTGTTAGAGATGTCTCAGTGGAAGCTTTTCGTTCTGGTTTCGCTTCAGGTTCGTCAAGAACTGGTAATGGGGCCTCTGGCAAAACGCTAATCCGTTTAGATTTAAGTTTTGTATTTGCTTGTTTTAAATTCTTGTAGTAATCTAAAAAAAACTAAATAAAAGAAATAAAGTTAATTGGGAAGACCCCTACCAAAGCCCGTGTTAAAACTTCTAAAGAATATTATAACAGTTATGGCCAGGGCAGAAATCACAAATGAAATTGTATGGGACGCAGATCAAATCAAGAGTGAATAGGCATCTTCTAGGCAAGCGCGTTCCATCTTAGGCTGCATCTTCACTTGCGATCAGGTGTGATTGCAGCCAAGCGCTATTCTATATTTAAAAAAAAAGATTCAAATTCCACCAGGTTTAATCATCTGTAGTATGTACTACATCATACATAGGTAAGGACCTAATAACAGGGTTAACAAGGGTTAACTTTATCGATATCAAAAAAAAAGGCGTGTGGCACTCGGGGACTGCCGGGGTAAAGCTATTGCATAGCATTTTTTATCAACGCCATCTAGCGGCTCACCGTAGAGGAGTCCCGTGTCAGGTTATTTTCGTTACGGAATTTCTGGATTCGGTCTCCACGCTCAAGGCCCGCGATAGAAGCTATGCAATAGCTTAAAATATTTTTAGTTTGATTTTGTTGCATCGTTGCATTATAGCTGTCAACTATAGCTGTGAACTGTCACCCATATCAATCTCGAACATAATGGATCGTGTAAATAGACACAATGCAATATGCATGCGCTAGGCCGTACTTTGGCCTTATGATTTACTTAATAAAACCGTTGAGTATAATACGTTTATGAGTAAAACGAACCTGGCTTTATTTCTTTCGTCACAGTAACTGTATAAGGACAGTGAATTTGGAACCTCTCGCAGGCCATGATTAACATTTTGTCGAAGCTGTGTATGTCGCCATCTCCTTTTTTCTCTTCCCGAAATCCTCTCTCCACTGCCGACGATCTATTTGTAATCGACCGTACGGACCTAACAGACCTCACGCTCCTCGTAGATTTTGCGTATGCCATAATAATAATATGTAATAAATAATTAAAAATTAAAAATAAATATCAAAATAAAGAACCATTAAATAAAAATTCAATCATAAATATTTTAGATAAGTAGGTGCGTATAATATTTCATAATTCATAGAAATATGACAAAGTCAGTAAAAAAGTATTCTGTCAATACAATACTTTTCATAATTATTAAACATCGATCAAAAAGAACTTATTCGATTTCTACAATTTTTCTACAGAAAACCTTCCCATCCATCCATCCAGGTTAGGAGGGTAGTTTATTGATTACTAGCTTTTGCCCGCGGCTTCGTTCACGTTAAATTAGATTTTTCAAACCGCTATTTTATCTCCTTATGGGTTGAATTTTCAAAAATCCTTTCTTATCATCGATTTATATTTTCTATCCTTCGACTGGTTTAAAACTTAAAGTTAAATAAATTCTGAGATAAATATAGCAATCACAACTCACAAACACTGGTGAACACAGATAACATAACAGTCAGATCAAGGAACATAATACTCAGATAGATTGTTATTTAATCCAATTGATTAAATTAACTGCTGTAAGCATTAAGCAGATACGAGTATCTCTGGAACTAATAGGTAATATTGCAAATGACGCACTGACCTCTATATTAATTATTAAAATAAGATTTCATTGTTCTTGTTGTATGATTTCATAACTTAAATATAGATGCGCCATTTGCAATGTTATTAGTTCCAGAGACACTCATCAATGTCAAATGTGGAACCTCAAGTTGATCCATAATAATTCAGTATCATTTGTATCGTTCATATCCAGTTTTAATCATAGATTAACTATAGAGATCAGTGTCTCAAGTCAAGGAAAATAGGTACCTACCTACACAAGTTAATGTAGGTACCTATAATCTATGGTTTCCTGCTACCCACAGAGTAAACTCTTTAAAATTGCTATACCTCGAACTACTCTTAAGGGACCCGTAAACGGTCAAACATGTTTGTCAAACATGTAAACACGTGTTTGTCAAACAAACTATGTGTTTGGCAAATGAAAACGGATGGAGTTTGATCGTGTGCGCTGGTGTTTGATGACCTTGTTCTAACAAAACCGTAACAAAAACGTAATAATAAAACGACATATTAATTTTACGTGTTTGACAAACATGTTTGATCGTTTACGGGCCCCATTATACATCTGTGGTTAGGAGTAATAGTGTTTTATCAATCTATGTCAACTCAACAGTCAAGTTTCAACGTCAGCTAGGGATGCCGATTCTTTCCGAAAAAGATTTTAAAATCGATTCGAATCGTAACTTGATGAATCGATTCATAAAAAAATCGAGGTCTAAAAGATCGATTTTTTTTCAAGTTGCATTTACAATGTAAATATAAATCCATTTTATGAAAAACAAGATACCAAAATAAACGATCACTTAGTAGTAAAATCAGGGATTTTTTTAGGCCAGGGAATTCGATAATCACAATTATTTTCATAACCATATCAAAGTTTCAGGTAAAAAAGAAGACATAATTTTACTTTCCAAATGTTACATTAGGTAATAATTTTAACAAAAAAAAAAACTGACTTCAAATTATTATTTAAAGTCAAGACAAAGTCAAATATTTTATTCAAAGTAGGTAGGTAATTACACTTTTTGAAATTTCGTTAATCACAGTTTAATAATTATTACGAATTACGATTTCACGACAGTCAGTTGAGTCAGTCTATAGAGAAAAATAAGTCAGTCAATCAAGGCCATGACCAAGGCATAAACCACAGATTAGTAATATGTAGCAATCAATGACGCAATATCAATAAACAGATAGTACAGATACAAAAAGTCAAAGACTACAAACGTAACTTTTTTTTATTTATTAAAGAGAGGCGAAGTCAGAAACTAGGCACACAGCCATCTCGTGAATAGAAAAAATCGAATTTCGATTCTCTAGGGTGAAGTATCGATTCACTGAATCGATTCAGAGTTGCATATCGATTTAAAAAATCGATTTATTTGGCCCGAAAAATCGATTCTTCGATTAATCGATCTCGAATCGCCATCCCTACTCTTTGCTTTTTAAAATGGCGTCATGGCGTCTTCGGTTCTAGAAAATACCCCTATAAACGCCCTATAACAATTTATTTCTTGCATGTCTTCAGACGTTATGCGTCGAGTCATATAAGTCACTGAGTATGTAATCACGTTTATGTGTTTTAAAGTGCAGTGTTGTGTATTTGAGGTATTGATTCTTTTTGTTTCATGCAGACCTGACTCGTATGTTTTTGTTCGGTCGAACTTTTGATGGTTGAACCATGAGTTTTATATCTGCAAGTTCTGTACGGAACTCGACTGTTTCTTCAGCGCGTACCTAGCTAACTTTTACTGCAAACATGCTTTAACTCATGAATTTATTACTGTCAAATCTAGAAGTTGATGAAATAGTCTCATACCATTTCCTACTTTTCATGTGGATCTGCTCCACCCACATGGGCGTTGTATTCTTTTACTTTTCCATATGTTATACTTCTTTATGTATACTTCTTTTCAATTTTATTGTATCTTTCAATTGTAGCTCTTCTCAGCAGAATCAGCGTTTCGAATCGGTGGTAGATTCTCGACTTGTCATAATAGCCACAAGTTGGCCTACATGAAATAAAAAATAATTTTGTTACCTGACATTTTAACCTCATCATACATAACTGGTCATATATTCTTCAAAGGATCCTCTCTCCACGGACCTTGCCATCAATTGTTGCAATATTTCCCTAGTCGGTTTCTTTGCACTTGATATGAGATAATTGTCAATAGGATAAATAATGATAGACTTAGCATAGTTACATTATTTGTGTATTGGATGGAAGCGGCCCTTTAAAGTCTAAGTTAAGTCTTTCGAAAGGTGCAGTTGCCTTTATGAGATGCCCTTGGTGCTTAACATGACGTGGTTTAATTTCAGCACAGATTGGGCATGCATTTTTTACAACAGTCATTGGACATAAAATAAGTGAAATAACATTAACCAGTGTGATGTAAACAATCCGTCTGCAGAATATGTGTGGTTTTGTCCTGGATTTGAAAGATCAATAAGTGTACGTTCAACACTGTTATAAACAATTTGGGAAGGTTTATAACAGTGTTGGTAAGGAACTGAAAATTACCTTGTGAAAATTACCTGTGACTTTTATGGGTTGACAAGCAGACTGTACGATTTTGACCAGCAGGGCTATCGGCTAAAAATATATCAATCCTTAAAGGACAGCATCAATGTCAAAATATGGTTTTTAGCCAATGGGATTGGCCAAAAGCCATATTTTGACATTGATGCTGTCCTTTAAGGATTGATATATTTTTAGCCGATAGCCCGGCAGGTCTTTATGTGTGCAGCATCTACTGAGAAGACAAGTTCATTCTTCTTATAATTCAGTTTTAACATTTTCATAAAACAACAGGCTTATGTGCTGTCGTAAGCACTGATACTTCTTTGGTATCAAACCACTTTATCGCCATTATCGGTTCAGCCGTTACAGCAGCAAATTGATGTTTTTGCAACTTTAAGGCTTTCGGCTGCTTATTTTTGATAATCTCTGGAAGATCTTTTCATGAAAACTGGAACTTCTATTATCACAGTTATGTCTTTTTAAAGTTTTAATCAGTTCTTACAATTTGAGTCTTTTGACCTAAAATCATAATCTACTTAACTAAACTTCTACAAGAAATGGAAAAAAATACAATATAAGTTATGCAAGAAACTCAACAATAAATTCTGTCCCAAACGACAAGTTAACTAAAAAAAAAATATTTAAAATACAAAACAAAACTTATTATTTTTCCAAAATACCAATATCATTATCAAAATAATATTCTCGATTTTTTTCTTTTTTGAGCAATGGTGTTGGAATAATACTAATTATTTTCTCAAAATTAATATATGACACATCCTTTGGTTTCAGTTTGAATTTTTCTCATATTGTTACACACAGATCTCAAAAAGGTTTCTAAAATTTCCCAACCATCGTCATCGATACATGTCTGGCAGGTAGCAACATATCTGAAGCAAATATTTGGGTTCAAAGATTTTGATACACTGTTTTTTCTTCAAGCACCTCGTCTTCTGGGATTACCTTTACTTTGATAGCAGAGTTTTTGAACAAGTCGAATTCTGAGGCTGTTCTAATGTCATTACCCATCAACACATGTCTGTCAGCTGTTCTTTTTAGGTATCCTCCTACACCATCCATAGGACCCTTACCATGCCCAGGCTCGTAAAAAGTCCAAGTAGATTTGTTCACTCGTTGAAAATCATTAATCATCAGTGTTTGTATCCAAAGAGTTACACTTGTACGGTTCCAGTATTGCAATGTTGGTCCATCAGAGTAAATATGAAGTGTGCCGGAATTGTTTGTTTTCAAAAATTGTTGTTAATATTGGTTTCATATGAGCCCATAATACGGCATGTGCTTGGCGATTTATAATAAATTATCACTTACTGTAGCAAAAGAGTTTGATATCAAATCACCGGCAGTCTGTATTTACCGATTAAATTATAACGAATGTTTGTAAAACTAAATTCACATTAGACGCAATAAAAAATAAAAAAATAAAAAAAAAAACTAACAAAAATAATATTAAATGATCGTACATTTTATTTATATGAATAAGTAATTACAGTAAGTATAAAGTTTGCGTTCATTCAAACATGGGAAAAAACTTGTCGTTGTCGAAGTTCTGCTCTTGTCAGTGGCAGCTGTTGTTTCTGGCGACAGAGTCTTTGTCAGCAAGTCGGTATTATGCATTCGTTTTGACAGTCATCACTTAAAATGTAGACAACACTTAAAATGTTTTTAGCTTTAATATAATTAAAACACCTCTCAAATTGATATAGTTATATAGGTAGTTCATTTTGTATATATTAATTGTATTATTATAATTATAATATTTTGTGAGTACCGATGGGGCTGACATGAAGGTCACCTTCAAAAGTCCCTTATTAAAAATGAGAATAAAAAAATATATAATTAAAACACTGTATGTTTCCATAAAATATATAAATAAATAAAAAAAAAAAAACAATATAAAATGACTGAAAAAAATAAAATTGGTTCTGGCAAACAAGTCCATGCCTGCAATTTAGTCCTCTTGCTGGCGTTTTTGCCTTTTTTATTCTTTTGTAGCTTGTCACACCGGTGTCTTTCATTCGCCATAACTTATTTTTATCAACTATCTTTCCAGTAACAATTTTTGTTAGTTTTTTTATTTTACGATTTTCATCTCTGAAAAATTATCTTGTATTTGTTATTTTTGTACTTCACCGAAAACTGCTTTTTTGACTAGATCTTTTCTTAAGTCTGGAGTATCTGCCATTTTTTGTATTTGGTGTATTTTAGGCTTTGGATTTAGACTCTTTTTAATAAATTGTGATTTAGGGAATTTTCGGACTTATTTTAAAAAAAGTCTTCTAAATTGCTCAATAAACATGAATTTTTGTCTTTTTCGCAATTTGCACCCACAGCGTGTGATGAAGTCATGTTATTTACGACTAGCGTCTTGTATGCAGACTGGAATTGTACTGAATTGGGCATAATATTATGGCAGCCTTGAGCTCTAATAGCGTCAAAAATGTTTTCGATGGGATCTTGATTGAAATGGCGCAATAAAATTGAATTCAAGCCTTGTTTGTTTAGGTCATATAAAATTATCCTTCCTATAGTATAAAACCTTCTATACTCTATAGTTTTATAATACTACGACTACCGTAGGTTTAGGTTTCCATTGTTTGCTATAAATTTCATTGTCTTTAAGATAGGAATACTTTCCTACCACAGTGGTGAACTTGGTGTCACAGTACTTCTATATATTTTGCCCCCTTCTATTTTACTGAGCTGCCATTGACAGAATCGAACAAATTGTTAAAAAATATAAGCAAATCTGCAGTTTCTTCGCTTTCCGCCTAAAAATTTAATGTGTATAATTCAAATCTTTGCTATTTCACTAAAGAAAGCAATAACAACAAATGAGTAAGTGCATCATAAAAATAATTTATCTGTTAATGGTTACACTGTATTACTTTTGTAGAAAATCAATATTATATGTAACAACCAGGAATTTTCATTTGAATTCTGGAAAACGGCGGCAGCGTTGCTATTCCGCATAGGTGCATGTATTCCAATAGGGTGCATTATTTATCACCATCACCGATCTCGGTGGGAGATTCGGCAAAAGTTGTGTGCGTATCCAATTTTCATAATTATTATAATTCATGTTATCATGGTAATCCGGTTTTCGTACCTTCTTTAAACATCAAAAGGCCGTTGGGCCGTTGGGTGGAATGCTAACTCATTATGCGTCTCCATATTTCTGCGTACATCATTTAGAATTTGAGCTGCATCTTCTCTGTCCCTTATTCTTAAATGGAATTTATTTATAAGGGCAGCAGACACGTAAAACTGCTTCCAAACTTTAACTTGCAAGGCGGTTTCGATTTTTTGTTTTATTATTATTTAGTATTGAAAAGGTTTGTTCACATATATAGGTAGAACCAAATAAGCAGGCACATTTCAGAGCGTTTATGCGCAACTCTACGTATTTTTATCAAAAAGTTCAGCAAGTCTCCTTCGTTGAATTTGTTGCGTAAATCTTGGTCGTTTTGAATGTCGATAATTTCTAATTGCATTGACTCTGGCGCATTTTCAACTGAAATCGTGAAAGGATTGCTAAATATGTCCAACAGAGGTTTCACTTTTTTAAACTCCGAAAATCTGTCTTGAAAAGATTGAATCAAAATATCTAGCTTTTCTACATAACTGAAATTAATCGCAGTTTTGTTGAATTTTTCAGTCATTTCCTTATAATTCGGAAAATGATTGTAATTTCCAGAATTCAATTGCGATCTGAAAAGTGTCAGCTTTCCGCCAGAAATATTCCAATTTCTTCTATTAAATTTCGAAATCGTTCCAGTGTCAATCCACGACTTAGCCACCTTACTTCTGTATAATTCAGTAAATCTCCATATTCGCTTTCGATGTCATCAAGGAATTGTTTGAATTGCCTGTGATTGAGTCCTCGTGGTTTTATGTTACAGTCGAAACTACCACTTTCATGACATTTTGAAATTCAATTTTTTTTAGAACAGAGGGCTTGGTGTATAATGCAGTGAAATTGCATGAGATCTTCAGCGTTTATGTTTTTTTCTTTTTCAGCAAAGTAACTAGCCCAGAATTGACACCAATCATCGAAGGAGCACCGTCAGTCGCAACTACCGATAATTTTGATAAGTCCAAATTAGTTTTTGAACACTCATCCAAAAGTACATTGAGTATATCAACTCCTCTCGCCCCTTCTCCAAACTGTAAAATAGAAACCACCCCAAAGTAATCTGCCTTAACTTGATTCGTCAATTAAGATTCCCGCCAAAATGTCTCGGCCAATTATCGATAGCGTCATTTTACTATGGTCACGCCTTGCTTTTTTTGTTTATTTTCTATGCACTTCGCCTCGGTTTGGACCATGTCAATTCACACATCTGGTTCCAATATTTTCGTGAAGGCAAAATGCTTCACGAAATAAACAACTAAATTTATGATCTGGTTCTAAATGGTTCCTTTTAAACGCCTGCACTTCTAACGCAATTCTAAGACCCTTTTTTGTTCTAATCTTAATGCGTTTCCAAAAATCCCTATGCTTTGTCTAAAAATAAACTGTCTGCACTTTGAAATATTTATGAGCGACCAAGTGTTTACCTAGAAATTCTCTTTATTTTAAAACTGCGTTTCGAATTTATTTTAAAACCATGTGAGAGAAATGGGAAAAAAAAATATGAGCCATGTCTGGCCATCTCACACTCCCCCAAATAGATTTTTAATACACCTAGTATTTCTTATACCTAACTCTCAACTAGTTGTTTGAAAATCTATTTCTCACCCAACATTAACTGCTATCTATGTTGATGCCGATAGGTCTCGCTAATCTCTATTGTTCGCGCTAATCCTTAGTGGAATTCATTCCTTTACGAGTTTGCATAATAGCGGAACAAATGAATCGCATTGTAATTCCCTCTTACCTCGGTAGTACGAACGTCAACCAAGGTGTATACGTTATTATATGGAATTGCCCCTATCACGTAAGGTCCCTCATAAAGTCGCATGAATTTCTTTGTTAATTTTTTATCAGCGTCCGACCTCGCAAAAGTCCTCAGCTTCACCAAGTCGCCTATCTCAAACTGTATTAACTTATGATTCCTATTATAATAGAGCTCTCTATTCTCCGCCGCCTTAGTTATGTTCCGACGCGCCTGTCGTCTAATCTGCTCTAACGGTTCTCCTTGTACATCGGTTCCTTTCGTTATGTTTTTGTCAAAATCAGTTGATAGTATGGTCCGCTTTCCCCAAACTAGCTCATTCGGTGCATAACCTGTTGTAGTATGTACTACCTGATTGTAACAGTCCTCTATGTCCGGCAATAAATCTGCCCAAGATTATGAGATTTTTCGCAATATGTTCTGAATAGTCTACCTAATTCCTTGTTAACCCTCTCTGTCGAATTTGGTCGCGGATTCCTAACAGATGGGTGCGTCAATTCGATACCTAATTAACGTACACCTAACTCGAAAACCTTCGATGTAAAATTCGCGCCTCTGTCTGAGCATAAAGTCTTAATCTCAACTTGTTTGTGAAACTTCTTCACACATGTGAGTGTAGCCTTTCCGCTCGCCAGACGTAATGGATATAACCTGATCAGTTTACTATAAGAGTCCTGCATTACAAATATGTATTTGAATCCGAAACGTCCCGCCGGTAAAGGTCCATAAATATCGCAAAAGACCCGTTCTCCTATGTCTGTCGCTATCACATATTTCCCCACGTCTCATATTCCTTTGTTCTATTGCATACAAAGTCTCGAGGGCTATATCTGGATGCATTTTAATTTCTTACAATAATGAACGCCTAAACCCAAACGTTAAAGAAACACTTTATCTGTGAGTCTACTTATCTCAAAATTTAATTACTTGAATCTTTGTACATTACCAGAAATATTCAGGCCTCGTTGCGCACACACACTTGCTTAATTAGACTTTAATTCTAAACTTTTACACTGATTCTAATTTTTATGTGTAGTTCTATAAAAATAGGTTAAAATTTACACAATCTTAGGATTAATTTACTGGAGATGGAATCGACCGCGCTCGCTGTATTCTCGACCCCGAATGCCAGTCCCGAGTCCATCGCCCCTTCTCCAAACTGTAAAATAGAAACCACCCCAAAGTAATCTGCCTTAACTTGATTCGTCAATTAAGATTCCCGCCAAAATGTCTCGGCCAATTATCGATAGCGTCATTTTACTATGGTCACGCCTTGCTTTTTTTTGTTTATTTTCTATGCACTTCGCCTCGGTTTGGACCATGTCAATTCACACATCTGGTTCCAATATTTTCGTGAAGGCAAAATGCTTCACGAAATAAACAACTAAATTTATGATCTGGTTCTAAATGGTTCCTTTTAAACGCCTGCACTTCTAACGCAATTCTAAGACCCTTTTTTGTTCTAATCTTAATGCGTTTCCAAAAATCCTTATGCTTTGTCTAAAAATAAACTGTCTGCACTTTGAAATATTTATGAGCGACCAAGTGTTTACCTAGAAATTCTCTTTATTTTAAAACTGCGTTTCGAATTTATTTTAAAACCATGTGAGAGAAATGGGGGAAAAAAAATATGAGCCATGTCTGGCCATCTCATAAAACACTAAATCAATTTATGTAGACAGAACCTTTGAGAACATTCCATTATTGAATACCCTAGGAGAAATATTAGGGTTGTTCAATAAAAGATGATAATTATGACTTCATAGATTTATTTTCCATTTTATTAAATCTACTCAAAAGAAACTGTTTGATTATTTAGATTGATTCCAAATGGGGTCATTTGAGAATCAATCGGGTATTCCATTCCTAACCGCCATTCTAAGACAAGGGAAAACGGAAATACCCAAATGAAAAACCCTTGTGGCATCTAACCTAAGACATCTTAGACTAAAATATACACACATGCTGCAAAAGGTGTTAAATGCCTAAATGAATATGTACACTTTCTCCTAATGTTATTGGGGAGACAAGACATTCTATAGTCTTAGCAGAAATTACGACACATATTTACATTATGTCAAAGTAGGTTCACAGATAAATAAGTTATATTTTATCTCATTTTCACAACTTCCTGACTATATTTTATACAAATGTTCCTTTCCCAAAGCAAGAGGTATGTATGTCTGCTTATTAAGCCTCACTCCCTCAGATTAAACACATTAATCTGACTAATATAAAGAGCAGAAATAAAATAATTGTCAGATATATGATATATATCATAAAAGAGATCCCCTCATCTCGAGATATTTCCCCACGTCTCATATTCCTTTGTTCTATTGCATACAAAGTCTCGAGGGCTATATCTGGATGCATTTTAATTTCTTACAATAATGAACGCCTAAACCCAAACGTTAAAGAAACACTTTATCTGTGAGTCTACTTATCTCAAAATTTAATTACCAATCGGGAATTCGGGACTATTGCTATCTCGCTTGCTCTAACAATATAACCCCTGGATAAGCCGCCACCGCGCTGCCGTCGCGTCGTCGCGCGCCGCCGGCCGCGGCGCTTCCTCAAGAAAACGAATTTAACCGAGATCAGCACGAACATTACAGACTGCTGTTACCGACGCATGCACGGCGCACCGATAAGCGCACTTAAGAGCGCGCGCGCGAGATTCAAATTACTTTTCGAACATATTTTTTTTGGTTTTATTCTGGAATAGAATTCAATATTTTTCGAATGTACGAGAGTATTATTTTTGCTGTCGGCGGGCCACCAGTATTCGACCGGCGGGCCGCGGTCTGTGCATCTCTGAAGTATAGGAACCATCACCTCAATGTGCTCTCCATAGTAGGACCGTGTTTGTTTTAACTGATAGGTCCCACAAACTATGAGTATTAACTCATTTAATTCCAGCTTGGGAAAAGGTACATTCTTTATGTTAACATTGATATTTAAAAATTGTGTTTGCCTTCTATTTAAATTATTTCTCAAAACAAAATCAGCTAAGTCATTGTTGGTGTACAGCTATTATATATTATTTCTAGGATTTGGCTTGCATCATCCCTATCCCTTATCCTTTGGTGAAACTTATTTATCAATGCTGCAGCAACCTTAAAATCTGTCATGGCATGTCTTGATGCATCATTGAAAAATTCATGTCGGATGCTTAAAGGATTGTTTGAAAATGCCATTTACTGCTTCAACAATCCATCGGCATTTAGTAACTGTTCTCGACTTGTTAGTTGCTAGTGTTGATCATTGGTTTCACCTTCTTGTAAGGATGCAGGGGTATGTACAGAATAATTGTTCTGGTCCAACAATGGCAAGCTGTCTCTAAAACCCCTATCCAGTAAGAAAATATCTCCAGATTGAAAATATTGCTATATTCATTTGATATTATATTAACATCATGTAGTCGCTGGATTTATATCTACAATGTACCCATCGCAGCATATTATTAAAAAAGGTTTCATTAAGTTCCTATACTTATGTAAGGAGTAAGTATCTTTTTGATACATATATATCTTTTGTACGTAAAGATTGGTACCATCCATAATAACACTCGGTTTCCTATCTTCGGCAAAAAAGAGTCCATTAGATATCAACAAATTCTTTGCTGCAATTTCAGCCCTAGTAATATAATATCTATCCCCAAGTTTCTTGTTACAAAATGTTGCTTGAGTGCATTACGTGCTTTATTAATGTATCTCATCAATGTTGTTCGAGGTATATTAAATAATGTGGAAATTCTTTCATTGCTGTCACCTGTTCTTAATTTAACGAAATACTCGTTTGCAGCAAAAGCTATCGTTCCCTTCTGCATGTTCCTCAAGCTAGGCACATCAGTAATAAGTTGCCTAAATTGAGTTTTTGTTAAGCCTACCCAAAAATTTATAAAATCTTCAGACATATGTTCTATATTTGAAAAGTCTAAAGTAGTGGCCCTTTCATTTACAAATGATGCAAAATCTTCGTTGGCCAAGGCTGTTATCGTCTAATACGGTCAGGTTTTATACCGTGGATGCTTCCAAATGCTTTTTTATACACAATGTACTGTCCTAGAGAAGTGGAAACATGATAGTTGTAACATACTCCATGAGGCTTTGACTTTGAGCCTTCTGCAGTATTTCTTGGCCTGTGACCCAACACGTTGACTGTCCATGCATTATATGTAATGCATTTTGGATTTGGCTGTGATGTGGCCAATGTCTACTTGATGACGTTTCTTGGACTGGACGTGTGAGCTACGCTACAGCTTTGATTTTCTACGGACGTTTGAACAACAAAACGGAAAATAAAACACAAATGTTCCATCGTAATTTTTTAATCTATATTTTTTACGTCTAATGGCATTACAGAAATCTAGTGAGCTTCATTGAAACACTTCAAATAAAACGCTTTTTTGTAAAGAAGACATTCATTGTGACCTGCGTAGCCTTTTTTTTTGCTTCATTTGTTGTGGAGCCCGTTTCTTATAGTTCTTTGTAGTAAAGAGTGAAAAAAACTCGTAAAATAGGTTCCACATTCTGAAATTCACATAAAACCTCATTTGTTCATGTGTTTCGTTAGAATCTCGAGTTCCATCTTCTAGATTTGCAGTCTCAACGATTAAAGATTTATAGAGTACCAGTTCCTCATATTCAGACCAATTTTCGCTGTAATTAATAAATGTTTTACATGTCTTATTTTATTTGTGTTTACGAGCCCAGACGAACTAACTTCTTCAACAGTCAGCGAATGAAAGTTTTTATTTTTTTTGTTATTCCTCAATAAATTCCGTCACTAACAACAAATCTCTCTTCAACACAATATTGTGATTTTTTTATTCTTTTTGGTCACAGCCTTTTAATATTAGTCTCCACGCCTCTTCACCCTGCATTAACATATTTTCTGTTTATGCGCGTAATGAAAAACCGTTTCGATTTCATAAATGCAAAGTGCCACGATGTCGTTGGTTTGATAATGGAAGTGTAAGCTGACTTTCAGTCATAAACTGGAATAGATGGTTCACGCATTTGCTTCTAATACAGCTACGTAAACTTAGGGTAAAACTTGGTTAGTCCGTGATATTAAGGTATTTGTTCAATAATTTTGTATTTTTTATTTTATTAAATTTCTTCCATTTTAAAGTTAAGACAAGTAAACAGGCAATCAAAATAGAATAAGTCAATATAACAATTATAAATAAGTTTTGACTGTGATCGAAATTAGACTTATGATTTTAGTAAGTCCGTGTCATATTAATCCGAGATATTGCTTTAGCTACTTCGTGATACTAAAGTAACATCATGATATCCACTTTAGATAGCTAAAAATATTCAAAATAATAATAAATTATGAAGTAATATTATTTAATCAGACGTCTCACAATTAGAGCATACATACAGTGTATGGTACCATATTTTGCAAAAAGAACATTGTATCCACTCCTTTCCATTTTTAGCTATTACGTCGTCCTGAAAATGAACATTGCAAAAACCACACACATTAACATCTCTTCTGTTTTCTGTATGTATTTTTGCTTTAAAACTCTTTTGGTCTTAGCTTTGTTTGCCTCTTTAGTTTTTGGTAACTTCAAAATATCATTTAGATTACTCGGCCCTGCTCTGGGCTCCGTAATTGCAGATTCATCATCATCTTGCTATAATCCGTCAACAGATGATGGTTTCTGCCGGTTTGGTTGCTGTCTATCAAAATACAAACAAAATATTTTTTGTTGCTTATGGCTTTGAATTTTTCCTCTTAAAAGCCATGTATTTGAGTTTTCAAGTATTTGGAGATCATTTGTCAATTCTTCGTCTACCTCCCTGCATACCTCTATCGTATAGGAACTGTCCTGTCGCACATGGTCCCCGTAGTATGACCAGGCCTGTTTCAATTGGTATATTCCCTACGGTATCAATATCTTATCACTATGTTCCATGCGTGGAAAATCGTTTAAATTGTCTCTTTCGACAATAATATCAACAAACTGTGTCCTTCTCCTATTCAAACCATGCCGGTCCACAAAATCTGCCAGACTATTTTCAGAGAACATTTTCTCTTGTATTATAGATACAATTTCTCGGGCATCCTCTCTGTCTACCAAAACAGGGTGAAATCTATAAGAGCTGTTGCGACCTAAAAATCGTTCATTAAATGTCTTGACGCTTTGTTAAAAAATCTTGTCGCAGCAACTTGTAATCTCTTTTAAATCTACCGTTGACCACTTCTACAACCCAGCGAAATAATCCGGTAGACATTTGAGATTCACCCTGTTGCAGTGACAGATAGTGGCAGTGCACCGAGTACCGTAGGCTTTCCAATAAAGGTATAGCATCTCTGAACCCCCTGTTTAAAATTAAAACATCACCTCTGAAATATTGAGGCAAAGGTTCAATGGATCACTAAACTCTTCTCTTAAAATATCTGCATCAGATTTGGTGGCAGGGGTCCGGTACTTCGATTATATGGCCATCACTACATACTATGAGGAATGGTTTGACAAGGTTCCTATATTTATGCAGCGAATGTCTTTTTTTGGTACAGGTAATTGCTACTTCTTTGATTGTATACGTAGGTCCCATCCATTACTGCAATTGCTTTTCTGTCCTTTATTCTACTCCCCGGGTTTCCAAAGAGGGAATCAGGAATATATAAGGGCCATCGCCAGTCGCGAAGCTAGCTGTCTGCCCTCGCCCACGGTCTCAGACTCAGTCGCGATGCAAATGCGATACTGTCGCGCTTCTGTTTCGATGCAAACGCGATTCAGTAACAGCACAAAAATACCTGCGATCACTTGTTGTCGACTACGGAAATCGCGTGATATCTGTGACCGCGCGGGTGGCAGCATTGGACTAGTGGCGCGCTCAGCGCGCGGTTGCACGTGAAACGGGTGGTACTACTGCTGCAAAAATGGCGGCTGCGCGGCATCGGTTTCCCGCCCTTTTACCCCGCGCGAAGTTGTTGTTATGTGGTGTGAGAGATGAGCGGGCAGTCGTAATTGAGTATTCGTGTGAAACGGAGCAAGGGAGATTTACTAATGATCCATAAGTGTATCTTGGTATCGTATTATAGTTCCTTTAAGGCCCAAGACACGGAGCTACCCGCGAAACTCAAATTTAATTTGGTTTTTCGCCATTTATAAACGAATACGACAAAGTAGGCTTATGGTATTCAAATTGCGATAATGGCAGTATCATCTTCACAGGTTTATATACTAATCTTTACGTAAAAGTATCCAGTTTAAGAAATTAATCAAAATAATGACTAATTTGTGAGTAGCTCACGTCAAACTCATTATTTTGACTAATTTCTTAAACTGGATACTTTCACGTTAAGATTAGTATATAAACCTGTGAAGATGATACTGCCATTATCGCAATTTGAATACCATAAGCCTACTTCGTCGTATTAGTTTTCAAATTGCGAAAAACCAATTTAAATTTGAATTTCGCGGGCAGACCCGTCTCTTGGGCCTTAAGCATTTATGTTAAGTCTTCATAAACTTGTGCATTTAGGAGTTCTTTCCAACCCGGTTCTGTATTTGTGTTTTACTAGTTATCACAGTTCCGTCCTGTTTATTGCAATATAATAATGATAATCATAGTCACTGATTTGCTGATTACCTGTATTCTATAAATGTGTAATAGTATAGTCTCTGTAGATATAATATGACATGTGTTACTAGGTGTTGTAAATAATAAATGTATATGTTGTAGATGGTCTTTTTATATACTACAGTTGCAAGATGGTCTCCGTTGAGGCAACATTAGTCATCACGTTGTCTTTGGTGCTGCTTTTACGTAAGCAGCCAAGTGTAGTCAACGAAAACAGCGTCAATATTGGATGCACACATTTAATAAAGAGAGATTACTTTGTGGCCATCATGTAACAACGTTTAAAATACTAAAATCCTATGATCTCAAATTCAGTAGTTGTTATAGAATGTCATATTCGACGTTTTTTGAATTGCTTTTCATTGTAAAACCAGAGTTGACACGCAAAAATGCAGTGATGAGACAATGTATATCAGCTGAAAAACGACTAACAATAACTTTATATGTTAATTATCTTTTAATAGTTTTTGCACATTTTTAATCACAACTTCAATTCAATATAAATCATAAACAGGTTTTAATTTCTTACTTTTTACTTTAAGGCGAATATAGATTTGTGATAATAGAATCTTGTGTAGAATCATCATTATTGTAATTATAGGGTAAAAGCTGGATAGTTGCCACACTTTTTAAAAAAGCTCTTTTATTAAAAATGTGTACCAATAATTTTTTTATTCAAAGTGTATTCTTAAACATAGTTTATTAATCTTCTAACATAGCCTATTTTTTCAAATATAAATATTATTAGTTTTGAGTAAATCCTGTTTTATGAGACCTCTAAAAAAGGGGATAGTTGCCTACTATGGCGGATAGTAGCCTAACGTTAAAAATGGTTCGGGGGATACTTGCCTAATGTGAGGATAGTTGCCTATTTGTTTTTTTTTTTTGAAATAGAAATGAACTTATATTAATTTAAGTAATCAGTTTTTATTATTGAAGGGTGCTCCCTCACCGGGAGCATTCACGTGTACTGTAACATTATAGATTCGTCTTTGAGCATTACATTACATTAATACCTCCCTGACTGACGAGCATTCGCGTGTAATGTAATATATAGATTCGTCTTTGAGCATTACATTACAATTCTACCTCCCTGACTGACGAGTATTTGCGTGTAATGTAATATTGATTCGACTTTGAGCATTTTCAGCATTTCATAGCAAGATGTCAGACGAAGCGGTCGTTGTGCTGAGTGCGGCAATATTAATTCGACATTGTTATTTACGTAAAAAAAAAACACAGAAGAAACGATATTGGTGTCATGAATTATATCAAAACCGGCAAAATACAGGCGGTTTGGATATTTTAGAAAGAATCAACCGACCCATAAGTAAACTTAAAATGTTTTTAAGAATCTCTTCTTCGGATTTTGAACACTTAATAAATCTCATTGGACCATATGTTAAAAAAGAAGATACTAATTATAGACAAGCAATAACAGTGCAAGAAAGATTAGCTGTTACATTACGATTTTACGCATCTGGTGATTCTTATTCAAGTTTGCAGGTTACTTTTAGAATGTCCAATCAGATTATAAGTTGTATTATCAAAGAAGTGAGTGAAGCTATAATTGGATGTTTAAAAGAAAATATACTGGTGAGTTTATTAATCTAGTTTATTAATCAATCAGATCTCCAAATTCACGCATAAACCCCTCACTTTCTTGGCTATTAATGCTGGCTTCAGGCGAAGAAAGTTGGGCGTCTGCAGTGGATGGAACTGCTGCTGGTGAGGGTGTACTTTGGAGGCCTGATGGTCCAGCATGGTTTGATTCATTACGCGAAAGTTGAGAATTAGGAGTCCAATATCCATGTTGCTGGTACATGTACTCATATTCACCGCGATCGGCACTAAACAAGATATTGGAAATGTGGTGCTGTACACAGGCCCTAGTATTATGAGAGTAGGTCTTGAGTTTTTCAGTAATAAATTTCCCAAAAGTAGTGCATTCATCCGATTTAGCAGAAGTAAAGTCTTGCAAAATTTGGAAAGTCGAGTGCATTATATCATCACTTCCATCCACCTTCGCTTTTTTCCGTTGTGGTGCATCAGGATTTTCAGGTGGCTTGTCGCGAGTCTCCTGCAAGTCTTGTGTCCCAGGTTCACAAGGAATCTAAAACAAGGTTTTTTTTTCAGTTACCTACCAGATGGTTGGCTAAATTTGGCTGAAAACTTCAATAACTAGTGGAATTTCCCTCATTGTGTCGGCGCTATAGATGGCAAACATGTAGTCCTGCAAGCCCCATACAGAAGTGGAAGCGATTACTATAATTTTAAAGGTTTTTTTAGTATAGTTCTATTTGCGGCTGTGGATTCAAATTACAATTTAATATATATAAACTGTGGCTGTCAAGGGAGAATCTCTGATGGAGGAGTATTTAATAATTGTAATTTGTATACTAAAATGCAGAATAAATCTTTGAATCTACCACAGCCAAGAGCATTGCCGATGCGGAACAAAGAAATTCCTTATTATTTTATTGGGGATGAAGCTTTCGCATTATCAGAAAATATAATGAAAGTGTATTCAGGACATCATCGTAAAGGAACAAAGGAGAGAATTTATAATTACAGACTTTGTAGAGCACGGAGAGTAGTCGAAAATGTGTTTGGCATTATGTCAGCAGTTTTCAGAGTGTTGCGGAAACCCATGTTATTGCAACCAGAAAATGCTACTTTAGTAGTTAATGCCATAGCACACCTACATAACTTCTTACGAAGAAATCGGCAAAGTAGGGATTTGTACACACCTCCGGGATCTTTCGACAGGGACAATTTAGGAGTAATCACACCAGGATCTTGGAGGGCTGATACCGAAGAAAATACTGGTTTAATGGATTTGGATGAACAACAAGAAGCAGCACAAATAGTTCCTCAAGAGATACGTGAAGAAATTAGTAATTATTGTTCGCAAGAAGGAGCAGTACCATGGCAAAACGAATATGCTTAATGTTTATTAATGTCCTGCTTTATTTAGCCTTGATAGGTTAAAAAATATTTAAAACTTGTGTAAACAGATATTAAATGTAATATACATAATATACTAACTGAATCTGTTGTCTTCCGTGGTTCATATCTGTCCAGTATAAATGATAAAGCTGCATATGCGAACCAGGTACTAGTATATACTTCTTCTGCACCTGAAATATAGATTATGTAATATGTACTGAATTGAAAAATATTCTGACAAAATATAGTATGGTGAAGGCACCTATAGTCCACTTGTTTAGGTATGCGGATGCCCAGTTTTGAAGTGTAATCAACATTGATCAAGATCATTTCTAATCAAGTTTGTTTACATTTTTTCTAAACAAATGGCCTATAGTGAAGGTATCATCAACAAACAAAACGTGCCCTAGGTACCCACGAGTCGTGTGGAATGTGACCTCTCCGCCACTCACACTCACCCCTTGCTTGTCACAGTTATTGTCATGACTAAAGTAGATGTAGGTACATAAATAAAATATGTTACCCACCTTTTCCGGTTCCTGAAGCACTTTTTTTCATTTTGCTCTTTTCTCTTCTAAGAGATGCTAAAAGGCTTGTGATTTTCTTTTGACATTCTTCTACGGTTATTCCAAATTGATCCGATAATTTCACCCAACCGTCTTGTTTTATTATTTTATTAAAGTGTTGAGGATGCTTAGGGTCCCATAATTCCCTGATTTCCCTATATTTTTCTATGAATAATAGAGTCTTCTCTTTGTCCCAAGCCATTACTTAAATTTAGAACTGTCCGTGACGCCAAAAAAATCTCTGAAGCGTCAGAAACACTTTATGACAACGTGCGTTCACTTCACTGTCACGTAGGCTACTGAGCGGGCGGGCGGGGGGCTAGGGGCAGTGAAGCCCCCCGCCCGCCCGCTGAAGCTGTGAAGCGCATTGATGTTACAAGTTGTATCAAGATAATACACATTGTATCATTACAAGGTGCGCATTGTAATGCTCGGTTCTCCTCCTTCACTGATGTATGCCCGTTTTGTATCATTACAAGGTGCGCATTGTAATGCTCGGTTCTCCTCCTTCACTGATGTAATGCTCAAATCTGTAACGTTACATTACACGCGAATGCTCCCGGTGAGGGAGCACCCGAATACAATCTTTTATTAAGTATTAATTAAAGTTAAATTATAACATAAAATTACAACAAAAATAGACTCAAAAATGGTAATTAGGTATCCAAAATAATATTGAAACATTATTATTTATTTTAAAGATAGAACAATAAACAAAATAAGAATTAACTTTGGCATTAGCATCTGTTAAGTAAGTATTCAGTCCTTATTACTTACTGAGATCCTTTATTAAGTACTAAGAGAAGTTAAATTATTACCTAATCAATACTTAAAAATACTAAGGTTTTTTTATCTTAAATATTAAAAATATGGTAATCAACTTTGGCCTTAGCATTGATTATCACCAGAAGCCAAGGTTTTCAACTTGCCACATCTCAGGCAATGGTTTTTGAATGTTGTACAAGTTTCATGCAACCACATTCGACACATGTCACATTTAATCCAATCTGATTTCGATTTAGTTAATTTATAATTTTCAAAACATTCTGCACAATAATTATCAACTGAAACTTCTTTATTGGTATTTTCTATTTTTGAATTAGCATTTTTTACTTTTAATATATTTTCAGTGTCTCTAATAGACGTTTTGTTTTTTTTTGCCTTTGATTGGTAGCCCTTTAGTTGCTTTTCCTTTAGATGTTTTTGAACTTGTAACATTTTCTTCATTTTCACTGTTAGAACTGTAGATACGAATTTTTCTTTTCTTTAAAGCCCGTCCTTTAGTTAGATCAATAAAATCTGTGCTATCTGATTCTGATTCACTGCTGGTAATATCTCTATATTGTTTTGATTTTTTATCTTTTTGTGGTCGCCCTCTTTTCTTCGTCATCCTTTCTTTGCTACCAACTGGTTTGGTTTTTGTTTCTTTCCTTTGCTTTTTCAGTTTTATTCTTCTTCTCGATTATTTTATCATTCGAGTTTAAAATTTCTGCTGATTGTTTAGCCCTTTTAGACATACTCAGCGGAATTTTTGGTATAGGAGATGATTGATGTAAAAATTTCGATGGTGTTTCTTTTTGTAGATCTTTGTTCTGTGACTCATTTAAAGATATCAGCGATGGTAATGATAGTTCAGTATTATCTAAAATGTAATTTTCAATTTCGCCATCTCCTAGGGCTAAACAATCATGAGAAAGAGCCAAAAGACTCGAGGACGGCCTAGGTGGCGTGTAATTTTGGTTCACGCTATTCTTCTCAGTTTCATTTACGATAGTTCCTGGATTATGTTTATCACAGTAGCTTGGGACTTGATCGTCTTGTAGAGTCACTTCGTTCTATCGACTTAGTACATTACCTCGGTCATATTCAGATTCCTGTATGCGCTCACGTAACGCTAGTTCTCCAGAAGCGCCTGGTACTTGATCATTTATAGTTTCAGACTCTTGTTCCTGCGTAAGCTCCTCCAATGCAATATCTGATATAGCAAATTCAGCATCAGACAGAGCATTTGGATTGACTGGATAGATTCCGCTGCCGCGAAAACCACTTATTGCATTGGCAGGTGTAGTTGCTCGAATCCACGCCCTTGCTATCAGTTGACCAGAATTGTACCGGTTCAGTTTTTTTTGTGGATTGGTGCGAATAAAATTGTTTGTCTCCGCATAATAGTATTTTTTAAACGGTCCGAATACAGATACGTCTAAAGGTTGTAAAGCAGAAGTAGTATGACTAGGTAAACAAAGCAGTATCACATCATTGTCACGAGAAGTTTCTAGCATATTGACAGCACTGGAATGTGATGAATGACCATCTAAAATTAGTAATACCTTTCTTGGAGGCTTGTGGGGTATAAAATGTTCAGTCAGCCACTTGTAAAAAAGTTCTGAGGAAATATATGCTGATTTCTTTTGCATATAAACTTCGGAACCAAGAGGAAGTCCTTCTTCAAATTCTGGCTTTTTATTTACCCCCTTGAAAATCAGAACAGGTGGGAGAAAATTGCCGATAGCGTTGCAACAAGCAATAACGGTAATTGTTTCACCTTTTTCACCGGAAGTAAGTGATTTCACTGCTCTAGTACCTTTCTTGGCTAATACCTTGCCAGGTTTATTGTTGAGTTGGACACCGCATTCATCCATATTGAAAATTCGCTCCGGCTTATCCAGTAAATCATTATCAGTTAAGACGGTTATGAGCAGATCAAAAAATTTGGCTATTTCGGCCCTGCTTAGACCCTTCGCTCTTTGAATTGATAAGCCCTCAGCTTGCCTCACAACTATTTCGGGATTTCTTTCAAGGAAACTTTTCAACCATTGCGGTCCAGCCATCTTAGTTTCATTATTAAAATTGTGCTTCAATCCTAGTTTTTCGGCAAACTGATAGGCTAATTGGCGAATTAAACTCTTTTCAGGAGGAAATCCTGCGTCTCCGAGCTTCAGTATATGGGATACTAGTCTTTTTTCATTTTCAAAGCCAAGGACCGGGTATTTTCCTAAAAATGTTAAAAATACAATTAGATAAGTAGGTAGGTATGTAAATAGATTATTTTATTTATAAGCTAAATATAGAATTTTAAATCCTTGACATACCTTGGGTTACCAGTAGCTGGTTTCTCTTTTCATACCGTCTTCTTAAGGTTCGAGAGGATATGCCATAAATCCGGGATATTTCGTTGATACTTTTTTGTTTTTTATTTAGTTCTTCGAACGCAAGTGCTAAACTATCTTCTGTCCAGTTGATGTGGCGCGGCACCACGCCTGACTTTCGTTTATACTTGCGAGGCATTTTGCTGTTGAATATTTATTTTATTTAATATAAACTTTAATGAAAACAAATAAAAAAAAAATCACCAAGAAAAAATAGTAAAACCAAATGAAAAAATAACTAAGAAAAAAATCTGTCTTTGCTCGTTAAAAATGTATAGTTACGGATAGTTGCCCTAGGGCAACTATCCGCAAAAGACAGATAGGCAACTATCCTTTTTGATACGGATACTTGCCCTTTTTATTTACGAAATAAATAAAAAATATTTAACAATAAAACGTAATAAACAGTGCAATTTGAACTCTAATGCATTCAAAGAAATATTTTTTTTTTACGAAAATCGCAATCAGTTATAAAAATATTTAATGGTGGCACCACACATGGCTATTTGTAGTTGTGATATGATGTTGGCGTAGTTGCCAAAATTATTGACATATGGGCAAATAGGCGATACAACCGTCCACACATGGAGCCAAATACAACAAAAAAATAAGATATTTGCCACCAGAAAGTAAATTAGCTGTACAAAATGGACGTTGCACTGGCAGCTGGATTTTATTATATGAATGCATGTTACTACTATATGTTATGCGTAAAAAAATACAAAGTGATCAAGAAACGACCAAGACCAAAGCGATGGTGGATGATGACTATGCATAAAAATCGAACCAAGTAAGTAACGACTTCTGCATGACGATTCTCAACTTATTAACGAAAATTCGACCTGTGTGTGAACCTAAATTTAATAAGTTACATTATTATTATTTTTTTTTTGCAGGGAATCTATGGAGACAATGTTTCAAGAAATGTTAGCTGAACCATCTTGCGAATTTGATAATTTTTGCCGAATGTCTTATGCAGATTTTAATTTTTTGTTACAAAAAGTCCATCCCATCATTTCTAAAAAGGATACAAAATGGAGAGAAGCTATACCTGCAAAAGTTAGATTAGCGATTACTTTGCGGTTCCTTGCAACAGGAGACAGTTATAGAAGCCTTCACTATACCTTCAAGATATCAAGTCAACTAATCTCAAGAATAATAATGGAAGTGTGTGCTGCTTTATATCAGGTTCTAAAGGGTCAAATCAAGGTAAACACCAAATATATTTTCATTAACTTTTATTCATAAAAATCAAATTATTTTGAATTAGGTATTAAACATTAGTTTGTTGAGTATAAATTTACCATTTATTATTTCCGTCTCATTATAATAAAATCTTTGAGTACTCCAGGTGTACCCTCAGAAACAGTATTCCTCGTTATAGTGTAAGGGCTTTGATAAGACAGTGATGTCGGTGATGTTATTGTATGATTTCCCTGAGGTGTTTGCGGTGGTGTATCAATAGTAGGATATTCAACATAATATGCAGGAGAAGGAGCATCCGGTGAAGATGGCGTATACGAAACCTTTGTTTTAGAACTTGGATGTTTGTCAGCACAATTAAGAGACGCCACATCTGTTGTAAATGCAAATGCTGGAGGAGATGCGATGTTGATTTGCGGTGGTGATGGTGTATACGGTAACATTGTTGCACGGGAATTCGGGTGGCTGGAGGCAGAATTTAGAGATGTCACATCAGTCGAAAATGCAACCGGTGGCGGAGATGTTACTTACCAATATAATTCTGACGCTCGTCGAAGTATCGCCGCGGAAGATTTTTACTCACACGGACAAAACACGTGCGCCTACGTCAACGGCTTACGCGGCACTGAGGCCTGCGCGGGGGGCGCTTTCAATTATAACCGAAAAGAAACAGTGTCAATACGTCTAACATAGAGCATTTGAAACTGAGGCATGTATCCGTCCGAGGCAACTATCCGGCTTTTACCCTATTCATTATCATTATGTTGCAATGAACGACCTGCAGTATTGACATTGGCACCAGCAGGCGTTGGCGCCGAGTGGTAGCTATTTATTAGTTGCGACACGCTGCTTTCATTGCTTGTACGAACAGGAGTTGTGTCGTAGCTTTGGTATCCAGACTCATATAGTGACTGGTGTATGCAGACTTTTGTGCCATATTGTTATTTCAGCTTTCGCATCGAGTTTATATTCTTCCTTTATGGAATTAAAATGTGGAAAAAGTGAAAGTAAAAAATGTTGATCTGGATGTTGAATGGTGGACGTGACTTTGTTCAATTTCTCAGACAGAATTTCGTATAATTTGTTTTGTACACCATCACTTGTTTTCAGCTTCTTTGATTTTGGAATAATAAATGATTCCAAACAGCCTTCCGAGTCGTTTTCCTCAGTAACTGTAGGTTGACTTGGCGGTCTGATTTCGGTCAAAGGTTATAAAAATAACAATAATTTATAGTAAACATATTGTTTTCTGGGTTTAGCCCCGGACCCACTGGGACAATTTTTTTCCTTTAGTCGTTCTCTGTTAAAGCAATCTTTTAAACTTTATATTTAGATTTTTAATATCGAGCACATTTCGAATTTTATATAATTTGTCACTATTGTTAATAGTTGAAGTACCAAAATTTTAATAACAGCAAAAGCGATCCCTGAGCATTAGTTTCGATATGTACTAATTTCGATAGCAACTCTTCTTAGACCAGTATAAATTAACTTTAGGTAATTTATTGATACCCATTACCAACAAGAAAACCATAAACCGTTGCATTTCTTCAAAAGTAGTTGGCTTCCAGCGTTTTAAACGAGATTTTGACTTTATAACATGTAAGCTTATAAAATCAGCTGCATGCTTATTAGTTTCTGTCTCTATTTTTGCAATGACCACTTCGGTAACAAATAATTTGTAATAATCAAGTGGTTCTTCTAAAAGCACATTTGGTGGATCTTAATTCATTTTGTGCAAAGTCGGTTTGATCGGTAATGTCGATCCATTGATCTTCAGGCTCTTCATTTTGGTCGGGAAATAACAAACGTGAAACATTTGAATCAGAATTATTTGTTGTTGGATCATAGTTTTTCTTCTGTAGAATTGCTATTTTTCATTTTAAACGATTTATTTCCATCTGGTCTTCCTTCTTTTCTATTTTTCGACGTTTTAGTTCACTTTCGGTATGTAGAAGGGCATCTGTTAAAGATGTAGATGGGGACGAGCCTTTTCGCATTGACAGATCGATACATTTTTTCTTTTATAAACCTTTTGAGGTGTTCTAACGTTTGTGACCTCCGGCTGTAGAGATGAATAAAATTCTGGTCGGGGTTCTAACCTTTTAATAACTCTTACCACCTATCCCACACCGCATAGTTCCATTAGGTTCGGGAGGTTCCATAGGACACGAATCACTGCCCTGAGCAAGACGCTCCGCACGCCTTCGAGGGTCTCTGGAGTCAGCCACGGGTCTAGGCGCCTCCCTCCTCCACAGCACGGCACCAGTGATTTCGTGGTGATAGTGGCCACGGAGTGTAGTCCGCCCGAGCCAAACTTGAGTTGTAGGCATGAGGGGCGTGGTAAGCCAGCGTCCGCCGCAACACTTGCCCAATCCCAGCGACCGTGACAAGCACTACAGCATGTGATGGTACGCAGCTGGATCGTCTAGTGATATCTAGTGGTTTGATTGAGTAAAGAAGAATATTCTATTTATAGATAAAACACCTCAGGATCGAGAGACATATTGGCTTCCGGCATGAGCACTGTTATGTACTGTTATGTACTAAGCACCCTACGGGTTCGTTCATTTCGTCCGGTGGACAAAGTAGGCTACCAAATCATTCTACTTTCTTTGTCGCGGATTGACTATGAACAAACTTTAAATGAATTATGTTATACATTCTCCAACCTTCAGAAAGATCCTAGAGAGTTAATTGACCTATTTGAGTTTAAAATACGGGTAGTATGAATGATTAGCTGATACAGTGTACGAATTTGCCTGTTTTAGGCCGTCGTTCTGACCGAATTCCCTCTAGCACGGGGGAAACCCTACGCCGCTCCACGGCCTTTTATCATTGTTATAAGGGCACAGCCGACTCCCTCTCGCTGCGAAGCGCTAGGTGTTCCCATACACCCCGAAGGGTTGGTACATTCTTTTCATTGAGCTTATAGCTCGCCCCGATACCATGGTTTTATTTATTGTATTCATTGTTCAGTTTGATATAGATTTGGCCAAATCTAAGGTCGGGAGTCGTGCTGTAAGACATGGCGTGATTAGGTGTGCCGGGATTTCGCCGCCAGTAACGCCACCGAACCGTGTACCACTTAGTAATAACTTTGACTCATCTGAGTCAAACATATTAATTTAGCCAATACTCAATCAGCCTCAGTGTCTCAATCCCTGTAGTATTTCATCATGGTCACCCTACCTATTACCCTATCTTGTCCTCTATTTCGAAGTAATATCATGGTCACCCTACAACCTAAAGTTTGTAAATACAATAAACAAGGGATCTACTTTCCTACCTGCTCGCAGAAAGTACCGTTGCTCAACACCCGTAGTTCGAAGGTCGCTCTGGTATTCGAAGTCTCGTTCATTTGAAGACTTAATAGTGATGATTTCTAATAATTTACTATTATGCCTAACTTTTAATTCATAGTGAGTCTAGAATCTAGTCTATCAGTTATGTAAAACAAAAATAAGTCAAAGTTCCTTAGACTGCAATATTATTCCATCTCGTTCACCTATCTGCTTTATTTATGAAAGAAATCAGGCTTCTCTATCGTGATAGAATAAATTGACCCTAATAAATGCATGTCGCCTATTGACCTAAATTAGTGCACTAGTAACTGAACTTTCTAAACTGACTGCCTACTTAAGGATCGTGACTCAATTTTGGGTATAAGGGAGTACTTCACTATTGGATTGTTCGGTTCAGCCCGCCACACGTTACAGGTATTAAGTCTCGGGTCCAACTTAATATTAATAAAACACTAAATCAATTTATGTAGACAGAACCTTTGAGAACATTCCATTATTGAATACCCTAGGAGAAATATTAGGGTTGTTCAATAAAAGATGATAATTATGACTTCATAGATTTATTTTCCATTTTATTAAATCCACTCAAAAGAAACTGTTTGATTATTTAGATTGATTCCAAATGGGGTCATTTGAGAATCAATCGGGTATTCCATTCCTAACCGCCATTCTAAGACAAGGGAAAACGGAAATACCCAAATGAAAAACCCTTGTGGCATCTAACCTAAGACTTCTTAGACTAAAATATACACACATGCTGCAAAAGGTGTTAAATGCCTAAATGAATATGTACACTTTCTCCTAATGTTATTGGGGAGACAAGACACTCTATAGTCTTAGCAGAAATTACGACACATATTTACATTATGTCAAAGTAGGTTCACAGATAAATAAGTTATATTTTATCTCATTTTCACAACTTCCTGACTATATTTTATACAAATGTTCCTTTCCCAAAGCAAGAGGTATGTATGTCTGCTTATTAAGCCTCACTCCCTCAGATTAAACACATTAATCTGACTAATATAAAGAGCAGAAATAAAATAATTGTCAGATATATGATATATATCATAAAAGAGATCCCCTCATCTCGAGATATTTCCCCACGTCTCATATTCCTTTGTTCTATTGCATACAAAGTCTCGAGGGCTATATCTGGATGCATTTTAATTTCTTACAATAATGAACGCCTAAACCCAAACGTTAAAGAAACACTTTATCTGTGAGTCTACTTATCTCAAAATTTAATTACTTGAATCTTTGTACATTACCAGAAATATTCAGGCCTCGTTGCGCACACACACTTGCTTAATTAGACTTTAATTCTAAACTTTTACACTGATTCTAGTTTTTATGTGTAGTTCTATTAAAATAGGTTAAAATTTACACAATCTTAGGATTAATTTACTGGAGATGGAATCGACCGCGCTCGCTGTATTCTCGACCCCGAATGCCAGTCCCGAGTCCATCGCCCCTTCTCCAAACTGTAAAATAGAAACCACCCCAAAGTAATCTGCCTTAACTTGATTCGTCAATTAAGATTCCCGCCAAAATGTCTCGGCCAATTTATCGATAGCGTCATTTTACTATGGTCACGCCTTGCTTTTTTGTTTATTTTCTATGCACTTCGCCTCGGTTTGGACCATGTCAATTCACACATCTGGTTCCAATATTTTCGTGAAGGCAAAATGCTTCACGAAATAAACAACTAAATTTATGATCTGGTTCTAAATGGTTCCTTTTAACCGCCTGCACTTCTAACGCAATTCTAAGACCCTTTTTTGTTCTAATCTTAATGCGTTTCCAAAAATCCTTATGCTTTGTCTAAAAATAAACTGTCTGCACTTTGAAATATTTATGAGCGACCAAGTGTTTACCTAGAAATTCTCTTTATTTTAAAGCTGCGTTTCGAATTTATTTTAAAACCATGTGAGAGAAATGGGGGGAAAAAAAATATGAGCCATGTCTGGCCATCTCAAGCAGCACAGAACAGTCTACATAAGTTAAATATATGGTATATGGTAACTCACCCCAGCGGGTTTGAGCCGGCGAAAACTTTAGGGATAGGACACTAGGTACTTCCACGTAGACAGTCAATGGTGCGGACGCGAAGAGAGAACACACCGACACACAGTTCGAGTGCAGGGCTCGCAATAAGATTCCACAGCATTGCACGTAGGCCACCGCAGTCGCAAAAAACCTCGCTAGGGTTCCGCGCGGGCGCTTGTATGGAAACAAAAAAAGTATTGAAATCGGTTCAGATTTGACGGAATTACGAAGAAACATCGACAAAAAAAAAAATACGCGTCGAACTGATAACCTCCTCCTTTTTTTGCAGTCTGTTAAACAGTAAAATATTTTTAAACCATAAAAAACTCAAACAGCAAGTGAAATTTACATTGAGATGTAACTAGTTTACACATGAGAGGCACAGCCATGAGTACAACTCACACTGGATGGTTTTGAACTGTCTTGAATTGGAGTAGAAGTGCGATTATTGGACAGTTGCTGTCTTGTTGATGAGGTGGGTTGCGGATCTAAATTCACTTCTTTTGCAGTTAAAGGCGAGTGAGATCCCAAAGGAGTTAGTTGTGAACTGGCTTCCTTTAGCAGAAACGATGTCAATGTTGCATCTTCATCGAACAGATCACTGACACTTGGGTGGGAGCCTAAAAGTTAAATAATTATAAGTAGTTATTTTTAATAGTAACAATTAAATGTATACCAAGTTATTAATGTCTCAACAATATTTGACCAAGCGAAGCGAAGGTCTCTGAGTCTACTTGGGTGAATTTGCACTTGTCCGTCCGTCCGTCCGTCTGTCCGTCTGTCCATCCGTCCGTCTGTCAGAGCCTTATAACTTCTAAATTACTTCTTAACCGCGAGGTCTCAGTTCGGGGCGAACCACTAGTAATTTAATGAGCTAAACTTGATGAATGTTGTGTTTAACAATGATTGATTCGTTATTATAGTCCGGGTAACTTAGGCTACATTTTATAATAACGAAATCAATATGGCGGATGTTACATCCAAACAAGTGTGGATCTTTAAAATTTAAAAAGGAAAAATTCTGAGGTCCTAAATATGAATAAAGTACCTACAAGCAAAGCTAAGCTATTTTAACCCATTCCTCCTCCACCTCCTTCCCTGAAGTGTGTTATACTACTTTATTGTATTAACTACAATAATACAAATTCTTACTGTACCACTAAAAACTACTGATTTACACTAAATTACTAGGTAGGTACCTACTTACTATACCAATTCTACTTTCTACCGGGTGTAGTTTTTAGCATATTTAAGGAAAAATGAAAATGAATGAGAAGGAAATGTTATGATCTTCGCGGGAAAAGTCTAGGATTTAACTTACATTTTCAGTTTCATTGGAACCCGAACAGTTTGCGAGACCTTTTAACTCGGACTTCCAGTTTTGAAGATTTATCTTGAATCTAGCCCTATCATCCGGAATCGGAATGAGCTGGTTAATTTCGTCATTAGATAAGAATCTGAGAGTACCTGCGTCTATTTTGCCAGCTGTAAATAAGTACCGTATTTCTTTATATGCCAATAACAATTTGCATTACCGCTAAGTACCTATCAAGTACCTAGATTCATAATAATATTATCGCAGTGCTAATGTAAAACCTAGGTAAAACCTGATTTGCTGCCCAGTGTCCACTGGATATATTGGGTATGGACTATTATGATGATTAGTGCTACCTGTGTGAAGTTACATTTAAATAAATTTCGAAATCTGATTTACCTACATACGGTTCCTAGAAAACCCGATACGACCCAGGCCTGATGATCTCGCGTTATACCTACTGGCTACTGATATATTTATATTTATAGCCTTTTATTACAGACACATACAATATAAATTACACAAAATACATTTAAAAATTGGTTGACAATATACAATTTACATAATATACTAAGTAACAATATTGATTTTTTTTTTTTTATTTATTAATTAATTTATTTATTTTAAAGAACAACATCAGATCCCGCCTGATTTGCATCTGTTTGCCCTCTGGCAAAGGCCTCCTCTAACCCTTTCCACACAACTGTCTCTTGCCTACTGGCTACTGATAAATAACCACAAATAAATTTAAGTACTTACCACAAAACGCGCCAATGTACTCATTTAGATTCCAGTTGTTTAGTAAGTCGCGTGTTAAATTGTCCATATTTTGTCGTTCGTTTTAGTAAACACAGAAACTTTTTTAGAAGTTGCTTCAGTACACAATACTTCAATGTTTAGAACACTATTACATACTCCCAAAGAGTTTATAATTACTCTGAGATTGCTCCTGTAGTAGCTGAGTACGCTGATCACGATGACGACTGGCTTTCACTGTTGCTCGTTAAGAAATGAGAAATAAGATGAACCAACCAAAACACGGCGTGCGGCGTGCGTCCTTCGAGTTTCGACAAGTTTAAACCTGAACCAATACAACTAGTACCGTCAGCGAAAAAATAACAAAAATATTCTTGGACGTTACGCTAGAGAATTTTCATATTTTAATCTCATCTTTTGCCGAAACACACTGCCGAAATTTTTGGCGTTTTCAATCAATATCTCAATAACGATGAACGATAGGTGAAAAATGTACATGACCTTGATTGTAGATCGTAAAAAAAGTAACAAAAAAGTATTTTTCAAAATTTTCGTATCTCAACGGAGAACAGAGTTATTGTGAAAAAACTATATTTAACCCTTTTTTCAAGATGGTGGAAAATGCACATAGGAAATCTTAGTCAACAATTTGAAATTAAGCTTTTCTAGACCCCCTCCACGTAATATCCAAAATTTAGCTTTCTCTGATAATTTACATTTCTAACCCGTTTTTTCCGACGTAATGACTGGACTAATAAGTTGTCACTACACACGCGCCAGGTTAGGTGGGCACCTAAATTTGAATTACATTGGTTTTATAATATTGTATGAGATTGTGATATACAATTTTCATTATTAAAACATTCATGCATTGTGTACTGTGTTTACTGTAAAAATGTACCTAATTAGGTATAAGTAAATTGGTTATAATTTTTTTGTTGATGGTATTGTGCCTCTGACGTCATCGGTAACGATTGCAGTGGGCTGTCCTTGAAATTAGAACACGTGTAAGCGGAACGAGCGGTGGCCCGGGGGGGGGGGCTAGCTTAAACAAACGACATGTAAACGCAAAGATGGTTTTTGTTGAAACAACAAACGTACTTGCTAAAATTAGTAACGTTGCCAGTTATTAAATCATTTGTTGAATATACAAATGACTTATTAATTTTAAAAATGTTTGTTTTGTACAAATCACAATTTTTAGTAGTAACGATTTAGTTTTGTAGAATTGACTAAAATTTGTAAAATCTCGAATCACTAAAACGGAACTGTAGGAATAACAAACCCAATTTGGTAATAATCAATACAATTTGTTAGTTTAACAGAACTTTTGTAATTATTAATAAAATTTAGTTATTTCTTCGAATACAAGACAGTTTAGTAAATTCTGGTGGTGTCTTTTTTCTCCGTGTGAATACGGTCCTACGACTTCTATTATATAGCCGTCTGTACATACGATTAGAAAAGGTTTACCAGGTTGCGGAATTTGTGAAGGCTGTAAGTTTTTCTTTGGAATAGGAAATTCGCACTCTTCTGAAGGGAAATATATGTTCCGTCGAATACAAGAATGGCTGCCGGTTCATTTTGGCTACCACCAAAAATATGGGTTGGGATACGAAGATTTCTTGCCACCACTTCTCTGGTTATATGATTTAAGCCCAGGTAACGTGGAACAAAATCTTCAGTTAAGCATTCTCTCGCTATTTTTAACTTCCTCTCTAATGTTCTTCTAGATATTTGAAATTTCGTAGCTAAGCGCTAATCAGATTGACCAGTTCTTACTTTAGTCAAATAAATTCCTAAAGTGGTAGCAGGACGATCTGTTATTATTTTTACGAGATTAAAGCAAGCTAAGGATGTGGAGCTATTTCTTCGAAATCCAAACTGGTAAGGTTCTAATAAGTTAAATTTTATTAAATAATTACAGATTATACATTTTTTTATAAATTACTCCTTCAAATATTTTTGATGTGACTGCTGGTGGGTTTTATTCCCCCCCCCAAACCCGGGGTTGTAAGTCCCGAGTTAGTTTGGTTGTTAATGGACTGTATATTCTGGTTGTTTTGACTTCGATAGTTTCTATCTCTGGGCAAACCTTCACCATCAATCGGCGGGAACGAAATTAAGGAATCCACTTACCCTTTTGAAGTCGTCGGTCTGCCTTGCCGAAGGTGGAATCAGCCGTGTCCCGCTAGATGTTTCGACGAAAAGACGATATATAGTGTCCAGATTTTTCACCCTTTTGGACAGCACTCGATAGCGAGCAGGCGTGGCACCGCGGCGGTTTTCGAACAACTAACTGTCCGCCGCGTGCGATGACGTACGCGAACGAACAACGAAAAGAGGGTGGATCGGTAAAATCGAACCCACCGAATTGACGGTGAACCGCAGTTTGCCCAAATTGTCTAAAACTATCAAAACAAAACATTTCTGAACAACTGGAATAAGTGCAATTGGTCTATAATTATTCATATCTTTTTAATTTCCTTTTTTATATAAAGGATTGAAAACTTCAAGGTAGTTGGAAAAATAGATACAATGGAGTTGCTATGGTTGCAGCACATATTTTTAAAACTTTAGTTGGTATCTCATCATATCCAACTATTATTGTTACAACCAAGGAATTGAACCTATCACCAGCTCTTCATCTACATTTAAGCATGCTAACCACGGCACCAATGAGTTAAAGTTAAATTATGTAGTTGAGATGTGAAATGTTAGACACTGGACCTGGAGAGTGACATGGGCTACTTTTATCCCGAAAAATTAGAGAGTTCCTAAGGGATTTTAAAAACTAACAAGTAACTAGCAAGTAACTGTGAATAATTTAAATACAAAACTGTGAAGAAAATTTAATACCTATGTAATATATATCTATAAAGAAAATTACCAGTACCAATGAAATACTAATAACAGATATTAAGGAACAGCCACCCACCTAAGGTTCCACTTCCACTAGCTCTGTTTAAAAAAAAGTTCTGTTCTAGTGAAGGTATTGACTGGTCGAGTATTGGTTTCTCTGTGACTATTATTGTCTCAGTGACACTACTATAACCATCATCACCACTAACGACGTCCCCAATTTTTATAATTTGCCCCTCCTCAATGTTTACGGTTGCTTCTCCATTTACTGAAGGTGTCTCCACCAAATTCGACTGTAAAACCTTCACATGTACTTCCTAAAATGGAAGCTCCTTTCTCCACCACTTCATCAGGTGGAAAGTATTCTTTACCACCTCCAGTCTGTAACAGTTAGCTTAATTATTACAAATAAGCAGCAGTCATCAGAAAATAAACCAGTCCTTAGGCGACCAGAGGGCTTAAATCAATAGGGTTATGTACTTATAAATTAAAATTATATTGTAGTCTTGAACCATTACTAAACTAACCTTATGAAGGCTGCTCCTCATACTTGCGCATCGTTTGCGAGCTGACTTTTTCAAGTTGTCCCACTTCAAACGTAGCTGCGCCGGAGTTCGTGAGAAACTTGTAATGGATGTTTAGGGACTTGGGTAAAGGGTAAGAAAGAAGTCACTTCCCTTGCTGTACTCGCTATTTAATCTGCGTGTTCGCCGTGTGTACAGCGCAGTGTACCGATCGCAACTCTCTGGTAAAAATATAAAATTTCCTTAAAGAAATACATCGGTCGCGGCGGGGCGACTCGCTGAATCAGCAACTGGAGTCGTGTTGCGCTATGCGTGTGTCCCTACAGTACTCCCCTGGTAAAAATTTTTTTTTGTAACCTTTGGACCTTTACGTAAAATTAATAGGCAAAACCTGGAGACTGTATGAGTCGCATGTACAGTACAACAATTCACCCGTCGGCCGCTACATTTGTTAACTACGCTATATCCAATTACACAATTACACATAATACAATCGATAGGTAGCACACGAAATAACACATGTGGCAGACTGATGTATAACAAATATAATAAAATTACACATAGTAAACCGCAGGAGAAAAAAATAATTTATAGATATGCACATACACAGTTAAAGAAAAAATTTGGTTTCCACCTGGGTAGATATCCTTTTTCAGGCGTGGCCTGTCCCTGAGGGTTGTGAATTTTCACTAAAGGGACGTTGTTGGATCTCTCGGCAATCTCCTTACGCAGCCACGTTTTGACACTCTTCCAACATCGTCTATATGACGTATGCGAATAACAATGATAGTAGAATTACCATGGCGGTTGAACATTACTCAAAGTTTGCCAAGCCTCTTCTTTCAGTTTGTTATTGGTGGCATTCGTTGCCTTATTATTAATCACCTTGTTTGCCTCCACAAGTTGTAAAGGTTTTAAGTCTTCAGGAACCAGTTTATTAATTTTGTCCACATCATTATTGACTATATAAAGACATTTTACTGGCTTCATGCATTTTGACAATATCCCTACAGGAAACATTAGGTACCATAATCATAAGCTACCTGTTTTTTCAGGGAACACTTTACTGCGTCACCTATACCACCTACCCCTGATTTTCCGTGGCTGCTCTCGGTGAATGACCATGGGTATTCAAGGCCTAATTTAAAGGTAAATAAAGTGTATAAAAAAAAGTTTCTTTTGGTGGTACTGCGTACCATCTGAGTAATAATGAATAACCTTAAGCAAAGGATTGTACTCTTTGGCTAACTTTATATTTTTTTGGCCTGTTAATTCGGCAGAGATACTAGAATTATTAAAGAAATCTTCGAGCTGTATTGCCATCATTAGAAGTCCCACTTCCTCTTGAACGTGGTTTGTCTACAATAAGACCTAATTTCTTAAACTCACTTTGGATAGTCTTCTGGGTTCGATTCTTTGCATCATATCTTCCTTCTCTTTAGATTAACGCACTTGCCATTTCTTCAAATCAAGCCTATAAGATACATGAATCAGATACTCCAAAGAATTTAATCCATGCGTGAAGAGTAGACAACCCATATTGCAATTTGTTTTTGTTGTTTGTTAACAAGGGACTTTTAAATACCATCGGTACACACAAAATATTACAATTAACTATGTACAAAATCAATATATCCACTAATACTAATATCACACTCCTCATTCAACCAAGTTTCACTCTAAATTGCAATATGTATCTTCTCTCGATCCAAAAATGCTTTAAAAACTGTTAATTTTGGCTTCAAACTCTGACAATTCCATTGTATATTTAACTTGCGTTTCTTGACCTTAGACTTTATAAAATACATATATTAAAGATGTTTTTCAAAAGGTCACTATCTCTTATGAATTCAAACACTAACATTTTAATTTCCTCGATAATAATAGTAAAAATTCATTGTATTTTATTCTCAAAACTTGTTTGTGAAAAGCATACTTGTTTAATTTTCACTAACAGTCTTGCAATTTAAAAGTGTCTATTTCTTTTTTGGAGGCAACTATCAATTGAATTAATTTCTTTAGGTGTTGCATTGCTTTTATAGAATCTCCCGGTCCTCAATATTCGTCGATTATTACCAATATCTTGGAAACAATCGATAGTATTGTCTGTGTTAACGGAAGCAGGCATAACGTCGGTTTCATTTTGCATTACATGGCAGATTTCGTTGACATTATAAGTATCAACAAAGTTTACTGTCACATCTGCATATAAAGGATTATTGCTAATAAGCCAATCTAACGCAGCTCGCAGCTTTGGAATCTGTACAGAATATCTGCGTAATCTTTGTACTGACTCCAGTTCCTCACACACGATCACTAGACCAGCTCTGTTTGGGGTGGAGCCGATGTTATAATAAAATGGAATGTAGTTTGTTCATATTTATGTATTCGAATATGTCTTTCGGTGCAAGGTAAGATAATAATGCGTATATGTACGTCGACGCCGAAAGCGTCGGAAAGGGCGCGCTGCCGCCGGTCGCCCTGCCGCGGACCCCGCGCGTCTCACCCCGCGCCTCCGTGTCTGATTGCCGCTAGCGCGGACAAGCTCTACTCATTTGAAATGGAAGCTGCTCGGCTATTTCTTCAACATCTTGACCGAAAAGAACTGCTTGACCATGGAAACCATGTTGTCCAAAACGACCACTAAGTTTAACCATTTTTACAAATGGTATTATCCTACTTAATAAACGTATTTCCACATCGGATAATGTCTTTATTTCCAGGGGAATTTTATCTAATGACATACCATTCCAGGAGGAAAAATATGGAGAGAGCCAATGATTGAGGATTTCGGAGATGGTTTTAAAATATAATTGAAACAAATCTTACAATCATGACATTTAGGGAATGGAATCCCTTCCTGTTATAGTATCGTTCCTCATGAACATGTGGCCTTATTATTGCCACATGTGTTCCGTCAATGCAACCCAGGACTCCCGGGATACCAAATTTCTGATAGAACCTGAAAAAGCATTCTTATTTATAAAGTACTCAGGGTATTTAAAGCATTAAAATACAGTTAGGAAAAGTAGCCTTTCTCACTTAGCTTTGATGGCATTCCGGTCATCACGATGGACGGGCCATTTCACATATTGGTCAAATTTGGCATTGAGTGCCTCTGTAACTTGCCTCACTGCTCTTGAGACAGTTTTCTGTGAGACATTGTGGAGGGCACTCTGCCCAACTAATGTCTGGTATGACCCAGATGCATAAAAAGCTAAGGCTATCAGAATCTGCAACAGAAATACATATTACATTAATACCAACATCATGTATTCTTAGATTATAGCTATGCCTTTAGAGATAAGCAATGAAATTGAAGTTGTTTTCTAACCTTGGTCTCCGCCGATATTCCATCATTTCGTCGTGGTCGGGGAATAAGTGGAGTGAGCTCCTCCACTAGCCCCCTTGCAGTTTCCTTCCTAAGGCGAAACGTTTTAACAAATTCTACCTCGGAAATATCCTGAAAGGGGTCTAGATTGCTCCTTAGCAAGCGGCGGGCTCGACGGCGGTTTCTTCGCTCGAACTCGAACGATAATGTTCTTGAGCATCAACCGCGTTGGCCAATTCCAAAATAGACCATCTTATTCTGGACATTATTGTAGGTTCACTTTACTGTAAAAGTAGCTTAGTAATACCTTTTAGAGGTAATTACTTTTAGAGTTATTAGCTCTAAAAGTAATTACCTCTTAAAGGTATAACTTTAAAACGCATAATTATACACAAACTTTTTTTAAATATGCTATGAAACCAAACAAACACCGTCTTAAAAGCAATTACTGGACAATGGTAATTCGCTGGCGTTCCAATGGTCATTACAACTACAATATTAGCAGACTACGCATACATTCGATCATTGACTTGTCATTAGGTACGAGACTACCAATTTTTTACAATTGTGTCATTGAAGTGTCAGTGGCAAACCAATTGTGACGCCATTGAATTAGTAGACTACCAAAATTGCTAAAAGTAGCAATTGGGTTGACATTGATGGACAATTAAACTACAATTGCAATAGTAGACTTGGGCCCCAGTAAGCTTGCGTAGGTATTCTTCCCCTGCGAAGTGTAGTAGCGCATCGGTGACACGTAGTGATAACAGCATTGGCGCGGCATTGACTGTGCATAAAACTTAAGATCGCTCGTACATAAACGTAATTCGTAATAATTAATAATTAGGTGTTGTTGGTAAAATACTAAACTTTAGCGGTCCCCCGACGCGACAGCACTTGGAAAATAAAAATATTTGAACTTACATAATATATTTGTGTCGATAATAATTATATTAGGTTTAAAATATTATTAAGAAATAATAATAATTTAATGCTAAGAAGGCGTTAGTCTCCAAAATTCTGAAAATTGAGGCTAATATTTGCATTGCAAAATTCTGGGTTCGCCACACTCCTCTCAAACCACCTTTTCGAACATGATTGTTGATCACGATACCTGGAGCTCTATCGAAATCCATGGAGCTCGATGATTTGGTTTCGGAGAATTTCCTTAATGGTAGTGCTCCCAGAATTATGATAACTCATCTTGCGCGCTGTTTTTCCCGGCAATGTTGTTCCGCACATACGTCTATACCTTCTAAATTTGTTTTTGCAGTATTTGAATCTCCTTTGAAACTTTGCATGCGCGGCTTTTACAATTCCAATGATGCAAACCATGAGTCACCGATAATAAATCATACGACCGATAATAAATGATACGCTTTTGGTCAGCTTTCAGTCTGAAAATTGAAAAAAGGTTTTCTAGGACATCTTGGCTTAAACGACTAGTCAAGAGGTATTTCACGCCACTTGATGATTCTTCTTCAAACATTTGTATAACAGCTTCTACAGATTGCAGAAATCCATGAAAGCAAAGTGGTCTTGTTATGACGATGGAGCCATTCTCCTTTATCAATATTTTTTTCAAATTAGACAGCATTTTGTTTTTCTTCAATTTGCCAGATTTAAATTTTTTGTGATTGCGCTCTTAAATGGATTTTTTATTTTCGTCTCTTGCTGTTTAATGCATTGAAAGCATTGTTTATAGTTTCTATAAAATTCATTGTATCCAACGCTGTCTGGCTTTTGAGTTCTCCTGTTCCTACAACAATTCTGATTGCTACTGCAACTGACCGACTCAGTATCTATACCTACTGTCAAACTAACTTTCATCTTTTGAAAATTATTTGGTCTCAAACGTGCTGGTGTCATTTTATATAAACATTTACTTTTTTATCTATCTCATAAGTCGTAATTGCATCAGAAAATGAAAATGTTTTCTTACCATCCATCAGGTTGTTACTGAGAAAATTATTCCTTATATTTTTTAAGGCGTGAGGTACAGTCAAAAAAGGCAAATAATTGTTTACCATTGCAGAAAAAATGGCGAATCATAGGAAACTCCCAAACTTTTAAACGCTTTTTGATTGGTTGAACAATTTGTTAATAAGAATTTTTATGATAAATGTTAATTTGTGCGCAGTGACGTAATGTCATAAATACTTATTAAACTACTTAGAATTTTTTTTTAAATTAAACAAAACAAACATTTACAAATCTAATCTGCATCTTGGTTTGACAGTACGACCACTGCGGGTTGTATAAGGAATTGTATAACTTAATTAGAAATATTACCACCATCATTCGAAGTTACTCACAGTTTCAATATCACCTTTTGCTCCTTGCCACCATGTTGCGGCGTCGTTGTGCAGTACATGTGGTAATCCTTAGAGGAAGTCTTCGTCCGGGATTTTTTCAAGGTTTGTCACGTTAGCTAGATTAGTGACAGGTAGTATCTAGACTAAGGAGATAATAAAAAAAAACTCAAATGGTTTAATACATTTAATTACTTAAGTAGTATATTTACAAATGTACAAGGTTCAAAGGGACAAATTCCTAAAACCATAGGCCGCGTCCCCATCATGCACGGCGCGGCGCCGTCACCGTACAACGTCACGACGCCGTCGCCGGGCCACGACACGGCGCCGCGCCGCAGCACGGTGCCGCGAACGGTGCACCGTCCATTGCCCATTCAGTTGACATTTCGCTGTTGATGCACTCGAACGTGCTGGAGCGTGAATATGGATCGCGAAAGAATTATTCTCTTGTTGTTACTAAGACGACGAATGAAAAAGAAACCGAAGAAAATTTAGGTAAATCCGTATATTTTTACAATGAACCCAGACGGAGGTCATTTCCAAAGGAAATATATGGCGCTAAAATTAAGTGGAAATGAGAAATTTTTTGAATATTTTAGAATGACCGTATCAACTTTTGAAGAACTACTTACCAAGATAGCACCTCGTTTACAAAAACAATATGTGTTCAGAAAACCTGTTGAACCTATGGTTTTACTATCAGGTAAGAAATAAAACATACTTATCATAAATCAAAATGTTTAATTATTTTTAGAATATTTTAGAAAATTGTTTAAATAAAGTCTAAAGTTAGTTAAGTTAAAGTTTGTTTATTGTCTTTGTCACAAAAGCTTCATGAAATTTTAATTTCGGTTTATTAATTCCGATACAAACAAACTTTACTATTCGATTAAGAAAAATCGTATTCGGACTCCTGTGTGTTTGATAAGACAGCGCTTAAATGATGTGAAATGTCTTCTATGGATGGATTTGGCGAAGTCTGGCCATGGATGCTTGCAGATGATGGATTGCGAGTTGTTTGATAAGTTGCTGTAGTTTGTTGTGGTCTTTCGTAGCCACTTTGAAATGTTTGGTAGCCGCTGTATGACGGTTGATTGTATTGATATGTGGGTTGATTGAAATCTGTCAATATTTGCATTACGCGACTTTGATAAGTCAATGTTTGTTGGTCATCTAGTTTTTCCAGAAACGGTGAAATTGATTTAAAAAATGAAACGTGTCTGTTTTCTGAATTTTTCAAAGTTTGGAGAATTTCATTCTCAAGATCATCTTCACAGTATTTTCTTTTACGAGTTGAAGTATGAGGTTGGTAACGAGACCTTGTATTTTCATTTGGCTTTGGATCTTCAGACTCTACTTCCAATATACTACTGTCAGTTAGATTTGGTGCGTTTTTTTTTCAAAAACATTAGATGCTCGGCAAGGAAGTCTAAGAGTTCTTCTAGTTGGTCGTTTGACACTCTATTAGCCATTTAGGAAGTAAATAAAACTTTATTCTTTAAGTAAGGGAAACACGAGAGAATCGTTTCACGCTTAGGATAAGAATGAATACTAAAGCTGAGAGTTTGTCTCGAAAGTTGAACAAAACGTTAAAATGATTTGCAGGGCCACTCAAAACCTTTTTTTTTTTGGGGTTGAATTGGTAATTTTTCAACAACATAAAAAGTAAAACCACTCTAGGTGCATGTAAACGAGAGTATCTTAGGGTCACATTTTTAATTTTTTGTAGGACGCCCACAAGATTTAAGTAGGAACACATTTTAAATGAAATTCCTGTAGTTCCACTTCACTTTTTGATAAAAACAAACGTACCTATCCTATTAATCTGTGGTCTGTTTACAAAATACAAAATAACATTTCTTTAGTTCCAATTATTGCTACGAAATTGTTATTGGCGCTAGTTTCGTCGCAAAAACTGTATAGCGAGCGATCAGCAAGCGATCGCTTAGGTAATACGATTTTTTTTGACATCGAGCGATCGATCGCGCGTCTACTGCGCAATGACTGCGCGATTTTCGCTGATCGCTAAATTTTAGGTAATAAGCCTGCGGGCCTCCGCGTTGCGAGCGACCTAAGCTAGTTCCATCTCTACAATCGCGGCACCGGCGCACTATGGGACGAAATCATATAAACCATCTCATAAATGGTTGGGACGAATGTTATGATTCCAAAGATTTTTCCATGGATTAATATTCTCAGATAATGGGACCTTTATGAATAATGTTGAAAAATAAAAATATTTTAGTTCTAGGTATATAAAATTATTCTCAAACTTTGGACTTCGATAAATTAGGTTCAATCAAATAGCCCATAATGAAAGTTTAAGTTAGATTATTTTTAAGTTTTTACATGAAAGTAGTTGAGTGTTATATATTTTTGGATAGTTTATAATCTCTACTTTATAAATACGTTACTATTTTGTTAAAAAAAAAATTGTGTATTTTTTTTTTAATTTTTAAGTGACTTAAGAAAATTTTCCATCTTTTTATGTTTCAACTGGATGTTTCCTTGTTGCTGAAAGCTGCCGGTGTCGAGATAATAACTCTTTTGGGTTTCTAAACTATTCAGTAATACAAGGAAATAAAAAAAACCTGCGTCATTATTGCGCCATTTTGATCTAGAAGGAAAAATGTCCAACGAGGGGGAAAAAATAAATTCTCTATAAATTATGACTCTCCTTATTTCTGTCCATTAATTTTATTTTTGAACAAAATTGAGTACTTTTTATATACTTTTTAAAATTTGTAAGGCCTAAACGCAATTTAGAATTAATATTCACTTATTTTACTTTTGAAAATATATTTTTCAAGAATAAAAGAAAGTACAACCGAAAGTTGAAAATAAAAATGCGTTTAAATACGGATTATCTAACTTACATGCATGGATGTATGGAAATGATTCTTCATATTTCTTACAATTTAAGTTTTGAAAAATGGGCTGCAACAACTCCAGAAAACAAAAGAATTAAAGAAGATAAAAAGAAATACGTCCAAACTCGTGAGTTGCTTGGTTTACACGTTGATAAACCTCGTCAAGGTTCCGGCAATAGCAACGATGGGAATACGGCAAAGAGATTCTTTTAAAATTACCAATGTTCTGCAGAAATCACGGGTATTGATGAAGAATTAATCAAGAGATTATACGTAATTCTGCAAACAATGTCATCGGCATTATCTTTAAATGCAGAAAAATTTGGTCAATATGCACTGGGCATTGCACAGATTTATGTGAGAAAATACAACTGATACTACATGCCGTCTTCAGTCCATAAAATACTTGGTGCCAAAATAATAGAGCACTATGCAGTTTTGCCTATGGCCTATAGGCAAAACTAATTGTCTGAAGATGGTCAGGAAGCCCGAAATAAAGATTATAAGAAATATACGCTACATCGCGCTCGGAAACGTTCCCGTGTAGGCACAAATGAAGACTTTTTGCACATTTTGTTGTATACATCTGATCCATATGTATCTAGCTTAAATAGACCTAGTTTTCTTATATCAAAAGATTTACTTGACGAAACTAAAGAGCTTTTGGTAATGACAAGTGATGAATAGGATAAATTTTTTGTATTTATGTTTTTATATTTTTTATTATGTAAATAAGATCATTCTTATTATTTAACTAATACTTATTTTTAATGAAATAACTAAAATAACAATAATTATTAATAATGAAATAATTTTAAGTATTGTAATTAAATTTTTAGTATGGAAAATTAAATACTTTGATTTTTGACATGCTCTCACGAAATAAATATTATTTTTAAAATACTATCGTTTCATTTTTCTGGTAGCATATACATTCAATAATATGTGTACAAATTTTCAAATCAAAATGTCAAGAAACAAAAAAGTTATCGATTTACGAGACGGTTTATATGATTTCGTCCCATAGTGCGGCGCCGCGCTTAAGCCGCACCACGCCGCACCGCGCGCTTTGTATGAAAAAAACGATCGTCCGTGCGCAGTACGACTGACCACCGCTTCGGCACCGCAGCAGGCCGTCAAGAAACGCATAAATTGAAAGCGCCCTGAGGCTGTCTAACGCAAAGCCAGCTGAGTTCCTTAGTCCGTTCTGCCTACTGAGGTCAGTACTCCATCCAGCTGTAGCCCTTGGCGTTAGACATCACAAGTGTTAGTTAGTAATCACGAACCATTAATTAAGTTGTACCTTTCAAAAGATTAGACCTAGGTAGGTAAGTTAATTTATACTTTAATTGAACACTAGATATGAAAATATTGCCTATGAAATATCCAAATCCTACTCCAGAATTACAAGAGAACACATAGATTTAACCAGAATAATCTAGGACCTATGCTAGGAAAATGCTAGGAATTAAATGCTAGAAATCAGGTGCTACGAAATTCGCCTAGGAATTAATTGCTAGAAACTCACCGAGACGGGATGGAAACATTAAGAGCCCGTGGTCCCACCGAGTTGTCCTTACTGGTGGGACCATGGTATACCACTAGGTATGTACCCGTGGTCCTACTGGGCTAGGTTCGAATGATAGTATCGATAACTATACAGTAGAGCCTCGATAATCCGAACTACCAAAAAATAACCCCTGTTCGGACTCACGGAGCGTTCGGATTACAACGAGTATTCGGAGTATGTTAAAAAAAATGCAAATATATTTTGACAAAAAATTTTTATTCAGGTACTATAAAACACATATTTAAACCACAAAATACGTTACTTATTCATAAAGTCATCAATTTTAGTTTGGCGGGTTCTATTTATTGACCAAAAAAAGGCTTTGTCCCTCAAATTACGCAGCATCATCTTTTCGGATAAAGACAAGTCATTTTCATCAGCCCAATCTAAACAAGTATTCAGTGCTGATATAGCTTGTGAATGAGGAATTTTCTTGACGTTTAAAGCTGAAGTATTGTCAACAAAAGACTCGTCATGCTTAGGGTTCCGCAAATTTTTTAAAGTATCGATACCTACTCGATACCAAGTATCGTATCAAAAGTATCGATACCGATGAAAGTATCGGATCAAAAGTATCGATACTACTCAGTATCGAGTACTTTTTCTTTGCCTCGGGAAACGTGTTAAAATCTCAAAAAATTACATTCTTAATTAAAATCATTATTAAAAAAAAATTGGGACTAACGATACAAATCCCTATAAATTGTAAAGACCTAATACTACTACACATTTATTTTGTGAACCCCCAGTCTGTTTCGTTACAGTCAGACATAAATAATAATTTATTGACGCGTGAACCGGTGAGACGATTTCTTGCAGACGTTATCAAAGCCCCAGCCTTTGAAAAGTCTTTCCTTTAAAAAATTTGACAATTTCACGGACTTTTGAAACAAGTTTGTCGATGCTTTCTAATTTAAGCATATTTTCAACCACTCTGTTTATCGTGTGTGCAAAGCACGGTAGGTGTTTTGCTGGTTCTAGGAATGAGTTGACGGCAGCAACTACATTTGTACCATTGTCAGTAACGATGGCTGTTATATTTTCTTTTTTTAAGTGGAATGTGTCGATACAATCTTCCAAATGTTGTACAATATTTTGAGCTGTGTGACGCTCATGCAGTGGCTTCGTCATTAGAATTTTTGACTGAATAGCCTCGTTTTCTAAAATATGAATTGTTACTCCTAGAAAACTTCGCGTGCTCATCATTTCAGACCAAATATCAAACGTTAACGCGTAGGAGTTTTTTTTAGCGATTCCAAAAAATTTTTTTATATACTTCGGCAATGTCACAGCGTAAATGTCGTCCAGTCTTCTTTTCAGAGTGTCTTCGGAAGGCAGCTTCATATTTGGTGATAGCATTTTGAATAAACGCCGAAATCCTTCACCCTGTATTATATGAAATGGCCGATTGTCTACAACAATAAAATATAGCAGATGCTTAATCAGTCCTTCATATTGAATGCCTCCATCTGAATATGATGCAGCCCTTTGTAAAGTTTCAGCTAGAGTTAACTGAAATGACGATGACCGAGAAGATATTTCTATTTGCTTACCTTCAGCCATGGACTTACTACTGGTACTTGCAGCTGTAATTGACATATTGTCATCTTGTTTCTGAGTAGTAGTTATAATTTCTATTTCTGCATCTGTTTCAGACTCTGTGTCGTCTTGTTTATCTGCCTTGGACGTACTTGCTCTATCATCGCCGCTTCTAAGCTTGGACTGGATCATACCTTTACTTGATGTTGTAGCTTTCTTTTTTAAACTGAAAAAATAAAAACAAAGTATTGTCTTAATAAATTATACTATGTCAATCCAGTTTCTTAAAAAAAACTTTTTGGGGCTTTAAAAAAAGGCTTTATATTTTTATAATTTTGGAAACCATTTCCTCTTTCTTGACCCTAGGGAACCTTAAATATAAATTTTGAACGAAATCGGTCCAATAATAAAGAATTTCAATATGGCGGGGACTTTTTAAAATTTTGGCAACCATTTCCTCTTTCTTGACGATAGGAAACCTTAAATATTGAGAAGGCAAGGGAAGTCCTAATATCGATTTTGAACGAAATCGGTCGAATAACAAAGAATTTCAATATGGCGGGGACTTTTTAAAATTTTGGCAACCATTTCCTCTTTCTTGACGATAGGAAACCTTAAATATTGAGAAGGCAAGGGAAGTCCTAATATCGATTTTGAACGAAATCGGTCGAATAACAAAGAATTTCAATATGGCGGCGACTTTTTCAATTTTTGGCATCTATTTCCTCTTTCTTGACCCCAGGGAAGCCTAAATATCGAATTTGAATGAAATCGGTCGAATAACCAAGAATTTCAATATGGCGGCAACTTTTTTAATTTTTGGCATCCATTTCCTCTTTCTTGTCCCCAGGGGAGCCCAAATATCGATTTTGAACGAAATCGGTCGAATAACAAATAATTTCAATATGGTGGCGACTTTTTCAATTTTTGGCATTCATTTCCTCTTTCGTGGCCCCAGGGAAGCCCAAATATCGATTTTGAACGAAATCGGTCGAATAACAAATAATTTCAATATGGCGGCGACTTTTTCAATTTTTGGCATTCATTTCCTCTTTCGTGGCCCCAGGGAAGCCCAAATATCGATTTTGAACGAAATCGGTCGAATAACAAAGAATTTCAATATGGCGGTGACTTTTTAAAATTTTGGCAACCATTTCCTCTTTTTTGACCCTAGGGAAGACTAAATATCGATTTTGAACGAAATCGGTCCAATAACAAAGAATATGGCGGGGACAAGTAGAAAATAAGCTGATGATCTTCAAACGCCTAAGCAAATATTCGTAAATCATAGATAAGATCCATCTCGATCACGTGTTTGAAATAGAAAAAAACTGCATCAAAATCGGTGTAGTCGTTAGGGAGCTATGTGGGAACAGACAGATACACGGACACTAGCGTATTCTTATTCACTATACGGAAAATATAAAGAACAAAAGGCTATAAAAATGCGAAAACGCGCGTTTTCACGTTTTCGAAACGCCAAAACGCGCATCAGACGCAAATACGCAAAAGGTAATAAAAACACGAAAACGCGCGTTTTCGCGTTTTAGAAACGCCAAAACTCGCAGCAGACGCAAATACGCAAAAGGTAATATAAACGCGAAAACGCGCGGCTGAAAAACGCAGTGTGGCCGGGCTGTTAGGTACTAGTAAAGGTACACAGTGAATGATTGTTGGTACTTACCTCTGTCGGCTGTGAGTGTTTAAATGTTTCTTCAAATTTGACGTGTTCCCACTCGTTTTAAGCACTTTAAAACAGATTTTACAGGTAGCAGTAGTTTTGTCAACCTTTCTGAAACTTAGCCAGACATCGCTGCTCCCACCAGGAGGCGGCATTTTGGTTTCTTGACTTTCACTAGCACCAACACAGTCTAGACTCTAGACTTTCACACTAGTACCAACACAGTTGAAATCAATAAAGAAAATAATGATAATAAATTTAATTTCTCTTTCGAGCTAATTTTCTGCCAGCAGCCTGCAGTCATATATTAAATTTACTCTTTTTGGTCATATTTAAATAATTAATGTTACCAGAATATTAATTTAATTTGTAACTAAATTACCTAACGTTTATACAAATTCCTACCTAATAATATGCACGTACAAGTTATTGTCATACATAATATAGCTACGTTCAAACAGTGAATAATATGCAACTTTTTCAAAAAATAATAATAAGATATCATTCAAGAAATCATCCCATTTCGAAATACCAAGATCCAATTAAAGTACTCAACTGGCCACACTCACACATAATCGCTGATTAGGAGATTCGGGGATTCCCGTAATATAAATTCAGGATCAAATAGTGAAGGAAAAAGTATCGAGTACATCAGAAAGTATCGATACCTAGTAAAGTATCGGAACAAAAGTATCGAGTACGAAAATACTAGGTATCGCATCGCAAGTATCGATACTACTCAAGTATCGATACTTTTTGCGGATCCCTAGTCATGCTAACCATCCACAGCTCGCCTTGAAAGAAGTATCACCACCAAGTTTTTGATTAAAATCCAATGCTTTTTCACATAACAGAGGTCCAGATATGGGCTGACCGCATGCTCTCTTTTGTAAGAACCAAGTAAAAACTGCATTCTCCAGAATTTCATTTTGAGATTTTTTCATGACTTCACGTTGCGAGCTTCCATCTTCTTGCTCAAGCGCGCAGGTGAATTTCATTATGGAATCAGAATTCTTTTTAATATCTGATATCGTAGAAGTTCCGACACCATATATTTGTGCCAACTTACTGCCAGATTCACCATTTTTTATACTCTCAATTATCTTCATTTTGTCTTTAAGAGACAACACTACTCTTTTTCGCTTGGACATTTTAAATTTCCAACATGAAACGTAAACAAAAATAAAAGACGACCTTTCAGTTGAACGCTATCAAAGAAAATGAAACAATAACAAACACTATCCCGCAAACAAATGAGAGCGGGAGTACACCGTCGGAGGCGGGAGTAAACTTGTCGTAACATGCTCGTTGCGTTGTCAAAACATTTTTAAATTAATAATTGGAGCCGAGACGAATGAGTCCGGATAATCGGATGTTTGGATAATCGATGTTCGGATAATCGGGATTCTACTGTATTACTAAGATTTCAATATTAGAAATATAGGATAAACTCCTTGAGCTTTGAGTTATTGGCACAATATCGACCGTAGCAATTAACATTGTCGGATCTACATTTTAGCGATTTTCATTTTATTGCATTAAAGGTCTTAGAATAAGAATAGAAATGCTCCCACCAATTATTTTAAAATCAACCAACCATCTTTGTGGGTTTTGCAAGTACAAAAAGTAGGTACATTGACTATTCATATTCAATACATTGAATATTTAAAACTTTGAACGGCCGCACCCTAAAGTAGTGATTTTTCACATACGACTATGTTAATTGCTACGGTCGATATGTTTCTATATAAAGCCAACCTTTAGCTATTAAATTGAATGGTAGAAGTGGTAGAGAAGTACACAAACTTACTATACATTTATTATTTTTTGACGTAATCCCAACTTCTTTGCTCGTTTCCACAACGCCTTTGTGAAATGGTAATAACATCGAATAACGTTAACATCCGGGAAAAATATATTTTAATGGCATTTGATAATGCAATTTCAAAATCTGCATGGATTTTGGTTGGATGTCATTCGGGAACAATGCTTGTGATGAGATCGAACAATATAACATATGTTTGATACTTTTTATTTGGCAAAAAAGCATACAATATTGGCACTGTATTATTACATTCAATAGTGCTTTTTACTTCACCATGCATAACAATTAGTTGGTAAAATGGTTTTGGCACCGACTTAAATGTGCCGTCAATAAAGAATTCTTTGAGAGTCTTCAAATATTCTAAATTACTTGAAAATAAAATTACTCTTATGTTCTGAGCATTAGGTATCATTGTAGTCTGCAATAAGAAATTGTCGAAATTGAACAGGTATTTCGACCTTCGATAATTCACTGTAAGTATATTGTTTTCTCTGCTCTAAAAGCTTTATTCTATTCTTGTATAAAAAATGTTTTGCTTTGCTATATGATGGTATATTTTCAGTCATTTCAAAACCTTTATCTATCAACGGTGCAGTGTGCTTTTTAAATATTGTTGGCACAGGAATGTCCGTGGTTTCAGCTTCCCTTTTAGCACTGTCCATAGCAAATAACACCTCATTTTTTTCAAATTTAGATTTACAATCAATTATATGATTAACCGATTTTATTATCGTGTCATTCTGAAATATAAAATTAAGCAATAAAACAGCAAAAACAACAAACAAACAGGTAGGATCAATGCTACCTATAAAAAATAATAAGAAAATTTACTACTACTCACATCAGATACTGTAATCGAGCCAGTACATTTTAATTTTCTTTTCTCACGAGTGGAAAATTTCAACTCCAAGAGGGTTAAATAGGGGGTTAAAAAATCGAACCTAACGTGAGCGAAGCCGCGGGTTAAAGCTAGTGTTTATATACATATAAAGCCATTCTTAGCTATTAAATCGATATAATTTATCGATACTACCATTCGACCCTAGCCCAGTAGGACCACGGGTACATAGTGGTATACCGTGGTCCTACCAGTGGGACAAATCGGTAGGACCACGGGCCCTTCACCGTTGGAAAGTCTGTGCACAACACTAAGGTAATTAATTTCACTTAGGGACTAACTATTACATTGTAATTTCGAGCACTTGTTCACGCGCAGCGGGTTAAAGCTGCACTCCTACGATACCCCTAAACTCATAACATAATTAAAATCGAGTACCGGATGTCTATAGCCAACCCAAAAATTTTCAGATATTATTCGTATGAGTCAGTATCAGTTTGACATTTTACTAAATAAAATAAAACTGCTGATAATAACCAAACAAGATACAGATTTCAAGGAGGCCTTATCACCAAAAGAAAAACTAGCAGTATGTCTCATGTAAGATTTATTACAGAATAATTTCAGTGTATCATATAATATTGTTTAAGTAAAGTACATTCATTCATTAATGCTATTGTAAGTGCTCATATGCCAGTTCCTCTGTATTTGGTGAAAAATATCCTTGACCAAAATCCTCTATTGTATCTGGCATAGGAGTATTTCCTGCATAGTTCATGTTATACGTTGATGGCGTGGATACCGTAGAATTACTTGTGGATGGCCTGATCAGAATATCTATTTCCATACGAGAGACTATTTCAAATATCTTGGCTTTTGCAATAGCCCTGTCTCGTGGCGGAAAAGATCGCAAGGTAGTTGTAATCCCAGCCATAAATTGTTCAATGTCATCTGGTGGTGGAATATTTTTCTTACTGTCTATGATATATTTCATTAGTACTGTGGTAGGTGTTTCATCAGTTCGTTTTTGGCCTCGTTTAGTGCGCTTTGGCTGAGGCTAGTTTTCAATTGTAGCTTGTGATAATGTAGAAAGCAATGGTGTCATTTGTTGACTAGCCTCAGGTGTAGATGATAGTGTGACAGTATTTTGCTCACCTTCAGGTGACTGAGCAATATTCTCTTCTTCGTTAATTTTTTCGTCACTATCAAAAGCTGGTTGTTTAAGTTAAGAATTAAACATCTTTTAATTTAAGAACATGTTATTTATTTAATTATGCGCATTAACATCCAGCAACTAATTTCTAAACATTATTTATTTATTTGACATTAGTAAGTAAGTGTCAGCCTCACACTTGACATTGACATGTACGTTCAATAACATCATTCACACTGGTACTGTCGGAATTGGACATATAGTCGGTCTTTCCTTCATGTACGGTAACAAAAAAGACTTTTCATCTTCATACTTCCATTTTTTGTCAGGAATACTAGCCTGGCCACTTTTTGTGGACGCTGATTACAATTTTATATGTGTCGATGTCGGTGCTTATGGAAAAAACAGTGACAGAGGTATTTTTTCAAATTCAAACATCGGAAAAGCATTAATGTCAAACACATTTAACGTCCCGGAGAGCAAATATTTACCTGGCATTGAAATTACAGCGCCACATGTTATCATACGAGATGAAGCATTCCCTTTAAGAACTTATCTAATGAGACCATATCCTAAACCTCAACTATGTGACCAAAGAAAAAACACATTCAATGATAAACTATCCCGTGCAAGAAAAGTTGTCGAAAATGCATTTGGTATTTTAGCTCAAAAATTTCGTCTCTATAACAGAAGAATACAACTTCATCCTGATAATGCTGACAAAGTTGTTATGACAACTTGTATCTTACATAATTATATAAAATCCAGTGATGTTCAGCATTCAAATAATGAAGAAAAGACATCATCACATTCTTTATCAAACCTACCTAGACAGGGGGGCAATTACCAAGCTGCCGCGTTCAATGTCAGAGAGAATTTTGCTAGGTTTTTCGATTCACCAGACGGAGCGTTAAGCTACTAATAGATATTTTGTGTGTAAAATAAAATATGTACATACTTACCATTTCTTTTAAGTTTTATTCCTATTTCCTTCCACGCCTGATCCTTTTTCACATTGTCACTATATTTTTTATCATTTAAGTCATAAAGATATTTATAGTCTCTTACAATAGAAGGGTACAGGAAAAGAAGGAGCTCAATAACATTCTCATTGTTTCAAATAATCAAAGAATTAAACCTAAAATCTCAATTTCTACACTTACAACTCTACTAGAATATGATTCGTACCCATATAAAAGAGGAACAATATATAATTAATATAATAGATTGTTATTTTAAAAGATTGGGTTGGTAAATAAATAATAGTTTGAAATTTAATTACCTAACTCCCAAATGTTTTTGACGACCTCCCTGGCGCAGTGGTGAGCGCTGTGGTCTTATAACTGGGAGGTCTCGGGTTCGATTCCCGGCGGGGGCAGTTTAGGAATTTATAATTTTTAAATTGTCTCTGGTCTGGTCTGGTGGGAGGCTTTGGCCGTGGCTAGTTACCACCCTACCGTCAAAGACGTGCCGCCAAGCGATTTAGCGTTCCGGCACGATGGCGTGTAGAAACCGATAAGGGTATGGGTTGAATTTACACTGCTATACCCCTTCCAAGTTAGCCCGCTACCATCTTAGACTGCATCGTCGCTTACCATCAGGTGGGATCGTAGTCAAGGGCTATCTTGTCATCGAATAAAAATATAAAAAAAAATGTAATTGGCAAGAAGGGGCTCATTGTCACAATGATCTCCTTTTTACATTTTACGACTTAAATGGTGATCATAAACAATGTCTAATTACATAAACACACTATGAATTAAAATACATGTTAATTAGCATGAAATTTATTTATGGGGTAAATTCGAGTAATATGTATACTTTCAGGGGAACAAAACTTTTTAAGTCCTGAAGGTCACTATATTTTTATGCTATGCTAATATAGGCGTGTTCCGGAGTGAGGTTTCCTAAATCTGCTTCAAAAAGTAAATCATTAATAAGTTTTTCTGCAATAGATATTTGTTTCGCATCTAAAGCCCTCAGTTTCATGGCTACATTTTTGCCGATAATATCACAGCGGTCTTCTGTTGAGTTTGGACGAGGACGTTTGAAATGATCTCGTACTGATTCCAGTAATTCATTTACTATGGTTTCATCTTTCCTTTTCGGTTTTGGTGGACGAGATGAATTTTTGTTTGACGATGTTGATTGGTCATCGTTATTGTCAGTTATTTCACTGTTAGGTGTAGATGCATTTTGTTGATCGGCAACTGAAGAATCTTGGGTGTTGGCTCCCTGAAAACATTTTTTTTTTATACTACTACATATAAAATAATATTTTTTTATGTCTTTACTAATATTATGCCAATAAACAGTACCTTTGGCTAATCTTATACAACTGTTTATACCTTGGTGACATTCATGTAACAGGTGCAAAGGACATGACCAGTGATTGCCCTTGGGATGGGGAAAATGTGCAAGGTTACAGCTTTTACAGAAAGATTAAAAAATTGAGGCCTAATTTACTATGGATTTATTATTCCGATAAAGGCATGATTTAAAATATCAAAAAAAAAAACAGAATGTTTATTGTTTCCGCTTTCTCTTTAATGCACTACTTCATACTTCAATTTCCGCTCACTTGTATTAATGCCCGTGATACACATGCTAGTGGATGGTATGCTAGGTGCTGGTAAGCTGGCATGCCAGGTACTGACAGAATATCAGCGCGTGACATACATGCTTGCGAATGACCTTGCCAGTGACATGCGAGTTGAAGTTCACAAAATGAAGAAATAAATAGTGTTACAATACAACTCGCAATTATATTAGGCAAAAAACAAGCACAAAAATTAATAAGATCTTGGCAGATAGTTGAGAGTTGCTATTTACAAGCAAATACGTTACGATCTGCCTTCGATTCTGTAACTCAGTGCCTATCAAAAAATGAAAGCCACTGACATTTTTTATCTATTGAAGGTTTACTATGAAAAAGTAAATCATATTTCTCTTCAAACCTTCAATGGATAAAAAATGCCTATCGTCGTTGATAGGCACTGAGTTACAGAATCAGCCCCTTGTTTCGCGTATTTGTAGCTGGCAATACGAATCTCCCGTCCCACTTCCCTTCAAGGGGAAAAAATCAAACGGCTTGCGAGCCATTCGTATGCTTTGCTCTGGCACGTGAGTTACTGGCAGAATCTCGATACACATGCGAGTAGCTCATTATTGCTTGTAACTGGCATACTTTTGTGCGAGTAACAAGCATGTGTATCACGCACTTAAATAGTAAAGAGAAATTCCGCTTCGCGACACTAGATAGCGCTTATCTATTGAAAAAATAAATTATTCGTGCAAATAAAGTTGTATTATTCCGTGTCCTAGGATCTGTACAAAAATATTAAGCAATTTTTTTCTAATCAACTTTGCGCATAGATGGCATGTTTAATAGCAGAAAATTATTCTTACGACTCGATAAACATATCTTAACGCCATCTTGTATCGAAAGGGAGAGGTATTTTTTGAAAAGTTTTCTTATTTTTTCTCAGTTTTCAAGGCTTCAGACTCCTAAAACTTTCATCTCTGAAAACTATAGAATATAACAATCACAAAAATAAGACTATTATTATTGCACGTTGATTTTAACATTTTAGACTTGATAACCACAATAACTAGCGCCCTCTAGTATCGAAAGGCAGAGTTATTCCGTAAAACTTTTCTATTTTTTTTCTCATTTTTCCGAGCCTTTAGACCCCTGAAAGTTTTTTATCTGAAAACTATAGAATATAAGAATTCCAAAAATAAAACAATCTTTGCTGCACGTTGATTTTTGACACCTAGGCGAGAGCCCTTTGCTCCACTGGTCATGTCCTTTAAAAAACAGTGTATTAATGATAACAATAAAAATTAAACATTAAAAGTACAGTTCAAACAATTTTTGATGTTTATTGAAATGTTTTTCTCAGGCAAATTGATCCAAGTTTTTTTTAAATTGGGAAGTTGTTATCTGTATACTCGGCTGTTGAGTAAAAGTTGGAGACAGTTGTTGGTTTAAGTGGTCATTAGGAAGATCTCCTACATCTGGATTTGTTTTCAACCTGTTAGAATTAGTAATAAGAGTTTAGAAATAAATAATATGATTTAATTTACAATAATAAAATAAGAAAACATTGCTTTAATTATAAATAAAAATTCAAGTATGTAGGGGCGATAGTTTAAACGGAAACGCGTGACGTCGTTAAGTACGGGTTTATATAAGTACACGTGTGATTTGTGACAATAGTTTAGAGCTAGTACAAAGTATTTGCTTTTAAAATGTCTGTCCCAGCAAGGGTGGAAGCAGAATTCTTGCCACAAATACTTCGTAGGTACTGCCGAGATCGCTTTCAACACTGTCCCATCAAGGTGGAAAAAACCTAAAAAATTATCCTATTTATAACGAAATATTGTTGTTCTTTCCAAGACATGTTTCTAAAGTATTTCGTGCTTCTGCTGTTAAGTGGGTATGACCGAGTCATATAAAAGCAAAGGTAGCAACATCCAGTTTCATTAAAATGCGAGTAACGGTTTTTTTTAGATCACAATTTATCGCGAATATTATGCTATGTTCTGTATGGTTTATAGTTGAAGAATGATCTTAAAATTATGAAAAGTAGAATAGAAATTCACAATAAAGTAACGCATTTCCCAGAAAATACCAATTAATTTTGGATGATGATGGTTTTGCGACCAATACCTGGATATTGCTGCTTTTGCTTCAATTTGATAAGGATATTGCTGTTTTTGCAGGGTATCTTTTTTGAGTACAAGAAATGTAAATGATCTTGATACTTACGAAATTTTTAGGAATGATAAATAATAAAATGTAATTGTATTTTAATGTTTAATTCTTATACTTATTCTTATACATATTTAAGTTTATTAATTATAAAAAGACATTAAAAATAAAAAAATCAGACGTGCATATCCTCAATTTCTTCTTGCGGTTCACATAACTCTTCACTGTCTGGACATTCAACTTGAATTTCAGCATTTAATAAGGTTTTAAAAAATAGCAATTCTTTATTTTGCTGCCAATCATTGCCCCAATGACTTTTTAGCAACGTTAGAGTGTCCTTTTTCTTTGCATCAGATAACATACATGATGGATTTATTTTTGAGGGATTAATCATGGAGCCTGATTTTCCTTTTCTGCAGACATTTTTGCAGATCCCATCATCAGTTTTATAGTGAAGATGTCCTCCAATCAAAACATTTCCGTCTCTTTTAGAACGTCTTAAAATAAAACGTTTACATAATTTAAACTTTAAATGCCAGTTACCCACCGGTTTAAATACTTCTTGTGAAGCCGTCTTCCAATCTAAAACTTTGCATTCAACTCCTAATTTCGTCACTGTGCTAAATTTTGATATAATATCTAGGTACTTTTGAGGGCTGTTTATGACTTCATGTTTTCGTGCTTCTTTTTCTATTTGAGCAAAAACTCTGTCGGGAGGTATATACGAGTGACCCACTACCGGAAATACGAACTCAATTTCTTTGACATTTTGTGGTGCTTCGGTTAAGCATTTAGATAACATAGCCAGCATAATAGTATTCTTATTTTGACCCGCACATCCATCTGCCATAAGACGTACTTTTGTGATGGTAGAAAAGTCCGTATTTTTCAGCCTGTGATATAAGGCTGAAGCAATTTCATTGGCAGCTTTGGGATAGCTGTCCTCAGTCCAGCAGTACGCGAAAACATTCTCAGGAAGTAATTTACTTCTAGATGAGCCTAATACAATTGTGAAATTGTATAGGTAAACATTTCTTAGATAATATGCAACTTGATCTGGAACTTTAAGTAAATTTAAATTTTTTGTTTTCCTCTTTAATTTTTTCGAAGAATGACTTTGCTTTTAATTTGTGTAGCCTTTGGGCAGTCATTAAGGTCAGGCGTGCATTGTCATCTTTTTCTTCTTTAATTTTTTCACAAAATTTCAAGCAAGTTTCGCATACCTCCGTTCTTGGGGTGCCAAATGAAAGATTATATTTTGTATTAAAAATACGTCGGAAATAGGACTTTTTTACCATTAAATCATCAGCAGCTTCTGAATTGTACATCTTCCACAACTTGTTGATTGATAATTCGGAAGAAAGGTAATATCTTTTTGTATTTCCCCGACAATAGTGGGGCTCTTCACATGGAATATTGTTGATGAAGTTCATGACTACTTCTCGTTTTGCTGTATATTTCATGGAAATATGGTCGCCCCCTCTGTTTTCTGTTAAGTTTCCCAACTTGGTAATATTCCTTCATAATACTTTGGACTCTGTACTTCGTTATTTGCAAAATTGTCAAAAAAAAAAAAAAGTTGACACACTTGTACTTTCGTCTTTTCAGATTTGCTATAAATGTAAAACTTGGTTTGAAATGTTTGGTTCGCGTATTTTGAGTTATTATTTCGACGGCGACGCTTTACGGTAATAGGCGTGCAATGTTTTAGTATTATAGCATCTTGTTTCTGTTTATCTGGCTGTGCATAAAAAGTTTCGAAGAAATATTTAATATCAGTCATTTTTAGAGACATACACTTAAACGTTTTTTTGTGGGTACACAACAATCTTTTTGGTAGTGTTTTAGCTGAATACCTAGAACAAATAATGCGAATTTACATAGGCAGTTAAATAAAATAAATATTAAAACAAGAAACTGTAAAATAACATTAACACATAAATACATCCATACCTACATATAGGCGAAAATACATGGTCACGTAAAAAAAAACAACAATCAAACTTTCGTGGTCGCGCTATAGTTAACAACTCATAAGCTCTTACCTCTGTCTTTTGGCCAAATTTCTTTTCCATTTTGCAGGTTCAGTTTTTCTTTTCCTACCAGAATTATTATCCACGGGGCTAGGGTAACAGTCCATCCTACTAATATTTCAATTTTTGTGAAGAAAACGGTACCTTGTATAAGTTAAATCACTAATTCAATTTGCACACTCGCGTTGTTGTCAAGCAAAATCGCCATATTGAATCTCATGTAATGGGGACGTTTGATTGGTCGAGAGGGAAGTTGCTGTTTTTGCAGTAAACAATCTGGGATGTTGCTGTGTTTGCTACTAACCTCTATTTAAATTGACGTTTTTAAAGGGGATGTTGCTGGTTTTATAGGGATCTGATAATTCAAACATTTAAAGATGGCCATAGACTGACAGACTGCGTTCAAAGTTGACATTCTGAAAAAAATGGATGTTGCTGCCTTTGCTTTTATATGACTCATTATTTATTTATTTCATTTTTTACATTCATCAGTATTACATCCTGGTTTTAGTTTGTATTTGTATTCCATATCTTTCAGCTTTTTCATTTCTTTCCTCTGCGCCTGTGATTCATTGTACTTCTTACGTTTTCTGGTTTTCTCTTTTTTGTTTTTGGTGATGTGTCTTCGTCATTTGAGGCTTCGGATGATTCAAGGATACTTAGGCCGTTAATTGACTGAATTAGGGATGGTATTTGTAGAGGAATCTCAATCTAAACTTGAGGGTATATAATCCTTATCAAAAAGTGAATCATCAGAATTATTAAAATCCAAGTGATCCTGTGAGTTTTCTTGAAGATTTACGTCATTCAAAGAGTTATTTTGGTTTGTAGTATCTAAGGGGAGCTACTAATTTCTATTTGGGTTTGACTCCGGCCAGTCATTAAAGCCCAAAACCCAAAAGTAATTAGTAACTTGATAAAATTTTAGGGGGGTTTTAAAGAAGGTAAAATAACTTACCGTGTGATTTTGCAGCGTTGTGGGGTGTACGGAAAGGGTTGAAAAGGGGTGAAAAGGGTTTTTTGTTAATAACATTGCCAAAAAAATGCCAAGTTAATAAAGAAGTAGTCGGGTTTTAATTCTGAATCTAGCATATCCGAAAACGCATCACAGTTGTTTCCATGTATATAGTCATTGTCCTTTTGAGCTTGAATTTCTGAACAACTTGTATCATTTCGAAAACCTCTGGTACTTTCATTTATTTTTACAAAACAGTTTAGTATTGGAATTTCAGTCAAAGGTATGCAATTGCCGCTAAAGTTAGAGCGAAGCTCCAAATTGAGTAATGTTTTCTTATAAATACCTTTAAATTGACATGCGTTTGGGTTATTATTACAACGCCCGTGGTTGCATATCACCCCGAAAAACATTTCAATATGATCTTGACTAAACTTGTAGGGAAGTATAAATATCAGTGCCTTTTTTTCCACCACGAGAACGTTGAAAAGATGTTTGAGGCTCTGTATGCATACCAGTAACCCCAATACACCTGTTTTCATCTTTGATTTTGTTACTTTTTTTTCAGTGGTAGTAAACATTGATAATTTTTCTTCCGTTTAAGGTCCGGGTGGTCTTACTGCGCATTTTAATTGACAATCCAAGTAAATATTCTTTTGTCGAATCAAGAAACTCAAAAAGGCTGTCTATTTCTTTTAATGATATAGGATGTTTAAAACCTTTACCTTCCAAGCTGGATATATATGGATGTATATATATTTTTGAGCATCGATTACCTTTCATTTTATCACATTGAAATGAAATAATAATAATGAGCATACTCAATAAAAACAATTCATTTTTTACATTTACTCCATTATAATCCGTTTATTCCTTGAGCCAAAATTAAAACATCCTTACAATGCATTGCAAACATTCTTCCCTATTTACTGCGGCACATAGGGTGCAAACCCACGTGTTTGCACCCTGTGTGTATGCACAGAGCCTGCTTTCTAAATTAAGCTGACTATGTGGAATCCATTTCTAAAACTATTTAAGGATCCCAAGTATTTGAGAGTACTTAGGTAAAGATGGTCTTAGCTTAAATACCCCTTTCGTTTGACACGCTCATCTGAAGTTAAATTGTTTCCTATGAGCAAAGATAAGGCTGAACGATGGTTATTTATCGTGCAGTAAAGCTGCGGTTAAACGGCCCGCTGTAACACGAGCCGCACCACGCCGCACCATCCATGTAGGCGCGGCTCGGCTTAGTGCGGACGCAAACCTGCTCGTTTAGCGCTAGTTCAAACATGCGGGAACCGAGCGTTTACGAATCGTGCGGTTTGAACCCGCAAAATTGCGATGCTATTCAGACACCGGCGGTTATTATGCGATTTTCGTGCGGGGATAACGTCAGTTTGAAAATGGAGGTCGACGAAGAAGTCTGTTTACTTTTTAAGTGAATTCCTGAACATAATTAAAAAGAATATAAACTCTAGGAATCAACATCAGCCACTGGTTTCCAGCGTAACGGAAGATGATGATGACAAATTGTTCTGTTTGTCTTTACACAAAGAATTACTTAAGGTACCCGAAACCAATCGTATAGCAGTGAAATTGAAATATGAAAATTTTGCAAGCGGCTCAACAATCTTCGCAATCAACTCTGTATTCAAACAATTCGTATTTGTCTAACAGTTCGGCTTCGTCTTCAACTTCAATTCCGGTTCGACCTCGATACCATGCACAACTTTCAAGACCAAACGAATTTACTTTTCAAGAATATGATCCAGAAACGCCATCCCTAACAGCATGGCAAAGCCGAAATTCTATTTCAACACCTGTTTTGTACTCCGCATGGCAACCTGATCCATCACACCCCCATTTTGAAATCAGGCGAAGATTTTTTAATTGGTCTGCTGTAAGTGATTGCGAAACTTCACTCAAGGACAAGCAGTTTTTGTGTAGTGTGGTCCATTAGACTCTGAAGCGGAACTTTGGCACATGTTTCCGTGAAAATAATACCATCAGGGTAGCACCTTTTTTTTGCTTCAGTCACACTTTCATAATTTGGGTACAGATTGCAGTTCATTTTCATTGTTGTGGTCCGCAAGGTGTTGTACTGAAATTTAGTCAGCTGCCCTTCAACCACCAATGACAAAGATTTGTCTGATGAAAGGCTTACATGTTTCTCGGGAACGCTGACAAAGCTACTGGGATCAGCAAGAGCCACTTGTTTTATTATTTTCGACGCCTGGATATCACCGCGTGTACGATATTCCACCTGGGCTGCAAAAGCCAGTTCTTCAGGTTCTAATTGTTTCCGAACATCCTCCGTCTTTCTGCGTTTTGTACGTTCGGTACGTTCTTTAAAGCTCTGGGTAGGTCGGCCACCACTTCTCTTTCGGGTACGAGTTGCAACAGAAAATGTAATGTACGTTTCAAACCAGTCCTTGTTTCTGCTAACACATCGAGGAAAATTACGATGTGCCTGGAGAAGCTTCGTCTTATAATCGCTGACTTTCGCGTTCCTAGGGAATTAAGGACTTCGTACGCTTGTTCCATTTGATTTTCAATTTTCCGCTTTCGGTTTACATTCTTTTTATTGTTTGCATTAGTTGGCTTTTTGAAAATAACTGAATTCATTGTCTGTATTAGTAGAAGATTCGTTTTCTCGATCAACCACATTATCTTCGTTATCTTCGTAAATAACTACTTCCTCTTCGTTTAGTTCAACATCAGGATCATCGGTGTCCTGAAAAAGTAAACTTGACATTAATATAATATTTTAAAATTTATTACAGTTGCATCGAACTGCAGATGAATGGTTAAAAATAGAAGCAGAATTTGACAAAAAGTGGAATTTTCTAAAGTTCGGCCGTTCAGAGAATGCGTTCCTGACACCTATCAGTTAGTCACGACTAGTGATGGGCACAACATAACACTGAGTTCGTTACCGTTCCTCCAAAATGAACCGGCGCATTATTTTAAGATTATTTTCGTTTTAAATTGGCGGAATCATTTAAAATTTATATTTTAGTTATTTAAGTTGAAACCAAAAAAATTTTGTTTTTAATTCAATCTTCTATCAAAATTTATAATTAAAAGTATTTTAATTTTTAAATATAATCAACAAACTTAAAATAATATAAAATTAAACTCTAAATTATAATAATATTATATCTATAACTATTTCTAAAATTAAAACTATTAATAATAATAATTATTTCTAAAATTAAAACTAATATAAACCTAAAACCTCATCGATGTCATCGCAGCGCGGCATAGTACCCAAGATGCTGGCAGCATTGCCCCTTTGAATGGCCAAACTAATTCTTTGGCCAAGGTAGCTGCCAGCTCTTGGATCCCCGGTGGACTCGATGATCTTTTTACATAACTCTCCAAAAAGAGCTCGAGCCCCCGGGCCCCACGGCCCCAAGGTCTCCACCCCAAAAGGCACAAATACGAAACTACCATCAAGATTTTCATATTTGCGCCTCTTGGCCTGTTCGGCGCTAGTAGCCGCCGCACCCGCCACAGAGGAGGTCGCTTGTAAATGGGATGCAGCTAAAGTGTCTGCACACGTGGCATCCCAAACAAGCGACCTTCCCTTACTCCAAGGCACCAACGTCATACCATCCGGCCTCTTGCCATCGCTACGCGCCAAGCCAATAGGCTCTAATACAGCTGGCACGTGAGCAGTAGCAAGAGATCTACGGATGATATCGTTGAGAGAGCTATGGCGGGAGAAGCGGCCAGCGCTCCTCGAACAGGAGAGTCCATGGTGACCGTAGGCGTCAACATCGTCCCCGCAGTGGCATCGGTGAGGCTGAGTTATTTTGGCGCCAAGCCTAAGACCGACTACCACCGAAAGAGTGGTGTGGTCTAACATTGTTCCCAGGTTGGCAGAAGGGAGAGCGTGGAGCCAGTGGCCGGACTCTTTGCCCCGCCGCACATGCCCACACTCGCACTGGTTCACGATACTGCGCCAATGTGGCACTGACATTGGTGGACACGATGTTGTCCGCATTTGCTCTCACGAATCTTACATTAGTGGACGCCTCAGTGGCATTTGTCGCCGGGAATCAAGTAAGATGGACGCGATAGATTTAAGTTCAGAATCCGACAATGATAACGAGTTTTTGTATAGATTATTGTTAATAAGGAAAGCATCCGGGAAAAAAAATTGGAAGAGCTCTTACATGTCCAAAAGGAAAACACATGGAGAATTCAAATTAACTTCTGAGTTTTCAGACGAAAAATTCAAAAACTATTTTAGAATGACTAGGAACGATTTCAAAGAATTACATGCGATAATTGCTTTAGACTTAGAAGATCAAGGATATGGTGGTCATGAACGAATTAGTACAGAAGAAAAATTGGCTGTTTTCTTAAGGTAAGTTTATTTTGTAGTTAATCAATTAAAAATTATATGGAACAATTAAATGCACAATGGATTTGGAACAAACTAAAAAATTTAACAATTTTTAGAAAATTAATTTAAAGAGTTTGACGAGTGTGCAAACATATTGCCAGAACTGTCTATTTGTAGCAAATTCAGTTCACTTCCCTGAGTGATTATTATCGGTGATGTCTGTGTCTGTAAATATTCCTGTGGTTGTTCTGCAGGAGAAGGAGTATATGATGAATAATATGTTCTTGTATCACTATTCTGTGAATTGGTAGAATGTGGACGAGGCGAATACTGCACCAAGTTTTTAGCTTCTTCCTGGGACACCAATGAAAATATGTTTGTTTTAATATTATGTTGAGATAATGGCGGTAATCTTTTTGTAGTTTCGTACATACTAATGAAAAAATGAAATAGTGGATCATTTTTAACATTACT